>CM035294.1:51273354-51392379 GCA_020226075.1 Hydropotes inermis | reverse complement strand
ATGTACCACAATCAAGTTGGATTCATCCTTGAGACAAAGTTGGATTCATCATGTCTCATCCTTGAGACATCCTTGGGACAAGGATACAAAGATCAATGTGATACACCACATCAACAACAAAAAAAGACAAAAGCACATGATCATCTCAATAGATGAAAAAAAGCATCTAATAAAATTCAACATCTATCCATATTTTAAAAGAAAACTCTTACCACAGTGGGTACAGAAGGAACATATCTCAACATAATAAAAGCCATTTATTTAGGACAAACCCACAGATTATATAATACTCAATGGTGAAAAGTGGAAAGCCTCCCTGCTAAAATCTGGAAGAAGACAAGGATGCCTACTGTCACCAAAGTATTGGAAGTCCTAGCCATAGCAATCAGACAAGGAAAAGAAACACAATGTATCCAGATTGAAAGGAAAGAGGTAAAACTGTCATTTATGCAGATGACATTATACTAGGTCAAAAAATTCTAAAAGCACTACACAACAGCTACTAGAACTGATAAACGAATTCAGCAAGATACAGGATACAAGATTAACATACAGAAATATGTTGCATTTCTTTACACTATGAAATGTCAGAAAGGGAAAGTAAAAAAAAAAAAATCCCTTTTAAAGTAACATTATTTAAAAAAAAAAAAAAACATAGGAATAAACCTAACCAAGAAGGTGAAGGACTTACATGCTGAGAACTATAAAACATTGATAAAGGAAATTGAAGATGATTCAAAGAAATGGAAATATAGCCTAAGCTCTTGGATTGGAAGAATTAATATTATTAAAATGGCCATACTACCAAAGCAATCTACAGTCTTAATACAATTCCTATCAAAACATGCATGACAGTTTTCACAGACCTGGAACAAATAATCCTAAAATGTGTACGGAACCATAAAAGATCCAGAATTCCCAAAACAATACTGAGAAAAAACGAAGTTAGAGACATAACCCTACCAGACCCCAGACCATACTACAAAGCTACAGTAATTGAAACAGCATGGTACTGGCAAAACCAGAAAAATGAACAAACAAAAAAACAGACATATGGATTAATGCAACAGAAGAGAGAGCCCAGAAACAAGCCCACACACCTATGGTCATTACTCTTTGATAAAGGAGGCAAGAATATTCAATGGAAAAAAAGGCAGTCTCTTCAGCAAGTGGTGTTGGGAAAGTTGGACAGCTGAATGTATACCAATGCAGTTAGAACATTCCCTTACACCAATCACAAAAATAAAGTCAAAATGGCTTAAAGACTTAAACATAAGATATGACACCATAAAATTCCTAGAAGAGAACATATGCAAAAGATTTTCTGACATAAATCATATTGTTTTCATAGGTTAGTCTCCCAAGGCAATAGAAATAAAAGCAAAAATATGCAAATGGGACCTAATCAAACAAAAGCTTTTGCACAGCAAAGGAGACCATAAATGAAATGAAAGGACAACCTATGGACTGGGAGAACATATTTGCAAATGATGCAACTGACAAGGGCTTAATTTCCAAAATATACAAACAGCTCATACTACTCAGTAACAACAATAGAAACCAACTGAATCAAAAAATGGGTAGAAGACGTAAACATTTCTCCAAAGGAGACACAAATGATCAATAAGCTCATGCAGAGATGCTCAACATTGCTAATTATTAGAGAAATGCAAATCAAAACTATGATGAGGCATCCCCTCACACTGGTCAGAATGGCCTTCATTAAAAATGTGTACAAATAATAAATGCTGGAGGGGTTGTGGAGAAAGGGAGCTCTCCTACAGTGTTGGTGGGGATATACATTGGTGTAACAAGTATGGAAAACAGTATGGGGGTTCCTTAAAAAAAAGAGTTGCCATGTGATCCAGCAATCCCATTCCTGGGTATATATCCAGAGAAAACTAATTTCAAGAGATACATGTAGTTCAATATTCACTGCAGCACTATTTATAATAGCCAAGACATGGAGGCAACCTAAATGTCCATTGACAGATAAACAGATAAAGAAGGTGTGGCATATACACACACAGGAATACTACTTAGCCATAAAAAAAGAATGAAATAGTGCCATTTGTAGCAACAGGGATAGACCTGGAAATTATACTACATAAGTCAGAAAGATAAATATCATATGATATCACCTATATGTGGAGTCTAAAATATGACACAAATGAACTTATTTATAAAATAAAAACAGACTCATAGATATTGAAAGCAAACTTCTAGTTAACCAAAAGGGAAAGTGGGTGGGGGAGGGATAAATTAGGAGTGTGGGATTAGCAGACACAAACTGTTATATATAAAATAAACAGCAATGTCCTACTGTATAGCACAGGGAACAAACCATATTAAATACCCTGTAATAAATCATAGTGGAAAAGAATACCAAAAAAATATGTATATGCGTGGGTGTATATATACACCCACACACACATATATATATATGTAACTGAATCACTTTGCTGTTCACCAGAAACTAACACAACATTGTAAATCAACTACATAATTCAATAGAAAATAAAAATAAATAAAAAAGAAAATAGAGCTCTAGAGACTTTGCGAGATTTAATCATTTTGTACTTTCAATAATAAATACCTTTTTACTTTCCTTTGGTTTCTGGTAAAACTCCCAGCTGTGCTAAGGCAAACAAGAGGAGGGGAGCCGGACGTGCGGCAGATGGTAACTGAAGAGGGACAGCAGATGGAAGCAGGAACCCAGGTAAGGACACCAAGGGGAACGGGGAGGTTGGCGTGGACGTTAGGGGCAGCAGCTCCCCTCCAGCCCGCAGGGAATACACTTCCAGAGTCCTATTCTGCCACAGTCAGGAGGACCACCTTTTACATTTCCCACAGGCCAAGATGCAGCCCACGACAGAAAGAAACCAGTGGAGTCCTTAGTGAGGGGATCTGATGTGGGACTGCTGACACCCTGACCATCTTTCACTGCTAGGAACCGAAGGGAACATCCCACCCGCCTCTGGTTCCCTGTGGTCATTCATTCTCTCCAGCGTCCTGGTTTCCTTCCCCCAGTCTCTCACATTCAAGCTTCTGAGGAAGGGAGTGAGCGTTTGCTACCAAAAAAGGAAGTGAGGACGGAGCGGGGGCATCCAGGGGCTCTGAGGAAGGGGGCATGGTGGCTGGGTCGAGTCTTCTTCGCTACTTGCCTCTCTTCCTCTTGCTCTGCCTTCCCAGAGCACACACCTGCAACTACATCTGCAACCCTGACTCCACCTTCTCCTGGAGGTCACCCAGCCTAGGATCCTGCAGAAGCGGGGCCTCCCACGTGAGTGGGACCTGGGCTCCTTCATGCAATCGGCTCAGTGGCGCACCTGAAGCCGAATGTCCCTCGTGGGGCTGAGTGTGCCTGGGGGGCCAGAACCTTCCGGTAGACCGGAAGGCAATGACCACAGACTGGTTTATCAAGGTGGCTGACAACACGTGTGTGGCTGTGCCCAGGCTGCTGGCCCAGCAGCACCCCCATCTGGCCCCTCTACCAGGCCAAACGCTTTCAGCTGCAGACAAGGAACAGCAGGACTGGCTCCATGCTGAACCACAGATGCTGCAGCTCCTGGTGCGGTGCTGGCCTCAGGCTGCCACGTCTTTGCGGTCTTGTGCATGTCATGGGGGTGGGCAGATGTCTGCCTCAGCGGAACTGGAGTTTGTGAAACCAGTGACATCTGTGGTTGGGAGATCTCCCAGATCTTCCCTCCCTGCCAGGAGAGGGACTCTATAAAGCTCTACTTCTGGTACCTCAAAGGGAGTAGTCTGGCCTGGGATGGTCCTCCAGGGCTGAGGCTGGAGCCCTGACCAGGTGCCCTCTGAGCAGATATTGTTCAGATTACAAATAAACAGATGCCACCAAGAGAACCTATTCAAGATCACTTAACTATGACGCGGAGGTACTGGTGTCAAAACCAGATTTGACTCCAAAGTTCTTGCTCTTAACCAAAGCGACTCTATCTTCTCATTCCTCCAAGCAGCCCCCTCCCATCATCTCTAAACGTCACACCCCAACTCCTGCCCGGAACAGGAGTCATCTTGGGAGTTAGTGACTTCTCTACTCCCTGGGTCCCCAGTGTTGCTCTGACTTGCCTGTCTCCTTCCACCCCAGGAGCTGTTGCTCATGATGGAGTCCCTGACCTACCACCTCCTGCCCCTGGATACTCTGCCACCAGCCCCAGCAGGAAGCACCCTCCCTAGCCCTCTCCCACCTCCAGTTCCCCAGCCTGACCAAGGCCATTCTCTGACCCAGCTCTTCAAGAACAGACCAGCAGCTCATCCCCTAGACAAAATCACTTCCTCTTTAATTGCTGTTGATGAAGATTCACACCACTTGCCTTGGAGGAGATGCGGGGGTAGTATCTCCTGCTGCCCCCGCCCCTCTTCTCTCCCCAATCACCTGGTCCTCTGCAAAATATTTTAGCCAGGAGGAAAAAAAAAAAAAAAAGACCGAAAACCACTGACACAGACGGCCCAAGGGCTGGGTTGATTGAGGGAGACGGGGCTGGGCCAGGTAAATTCACCCCACCACCCCCTTTTTGGGGATGGGACGGGGGGGGGGGGGGGGGGGGGGGGGGGGGGTCTGGAAACCCTCCCAGCCACCTCACACCATCTTGACCCTGGCTGGGAGGGATCATGGGGTTGAGGGATGGGTCTGGAGCTGCTCCAGTGGGAGGGAGGGGCTGGACAGGAAGAATAGTGGGGGAGGGGGTCCCACTGTAGGGGTGCCCCCTACCCCAGATCACCACGGGCGCTGCACAGGCACACGGACGCAGTCACGGGCACAGACACTCACAACCCGAGAGCACCCCACCCCGCCCCACCCTCTGCCCACCCTTGGCTTCCCCCACCCTGAGACGCCCCCCCCAAGCCCTGCCCGCCCCGCCCCTCGGTTGGGGAACACAGCAATAAATTACAAGGCCCCTCCCCAGTCCCCCTTGGCCGGCTCTTGCTCCGTCCCTTCTCCCTCCCAAGATGGCAGTGAGGAGGAACCCAGGGTTTTGGCTCCCCCGACCCTCTAGCTTCCATCCATGGGTGGATGTGGGGGGAACGTCCTGATTTCCATTCCTCTTGGCCCCTTTCACGGAAAGGGTTGGGGACCCCCTACCCCCGTGGGCAGCAGGGGTCCTGCCCCTCGCTGCCCTTCCCCTTCCCTGGGCAGTGAGGTTAGCATGGAAGGGGTAGGGTCCCCCGTATTGGCCCCAAGTCCCAGGGCTAGGCTTCCCGCGTGCTGACCCCTCCCTGTGGCGTGGCGTCGCCCCAGGAGCCAGCCCGGGGAAATGCCCCGCCGGGGGACAGTCGAACACAGGCAGGACTTAGTCCTTCCCCCACCCCCAGGGGGCGCGAGCGGGCACATCCAAGCGGCCGGGAGCCGGGACCTCGGCGGGGGAGTCCCTCCAGCACACACCCAGCGGGTAGACCCAGAGCAATCCGAGTGTGGAAACGGTGGCGAGGGTGCGTGTCAAGCTGGGGTCTCCATGCCTCGCTGGGGAGAGGGAAGTGAGTTTGTGTCTTCCGGGAGGCGCGGGGGCTGTGCCCTCTTGCGGGGATGGGGTGGGGGAAGAAGTGCTCCCGCGGGAACGAGGTGCGGATCGGAGAGGTGAGTGGGTGCATCTGTCCAGCGGTCACCCGGTGTGGAGGTGCCCGGCCCGTGGGGGGTGGGGGTGTCTCTCCGGCGGCGCAACTATACCAGCGCGACTGGGGCGTCGGCTCGGCCCACGCTGGCGGCGCTGCTCCTGCGGCGGGGGCTGGGCGTGGCGGTGATGCTGGGGGTGGTGGCCGCGCTGGGGGTGGTGGCCGCGCTGCCGCCCTCGCACGGGCAACCGTGCTGGAGCAGGATGTCGGCGCACAGCTGGCTCCCGGCCTGGCGGGCGTAGAAGAGCGCGGTGCGGCCCTGCGCGTCGCGGGCGGACACGTCGGCGCCGTACTGGAGAGGGCGGAGGCGGCCGCGTTACGGCGCGTCCGGGGCCGATCCCCTCCCGCCGGCTCCCCCGGGGCGCCAGGCCCACTCGCACGGGGTGCGTTTGGGGATCTCGCCGCGCCCACTGCGCGCCCGCCTGTTTCCCAGGCGGAGCCCTCGAAGGCGCCTTCGCCAGCCCCGGTCCACCTACCCACAGCAGCAGCTGCGTGATGACGACGTGGGAGAGCTCGGCCGCCAGGTGCAGTGGGGAGCGAAGCTGCGCGTCCTCTACGCCGGCGTCCAGCGGCCCGTGTCGCGCGTGCGCCAGAAGCAGGAGAACGGCGGCCACGTCCTGGGCCTGCACCGCGGCCCACAGCTGCCGGCCCAGCGGTTCCTCGGAAGAGCCCAGCGGCGCCAGGAACAGCAGCTGTTCGTACTTGGCGCGAATCCATGACTCACGGTCCTCCCTGCGGGACCAGAGAGCGACAGGAAAGGCTCTGGCACCTCCCACGCCGAGACCTCGGCTCCCTCCCCGGGGGCGCTCTCGGGGGCTGCACACGCTGGGCGCCCCAGCCCTCTTCCGCACGCGCACCGCGAGGAGTCCCGCGTGGGCTTGACGCGGCCGCGCGTGTCGCTCTCCCACACGCGGTTGGCCGTGTCGTTGCCAATGGCCGTCAGCACCAGGGTCAGCTCCCGCGGCCAGTCGTCCAGGTCGAGCGAACGAACGCGGGACAGGTGTGTGCCCAGGTTCCGGTGAATGCCAGAACATTCGATGCAGATGAGCGCGCCCAGGTTCAGGCTGGCCCACGTGGGGTCTGGGGACGGAACGCAGGGTCAGCTCCCTGGCCGAGCGGCCGGACGCGCCGCCCAGCCGCATTCAGCGACCCCCGCGAACCGCGCTCCCTCCCGGGTCTCTCCACTGCCCCCTGTGCTCACTGGGGGCCCCGCAGTCCACGCAGACTGAGTTCCCCTTGGCATTCCGGATCGCCTGGATGGCCACGGCTTCGCTCTGGCTGTCTGTGCGCAGCTGCAGAAGGGGTCGGAGTTAGTCAGACTCCCCCTCTGAGCCCCTCTCCGGAGCCTCAGACGCTCGCCGCTGCCCTCCGCCCGACACCCGACCCTTTACCTTGACCTTGCTGCTCTCACAGCTCTGGAGACTGGCCAGGATCTGACTTTCGATGGCCTGAACCCAGGCGTCCCGCTCCTCAAAACTGGCGGCCTCAAAGTGCCACGTCTGACCAGTGCTGGACACGATCAGGAACTCGAAGTTTTCCTCTAGGTGGGGGGATGGGACGGGGTCGTTAGGGACAGAATTCAAACAGGAGCTGCCTGGCCCAAACCACTCCTCCCAGAGATCCATCCCAAGCCCCTGGGAGTGGAGCGGAGTGGTTGGGGAAGCAGAGGGGGCGGGTGAGCAGGAAGCCCGGCGCATGCAGGGGAAGGCAGGGGCACCCCCACCCCTCTGCACCCCAGCTCAGCGCCCCACCCAGCTCCCCACTTGTTACCTGCTTTATAAATATTTCTTAAACTACCAAAGGATTTTAGTTTCCACATTTTGCGCTTGGCTGGTTTCCCGAAGCAAAGGAGATAGAGACAGAATGGAGAGCAGAACAGAGAAAGAGACCAAGAAAGGTGAAAAAGAGAGGCAGATGGAGAGGTGGAGAGAGAGTGACAGAGAGAAAGCAGGACAGAGATGGGGAGAGAAAGCAGAACCAAAGTCAGTGGCCCCCGAGCAGAGAAGAGCGGAAGCCAAGAGCCATGAGAGGAAACCTGGGTCTGAGCACCCGGCAGAGAGCAGGGGCGGCAGGGACCGGGGGATCATGACCAGCGAGGAGCCGGGTCTCTGGGAGGGAAGGGGTGAACCAGGATCTGAGGGAACATGGGGAAGGGGGGGACAGGAGTTCAGAGGCCAGGGGTGCGGGGTCCCTGGGGTTCAGGAGGAGTCTCACGGGCCTGTGGGAAGGCACAGGGAGGCAGCAATGGAAATCACTGTAGTCAAAGGCTGTTGTGGGGCTTGGCGATCACAGACAGTTACTGGGAACAGGAGCTGGGTGGGCAGACCCAGGAGCTTAGGACTCACAGAGGACACTGAAGTCAGGGGCCGAGTCCTGGGGGAGAAGGGGGCCTTCTGGGCACAGGGGCTGCGGTGCCAAGCAGAGTTGGGTCCGGAACAGGAACTAGAGGGTCATTAGGAGAGGGAGCAGGAGCTACAGACTTACGGGGGTCACTGAGAACAGGGGCTGGGGCCTATTGCCATAAAAGGCATTGGCTGGGGAACAGAAGCAAGCACGGGGCCGAGGGGCATCCATCCATCTTTCACTAACTAATGTACAGAGTGTGATGGTAGTCAAGCACTCCGCTCAGGCACCTTTCCTCCTCCTGCAGGGGTGCCCTGGAGTTTGGGGCTGAGGGGCCAGGGTGAGAGTGAAGCTGCCCCCCAGGGCCTCACCTTCAGCCTGCCCAGCCGAGCCTTCAGTTTTAGATGGTGTCGTCAACTTTTTCCTCCTCTGCTTCTTGACCATGGGAGAAGGAGGCGGTTCCCGACTCAGGGGGCTCAGGTCTCCAGATGGGGTACAGTCTTGGGGAGGGGAACACAGCTGCCTCAGCTGCCGCCTCCACAGATTCCCTGATTTCTCCGTAGCCTGCCTCCCCTGAACTACATTTGGCATTTTAGGGTCCCCCTCCTCAGCCATCCCTCTCTAGGAGGTCCCCCTTGATCAATCCTGGGGAGGAGGGCAGATGAGTGGTTTAGAGTCAGACCTGTACTCAGATCCTGGCTCTGCCACTTACTGGCCTTGAGACCTTGAGCAAGTCACTTAATCTTCTGAGTCTCAGTTTCTTCATCCCTAAAATGGGGATAATAATCTTGACCCAACAAGGCTGTTGTGAGGACCACTTGTTACAATGTTACTGGCTATTTGTTTAAAAAATACATATTTCCAAACATTCCAGACGCTGATGGCCGGCTACGTGCTGGACAATGTTCTCGGTTTAAGCCTCAAAGCAACCCTCTGAGGTAGAAACTATTATCTCCATTTTACAGATGAGGAAACTGAGATGTGGAGAAGTCAAGTAACCTGCCCAAGTGGCAATCCAGGATTCAAGTTCAAGTTCAGGCAGCTTAGCTCTAGAACCCACTTGTCTCAGCCATGATGCTAAACACGGTATGACTGCGCTTGGTGCCGGGTGCCCACTCACTGCTCGGGGTGTCCACTTATTCACTGAGTCCAGCCTGCAAGCTCCCATCCCAGTTTTACTCCCCACTGCATCCCTTCTGGACCTGGAACACAGTAAGTGGAGGGTGATTCCTTACTGACCGGTGCTGAGGGCTCGGGCCAGGTTCCGGTCTGGCTTCAGCAGGTGCTTGGATGTCTGGTCTGGTGGTGGCTGCAGGGAGCTGGGGCTGGGGCGGGGGCTCGGGGCAGGAGTGGTGGCTTCTGTCAGATGGGGAAGAAAATAAAAGCTCAGCGAGTCACCCAGTGTCTGCGTGATTCCTTCCGTGGTCCCTGGGCATTGCCCCCCTTCCCGTCTAACCAGCCCCAGTCCCCTCTTCCTTCCTGCTCCTCTGTCTGCGAGCCTTGGCCCCTCGCCTGCCCCTCTCAGCAGCCCCACTCACCAGGACCTTCCCCCATCTGGACCGTGCTCATGTCCTTGACCAGCCCGTTGATGCTGGCTGAGGGGCCAAAAGCAGAGATGGCCCGTGGGGGCCGCTTGCCAGGGACTTTGACTGTTGTTCGTAGTAAGTCCATCTCCTTGCCGTGGGTACTGTGGATGTAATCCTACGGGAGTACAGGGGGTTGAGAGTGTAGGGAATGTTGGGGTCCTCAGCGGTGCTGGGAGGCAGCCGATATTACAGGCGGAGAGGGACTGGAGAGAGGGCTCTGGGAGCTGACTGGGTTTGGATGAGCCCAACAGACTGGGCCCAGCAGTGTCTCCCCCAGAAAGCATCCCCGAATGGCAGGCCAGACAGAGGTCTCTTCTCCATCTGCTCACAATAGACTGCAAGTCCTCGGGGGATGGATTTACATTTCCGTCTGATATCTGCTAGAGGCACAGACTGGAACAGCTAAATGTGCACCCGAGGCTAGCCACTGGGTCCCAGCCAGCCTCCGGCACTCACGTTAATGCTGGGGTGGTAGAGTAGGAAGCCATTACTGGACAGGGTCACATATTTTTTCTTCCATTCTTTGTTCAAGGAGTTGCCGCTTCGCTTCAGGAGGAAGCTCTGAAGAATGGAAAGAGACATGTGGGAGAAAACCCAGTGAAGGCTAGCCACCCCCAGCCAGCCCCCAGTCCCCGGACCACCCACCTGTTTGATGGGGATGGCTCGCCCACTTCCCGTTGTCTCTCCCCGACTGTCCAAGCTCCGTTTCTCAGAGTCACTGCCACGACGATTCTGGAACGGTTATTGGCATCAATTAGAGGATGGACATGCTTATGGAAGGACATGGGAGACAGATGAAGGGCCAACAGATTTAGAGACCAGGAAAGATAGGCAGTTAGCAGGGGACAGGCGGATAGGGGGCTACGATGTCCAATACCGCAAAAAGGCTGGTCCTACGCTTGGCTGCCCGGTGCAGGGACCCTGGGGTGCTCAATCCAGCCACTGCAGCTGCCTCAGCCCGGAGCTCCCGGTGACCGACATTAGGTGAGGACGGGAGAGAGGAAGAGTAGTCGCTAGTGTGGCCCCCGTTACCAGCCTGCAGGCAAACGGAGGGCTCAGAACCGCCGGGGGGCCCCCAGCCCACCGGGTTACAGTTACATTGAGTGATGAGGAATTTGAGATATTCCCTCATCTCATCACCACTTATTTGTATTACCATTAATAAGGAAACTCCTCACTAGCGTTGTCACAGTGCTTTAGATTTTGCAAAGGTTGACTTCACAAGTATTATGCCATACAATTTTCCTGACAACCTTGGGATGTTTAGGTGAGTTGCTCAAGGACACTGCAAATGGTGTTTCAAACCTGGCTGATTTCCACTCCGATGCATTTTCTACAAGCTGTCGCCGCCATTCCCATCTGCCCTCACCCCCACAACTCCCTTGGGTTCTCTGTTCCTTTCCTTGGGTCGCCAGCCCCTCCTCTAATTCCCACCAGCCCTTCTTTGGACCCTGAAACCCTGACTCACCTGCCCAGCTACAGGAGTGGAAGCTGCTGAGTGGCTTGGCGAGCTCGGGAGGGACTTGCAGGCAGCCAGAAGCTGCTGCTGCTTTCGCAAGGTCACCACTTTCTGGGCCACTGGGGGAGGGGAGGGGAAGAAGGCATCAGCAGGGCAGATATCCAAGACCACCCGTTCGTGCCCGACTCTGAGAAACGCCCAGGAGATAACAGGCTCCAACTTCCTCGTCACCGTGGCCTTCATGCCACCTGTGGCCTTGCCAGCTCCTGCTGCCCAGAAGGACCTGTGGTTATTAAGCAAACCTTCTCTGGCCTCCCTGGTCCCTCCCCCCTCCCACGCAGGCCAGTTTCCTGTCACTCACACAGGGAGGCCTGGAGGTGGGGCCTTGAGGAACATCCAAGCCCCCACTCCCCAACACAGGCAGGGAATGGCCAGGCTCACCCTCCTGGAAGACCCGGTCCACATTGAGCCCATAGGTTGCGCAAGTCTCGTAGTAGCTGCAGCGCCTCATATCAGCGCACAGAGCCCTGGCCCGGGCATCGCCCACCACGCGGGGGGAGGAAGCGCTGATCCTGTCTGGGGGGCGAGAGAGGATGGTGGCTGAGGGGTCCCATGCCCGCTCCGCTGCTTTCCTTTCTTCTGGGCTTGGTCCTAGTCTGGGACCACTAGAGACAGGGTATGAGACGAGATCCCTCCTACGACCGGGCGCGGTGGGAGCGTATAGCCTTTTCTGGGTGTGGGCCCAGCTGCATCACGAGCAGGCTGGGTGAGCTCGGTGTGCGAGTCTCCAAAGAATACTCCAGAGCTGACTGGAATGTCCTGATGAGGTCTGACGTGGCACTCCCTCTGCCCTGCCAATTCAATGAGTCCTGAGCTGAATGGGGGGACACCTGGCAGCATGTGAACCGGGATGAGGCTGAACGTCCGTGGTAAAGGGTGGGCTGCTCATCTGCAGCAGGAAGCCAGGAAGCAAGCCACAGGTGGAAGCAGCCACCTGCGGGACAGGCATCCAGAAGGAAAGACCTGCCAGCTTCGTACAGGTGGGTCCCGGAGAAGCTTTTCCTGGCTCTGCTGGGGAAGAGGGCCTGGTGGTGGCATCAGGAAACAGCAGTGTGGGAATACCCGACACCTCAGAGGAAAGCGGTGGCCACTGCAGCTGCCCTTCCTGGGGGGCGGGGGGGTCCTCTTTTCTCTCTCAGACCCTGGGGAGTTTGTGTTCGGTTTAATGACTCTTACTTGGAGACCAGGCTCCTTCTGGAGGATTACTGAAATCCCAGCGGCCCTGTCCACACACGTTGCCAAGCTCTCATTGCACTGGGTGATAGCCAGTTGCAACTCCCCTGAAAGCAGTGCTTCCCCAGCAACCCCTTACCTTGTGTCCCCACCAATGCCAGGGCAAGGCCTCCTCGTCCCTCACCCCGAAGGGAGCTCAGCTGCCCATGAAGACGGCTCACGGCCTGGAAACTGTTCTCATCCTCCAGGCTGAAGACGAAAATCACAGCATCTGCCCAGCCTGAGAACTTGCGGAGGGTGAGGGAGCAAATGGATGGTCAGACAGGTCCACTCCTCTGGATGCTATTCCCAAGGAGACCTGGGAAACCAGAGGCCTCTCCTTTGGCCAGTGCTGACCCCAGCCCACCTGCCTACCCCATCATCTCATCCCTCACCTTGGCATCAGGCGCCCCAGCTTCCTCTCGGATCAACACCAGATGAGTCTGTCCATCCACCAACATTTCTTTCTTGTGCTGCTCACCTGTCCAGAGGAGTTGGGAGTGATAGGAGGTCAGAGGTCACAGGTCACCAAATCTCCCCATGCTCCTTGTATTTTAGCTGTTGTGTCTGCATCGTTCCCCCTGGTCACCATGCCTGCAGAGTCATTAATCACACTGCCCAGATCCCCGACCCCAACCCTTAGCTTACTACGGCTCCTGAGAACTCACTCTCTGTCTTCTCCAGCACCTGGTATGAACCAGTCAGGAATCGGTGAATAAGCGATGACTTCCCACTCCGGGCATCGCCCAGCACACCCTGAGGAAAGGTTGTAGAGCAGAGATGGAAGGAATTAAGAAGAGGCAGGATGACTGAGTCTGAACATTCCAGAGAACTCAAAGGGACTGGCAGTGTTAAGTCTTCCAAGCAGGGTTCTACAGGGCCTGGGTGACATCAGTCAGGAGGGCATTTGTGAGGATCAGGCCACGAGTGTTGTAAGGAATGATCACAAGCTGAAGAATGTCAATTCAGTGCCACTTTTTTTTTTTTTGGTGTTCTGTTTAGGAAACATATCAGATGCATGTCTGGTGAGGAACATGTCACAGCTCTAGGCACTAGTTGGAAATTTTTACCCAATTCTAGGCAACAGAACCTGAAGGGCTGAAGGGGAGAAGTCAGAAATGAGGAGAAACCTGGAAGAGGACTGTGGACCAGCAGGAAGAAGGGAAACTACAGAAGTAGTTATGAGGATGTATCAAGCCCCGGGAAGGTGCTATGAAGCTAGAATCTCAGGAGAACTGGAAAACTATTCCCCATTCTCATAGAGGGAGAGGGGGGGGAGAAGTGAAGGTGAGAGCTGAGAGTGCCAGTGGCAGGGAGATCAACCTTCATACAGACAAGGAGACTGGGTTACCTACCAGGCGCAGTTCAGGAATGGAGCGGCTCAACGTCCATTCCTGGCTATTGACCACAGCTTCTGTAACAGAAAAGGAGTCTTAAGAGGGATACTCCAGGCCAAGGAGGGCTCCCAACCCTCAGTTACCCCTCCTCCTTTTGTAGTTGCCCTGCCTGGGCTGGAGAGCTGTGTGGAAAAGCTGAGTTGAGAGTGGTCCCCAATCCTCCCATCCTAGTCTCTCTCCCCACAGCTGTTGCTGCCGCTCAGTGGTTGCTTAGCAACAGAGCCAGCAAGACAAAAATACTTCAGCGGGCATCTCCCTTAAAACACATCCCCAAACGTGAGTCCCTGCCCCAGACTGGGGGACCAAGGTTCTGACAGTGACGGGATCTTCCCTCTGGAAGGCGAAAAGGTGTCCTGCTTCCCAAACTGGCTGACTCCCAGGGTAAATCCCCAGAAAACGGGACTGGGACATAGGAGGCAGTGGGTCCGCCTCAATCTCCCTTTCATAGGACAGAACCTGAAGTGAAGAGATCATTCCCCCTTTTCAAGGTCAACGGCACTGTGGCCCTGACCCCTCCGCACAGCCCAAGGAATGGAGCTTGGATTTTTCTATACCCCCGCTCATACCCTTCTCACCGGCACCCTCCGGAAGAACGATGGGGCACCGGGCTCCACTCCCAGGCCGAGAGAAGCCACCGGCCTGGGGAGGGATAGGGCGAGGGGCGGGAGAGGAAAGATGCTCCTTCCGCCCGCCGGGTCCAGCCCCCGCGCCTGACACTAGCCGGACGTTCCCGGGGCGCCGCAGCTGCGGATCCGGAGCCATCTGCTCCCACCCGCTCCAGAGCCAAACGCCGGGGGCCGCCTGCGCTCCCGGACTGGCCCTCTCCCGGGGGTGTGAGCTGAGCCGCGACGCCCTCGCCTCTCTCTTCCAGAAAATAAATAAAGACAGCCCCCCCCGCCCCCGCCCCCGGAACAAAAACAGTACTTTCTCCGCGCCCCCTCCCAGGTCTGCAGGCTAAGAATTGCCTTTGCAGCAGTTCCACCCCAGCGAGTCCCTCCCGGGCAGGCCCCCTAGGAATGTCAGTACACTCTGGGGCTGGGGTGGGCGGCGGCGGGGAGCGAGGCTACCTATCCAGCCCCTCACTTCACACGCCAGTGTTCAGCACGCTCCGGCCCCCGCGCACTCCCCTTCCGCCCAATTCGCCTTCCCTGCCCGGGAAGAACCCTGTCCCTTCTGCTGGAGGCCTTACCAGCCTGCTCTCAGCCCAGCAAAAGACCTGTCCCGGGCGAGGACTGTCTGCAAGGTCACTCTGCTGCCACCCACCCCAAGAGCTCAGGAGAAACTGAGGCTTCCCCACCCCTTTCTCCCTCAGCAACCCTCTGGGCAAAGCAAAGCCGTTTCCATGCTCCCAGAGGCCCGCTGAAGCTGGGAGTGGAGTCTGGGGCCTCTCTGGGAGCAATTTCCGACAACCATGCTGACCAAGGGCATTATCTATCCCAGGGAGCTCGGAGGCTTCCTGAGTCCCTCTGACATCCTCGTCTCCCGTGTCCCACAATGCCTACTCGCCCCGCTTCTAGGACCTCGTATCCCGTTTGCCCCAGCTCTTGGCAGAGAAATGAACCTGGTTCATCCGTCCACCCAAGAAGCTGCCCGCCGGCAGCCCTGCACACCACGCCTCCAGCCCGGGCTGAGCATTCCAGGTGCCCTCCCCTCCCTGCCCCCAGGCCCTGGGCCCACTCACTGGGCGAGGCGCGGAGCTCCGCTCCCAGCAGCTCCCTAGACCCGCTGCCGGAAGACAGGCCCGGGGGGCCGGGAGGGGGCCCGGGCCCGGGAGGCCCGCCGGTGCTCTTGGTAAAGATGCCGCTGATAAACTTGAGCATCTTGCGGTCCCGAGTGGATGCTCGGCCCCCCTCCCGGCCCCGTTTCAGCCCGGGAGCCGGAGGCTCCAGAGTGACTGGAGTTGCAGGCCCGGTGGGCAGCGCGGAGGCGGCGGAGGCGGGAGCCAGGGTGGCTGGGACGGAGAGCGGAGGAGAGCCGGCGGGCGGTCCCGGGTGCAAGTCACTGTTGTCCAGGGTCTTACTCTTGCCTTTCCGAGGGGACAGCTTCCCTCGGGCTCCGGGCCCAGACCCGACCCCACCAGAGGTCGCGGCGGCCGCTCCCCCGCCCCCGGCGGCGCCGGCGGCGGCAGAAACTCCAGTCCCGGCGCTGCTCTTCGACCCCTTGACCCTGGGCTTGCCCTCGCTTTCGGGCCATGACAGGCGGCTACCGGCGCCCTTGCCCCCGCCGGCTTTGGCGCCACTCGTGCTCACGGTCTTGCAAGGCTTGGGAGCCGGCGGAGGGGGCGCCACCTTGAGCCTCCGGCTGCCGGTGCCGGGGTGCGGGGAGGACAGGCCGGGGACGCCGACGCCCGATCGGCCTTCGGGGTCCGGGCCCCCCCAGCTCGGGCTGCTGAGCAGGGGGCGCCGGGAGGAGGTGGGGGCGCCCCCGGGCTTGGGGTCTGGACTCAGCCCCCCGGAGAGCGGGGGTCCGGGAGGGGCGGCCCAGAGGGAGAGGCGGCGGCCGGGAGCCGGGGAGCCGGGGCGGGCCGGGCTGGCCGGAGCCGGGGACAGGGCGAGGGGCTCGGCCCCCGCGCTGCTCGCGCTGACCCACAGCGCATCCTGCCGGTGGAAGAGCCGCTCGTGCCGCTTCCTGCCCGGCTCGTCAGCGCCTCGGGGGCTGCCGGGATCCGCGGTCTCGGTGCCTCTGGTCCCAGGGGCGCCGGCTGCGGCCGCAGACGGAGAAGGCGGCGGCGGCGGCACCGACTCGAGCTTGACCAGGGTCAGCGAGATGAGGTAGGTCGTTGTCCGGCGCTGAAGCGCGCCCGCGCCCCGGCTCATGGGGCCCCGAGACCCCCGAGCTGGGGAGGGGAGGGGACTCCCCCGGACTGCCTCAGGGGGGCCCGGCCATGGGGCCGCCCTGCTCGCTGCCCCCAGCCCCCGGACCCCGCTGAGCCCCCGGCCCGGCTCCGCTGTCGCCGCCGCCGCCGCCGCCTTCGCTTGCGCCCCCCTCCCATCACACGGGGCGCCCCCTCCCCATGCTCCCCGCCCTGCGCCCCCACCCCGTTGGAACCCCGGGACCTCGGTGCTGCTCCAAGGAGGCGCGCCGGACCCTGCACCCCGGCCTGGGTGGGGGCGCTGAGATGGGCGGGGGAGGGCGGGGAGGACTGTAGTGGGGGGCAAACGGGGAGAGGGAGGAAAACGGGGCAGCAAAGAGGGACCCGGGGCTGAGGGAGAAGACCCGGTGCGGGGGAGGCAGGGGCGGGGAGTGGGGGCTCGAGGGACAGGGGCCGCGGACGGGGTCGGAGAGGGGGTCTTTAGGAGGGTGGGAAGCTAAAGGGGCTGGTCGTGCGGGGGATTCGCAGGGGCGCGGGGAGGATGCTGGGCACGGAGATACAGGCGCCGGCGGGGGAGGAAGGAGGGAAGCCGGAGGGGGTGGGAACCCACAGGTCTGGGGTCCGGGAGAGGAGGGCAGTGAGATCCGGGCGCAGGGTCCGGGGGGCTCGCCGGGGCTCGGCTCGGTCCGGATGCGCGCTGTGTCCGGGCGCTCCCCTCGCAGTGAGGAGGAGGCGGCCCCCGCCCCCCCACCCAATCTCCCCCCCACCTTCTCTCCACCAGCAAGGCTGTCTGCGAAGGCGGTGCAAAATCCAGGACTGGATTTCCCTCCCAAATCCTGGGCTGGATTTCCTGGAACTTGGACTCACCTACTCCAACATCGAGCCCCCTCCCCAGCACACCTCGGTTAGGGAGGCTACCGTTGGGTGTGGCCTTTAGGCTAGAGAGTAAAAATCGTTGTATGGGTGGGCAATCCCCGGCGAAAACAGAGCAAATTCTTGTTCACTGTCAATCGCGGGGAAGCTGACGTGGGAAAATGGGGAGCCTTGAAATCCCTTTCCCAGGACCCCTTGTTTTCCCCAGGTACCTGCACGGGTTCCTCTTCCCACGACCCAGCCCCGGCGCCCACCCCCACCTTCCACACGCAGTGCATTGACTGGGCCATGACTAGAGCCTAACTGTCCCAAAGTGAACTTAGAAAGTGCTCCCCGGGGATGGGGACAAACATGGAACTTAGCAGGGTGGGTGGAAGGAGGGGCTGCCTCAAGTGGAGAGAGATCTACGGAGTGGAAGAGCCCGACGGAAAAGTGAGTCCCAAGGCTCCAGCTTGGGGTGGAAGGAGAAAGAAGACGTCTGCAGATCGACACCACCCCCCATACCAAAATGCATCCGGTCTCCATAGCAACCGTAGCTCCAAGAGCGCCTCAGAAAGAGCGGGGATAAGCAGGGAGGCGGCTCGGTGCGTATGGGGGGGGGGGGGGGAACCGGCCGGGCATGGAGGCGCCACCTTCACACCTGGTTACACACAGGCCGAGCGTTTAGCGGCCCAACATACAGACCCCCTCAGCTTCGGCAGAGGGTCCAGGCCTCCCGAGTCCCATTCAATCTCCTGAGCTTTTCGGGGGTGGGGCTTTTTCCCCGAAGGTTAAAGAGGAGATAGAATGAAAATGCTCGGTGTCCTCCAGACCTTTAGGGACCCTGGAGTTAAAGGCTGACTGTCCTCCAGCCCAGGGAGAAGGTTGAAAGGGCTAGGCGGACGGAAGGCAGACGATGGGACTGGCAGGTGTGAGGCACCAGTCGAGGGAGGCCTCCCTTTCAGCCTTGAAGTCCCCTCCCTGGGACTTGGGGAGTCTCAGCGTTCCCCTAATTTGGCGTCCCACCCTCCTGACGCAGCGGAGACTATAATAAGTGCTGCCGTGGGCGGCTCTTGGAGGCAGAAGCCAGCGGCACGCTGGGCCTGGTGGGGGGTGAGGGGGACGGTACCAGGATGCTGGGTGCCCTTTGTTCTCCCCGAAACTTGTGCCCAGTCCCTCCGCGGTCCTCAGCAACCACCAGCGCCCCCCTCCCAACCCCAGCAAAAGGATGACACCATCCCCAGAACGGAAGACCCTTCAACAGCCTTTTCTGAAAGAGGGTGAAAATGTGTTGCTTCTGGCTTAATATTCCTTCCTTCGGTTGTCTCAGTTTTCCTTTATGTTCAATGGGAACAGAATCCTGTCTTTTAGTTAGAGTGGAGCGGAAGAAATCACTTAGCAAGAGTGGTTTTCTCAGAGAGTTTAGCCTCCACCCTTTCTCTCTCCCTCCTTTCCATAGATAAGCTGTGTTCCTCTACCTGGACTAAAACTCTTTCCTCCCCCACTCTTTTTTTTTTTTTTTTTCCCTTAAGCAGCTGGTGGAGCTTGCAGTTCCTCCCTAGGAGGCCTCATGGGGCCACTCCCCTGTAGGTCTCCTTTTCTGACCCCTGTAGGGAAGGTATCAGCTGTAAGTCTTGGCAAAAGGTGGGGGAGAGATGGTGAGGGGGTACCAGTGGAAGAAAGGCAATGAAAAAGGAATGAAACTGTTCCCTTAGGAACCTGAACCAAACTGTTCCTTCCCCAAGTGAACCGAAAGTTCCTTTCTGCTGGCCTCTACTATCAGAGGGGTCTTGCAGGAATCATCCTTGATGGAAAGAAAGAAGCCCACTCACCCCCCCACAGCAACCCCCAGATAGGCAGCTAAGCGTGGAGAGCCTGGAAGAGACCAGGGTACAATGGAGGATATGCTTCACCCAGACACCTTTAGTGAGCAAAGTGGCTAGCTTTTATTGGCTCTCTGCAGCTTCAGAGGCAAATTAAATGACACCAGACCAGAGATGACCTCCAGCTCCACTAGTTCCCTAGTGGTGGGGCCTTGTGGATAGAGAGAAGCTACTCCCGCCAGGGCCCCACCACAGGACTGAAGGCTGGGGTGGGCAGGAGGATGTGGCGGATGGTGTTGCCATGGCAGCACTTCCTCCCTGTGTTGTCATCACTTGCTCTAATGGCACTAAGGAGGTAGAGCGGAAGGTGTGTGTGGGGGGGAGACAGGAACAGGAGCATGGGGAGGAGAGGGGACCGAGGAGAGGCCTGGGAACTTCTCTGCACTTTCAGCTGCGCAGAGCAGGCTGTGTGTTAGCGTGTGTTTGGGAGCCTGAGACGCTCGGCGTGGTGTATTTCTGGCATGCATGTGTGTGTGTGTGTTCGCTCTACAGCTGGAAAACAAGAGGTCACTGATCCTTCGTGGGTCCTGGGAATGACCACATTATCCGGTTCTGGAACCTCCTGTCCCAAACTGCTTCCTGCCCCAGACTCCCCCAGCAGGGTCTACGTCTGCCATGGGTCTGTCATGGCCTGTCTTCCTCATGCTCACCCACTGCTCCATTGCCAAGGTCAGCTCAGCAGTGACCTTTATTTTGATCCCCTGGGAGGAGGAGCAGAGTTGGGGAAAGAGGAAGAATGATACCTCCTCTTTTTCCATCCTTTCCAGATGTATTCTTCCCCCAAGTCCAAGCTCCATCTGGGGAACCAGACAGTGGCTGATTGGGAGATGATGGATGACCCAGCAAGCCCTTGGGTGCCCCTGCTGGTCCTCAAGACCCCCAAGTTGGGAGCAAATCCTTCTCTTACCTCGTATGCTGTCCAGCGAGGCTTGAATGCGGTCCCGAAGTTCAGGGTCGCTCACCCTCTCTGCCAGCTTCCTGAGGCGGTTTAGGGCCTGCCTGGCCACCTCATGTCGTCTGACTTCTGCGCGGACTGCAGCCACGGCCAGCTGCCTCTGGGCGTGCATGTTGCCCAGACCTGTCTTGTTGGGCTAAGAGCAACCACTGGCCCCGAAGCCCATGGTCCCACAGCCCCCAAACCCCAGAAGGCCCCTCTGCTCAGCCTCAGAACACCCCTTCCCTGCCCGCCCTTCCGTCTGTCTGTCGACTTCACTTCCTGACTGGTGAGTTTCAAACCCACAGCCTGGGTCAGCACTACCTCCTGCATCACCCACCCCCTCTAGCGTTGGCCCGTCAGCTCTGCCCGCCAGTCCCTGCCACAGCTCCCCAGCCAGGTGGATGGTGAGGCCTTACTGAGCATCCAGGGCCTCCTGTGGGAGGTGGCTAATTAAGACGGGTGCTGGTGAGGGGAGAGTGTGGCCTGCCAGGTCTCAGGTGCAATCCCAAACTCTTGGTGACCTATAGGGTTGTGTGCAGTCTCAGACCCTCACAGGAATCCACACACACTCGGCCTGGCACCTTTAACGCCCTGCATTCCAGCTTACAGCTGTACTCCCCACCTACTCTGCACATTCAAAGGGTTCACACACTTAGCATCTTGCAATGTAACCCTTCCTTAGTTGGCTGCCCCACTGCAACCACCTCCTGCTTGAACGGGCCAAGTAGGCACAGGGAGAACAAGTTACGGAAGACAGTAAGCCGTAAGCAGACAAAACCAGCAGGCTCCATGTTCAGTTTCATAATAACTGACTTGTCTATAACACTTAATTGTTTACAACACACTGCCATATATACTGACTTCACAACAGGCCCAAGGGGTAGGATTTTTATCCCTATTTGGCAGAAAAGGAAACTGAAGCTCAGAGGGCAGTAAGAAGTGACACAAAGATATGGATTTAGGTATTCTGATTATAATTCTGATACACTTTTCACTACACTGCCCAACTAAGGTGCTTGCCAACCAGCTCCCCTTATGCCTGATACCACTGTCCTGTCCTTGATTTAGTCCCTGAAAGAGGGTGGGTGCGGAATTGAAGGACAGAAAGAAGATGCGGTGGGAGGAGGGAGTGAAGAGGAAAACAGTGGGTAGTTTGATGGAATCATTGTTTCAGGACTTAAACCTTTCTGGCCCTGCCTATTGCCTCTTCTCCTGTTTATCTTACTGATACTAATTTGTGACGGATGGGGGATTTTAATATATGAATGTGTATTTGGAGATGAGAATTAGAGTTGGGATTACCCACTGGAAACTGTAAAATAGCCCAAAAGATAACTAGCAGTGAGTGTTTACTATGCGCCAGCTAACCATTGTACATATATTCTAAGCATTCTATATGTATATTAACTCATTCAATTTTCACAACACAAGAGGTAGGTGTATGATTATTTATCCCCATTTTACAGATGAGGAAACAGGCAGAGGGAGCTTAAGTAACTGGCCAAAGCTCACACAGCTAAGTAAGCCGCAAAGTTGGCAGCCCTGCGGTCTGACTTGAGCGGTAAGATGGTGCCACTTTTGCGGTCATAGACTCTAAGTACATACGAATGTAAATCATTCTGTAGGGCTGAAGGGAGGTTTTTTACTTGTGTTCGTATCACGACTGCCTCTTTCTTTTGGTGGAAAGAGGAACTAGGTCTTTTCCTATCCCCACGCAAAAGGCGGCGCGTCAAAGCATTTATTCCTTAATAAACAGATATTGATCAACCACCACGCCCGCCCCTGGAGTGAAAATGTGAAGACTCCGCCTTCCCCTGATGTTTATTCATATTCCAGGCCCCTCCCTTTGTCTTTTTTTTTTTTTTTTTTTTTACCGCGCAGGATCAGACATGTGCTCTGAAGACTGCAGCACACTCATGGGCGTCTTGCGGTCTTGTCACATACAGGGACGCGCCGATCCGAGGCTGCTGATTTTCATACTGAATTTCTAGCATGTTCACACCCCGTCGGGAGGGGATGTGCACCAGCGGACGCACTCGCAGAGATGCGCGTGTTTGCTAGGTGGTGGTGCGCCCAACCTGGGGCCTCCGGCCAGCCTAAACAGCGTAGTCTGGCTTCTCTGGGTGTTCGCGACGGTGATGCAACCGCAGCAAACGAGACGTCATCGTGAGGTCACTGCGGGACCAGCGGAGGGGGGCGGGAGGGCCGTCCCTGGAGGGGAGGAGCCCTTTCACCTGGCCCCCGAAGCACCTTCTCTTCACCGGCGTTTCCCGAGCGCCTCCTCCCTCGGATAAGTCCTCTTGCAGCCGCCACCACAGAGAACTCCGTTTTCAATCCGGGGCTTTGAAATTTAGGCTCCGGTCCCTACGGGACTCTCTGGAAGCCCTGCCCCGTTTTAGGTTTCACCCAATAAAGAGCCTAGGGGAGGGGCCGGCAGGCGGGTCAGTGACGCGATGCAGAGTGATTGGCACGCAGGCCACCGACGTCCCGGATTAGCCCCGAGCCTCGCCAATCCAAGGCGGGCGTGGGGCGGTGCAGGCGCGGAGGCTTGGGTTTGGCCGGACTCGATTTAAAGAGACAGAAGCTCGGGGTCCAAGAAGACGGCCCGCGAGGCCCTCCCCCCAAGTCCTTGGGGCCAGCTGGGCCCCCAAAGCTGGGGAGATGGTTTGCGGAGGCTTCGCCTGCTCCAAGAACGCGCTCTGCGCGCTCAACGTGGTCTACATGGTGAGGCTTCGGAGGTGGGGGACCAGGGCGCTAAGGCCAGTGGAGAGAACGTCTAGGGGCTTCGGATGGGGAGAGGGGTGCACTGGGGTTCCGGGAAGATTCCCGGGAACTTCCGGCGACGAGGGGATTCCTGGAGACTTCCGTGGGAAGAGGGGAGACTTCCGGTGATCAGAGCGTTTTTCTAGGGGTGGGGGGTGATGAAGCGAAGGCTCGTCGTGGGGCTCAAGGCCCAGCCCTCCCTCTTCTGCATTTAGGCTTCTCCCAAATGGAAGTGACGGGTGGAGCTGAGTGTTCCATTTTAGACTCGTACACTTCGCGCCCCTGCGGCGCCTCAGGCCTGTCCCAGCCGCTCTGGCCTCTGATGGGAGGTGTCGGGGATGGCCCTGGCCCTGGCTGTGCCTCCTCGCGCAAAACTCAGCTCTCCGTCATTGTCCAGCACGGCTCTCACCTCGGCCTTGGGCGGTGATGCACACTGGCACTCTTTTGACATACATCCCGCTGTTTCCCGTAGCTGGTAGGCTTGTTGCTCATTGGAGTGGCTGCGTGGGCTAAGGGCCTGGGTCTGGTGTCCAGCATCCATATCATCGGAGGAGTCATTGCGGTGGGGGTCTTCCTTCTTCTCATCGCGGTTGCTGGACTGGTAGGTGCTGTCAACCACCACCAAGTGCTGCTTTTCTTTGTATCCTGACCTGAAGTGACTGGGGCACCGGGGCTCTTGGGAGGACTGTGTCAGCCAGTCAGGAGGACGGTAGGAGCCCTCCGGTGTTTGGGGGGTATGCCTCCTTGACCTCCCTATACCATACTCTATGAAGCAAAAGCCAGTGATTTTGTTTTCAACTGACATAGCTGTGTAAGTTCTTTGACTAGATCAGATTGTTATTATAGGTGGACCATAAAGGAATCTGGGACTTTTTTTTTTTCCGTAACTCTTCCTCTCAGTACATGATCATCCTTGGTTTGGTCTTCATCTTCCAGTTTGGAATCTCTTGCTCATGTCTGGCTATTAACCTAAGCAAACAGGTAAGAAGGTGCCCTTTCAAGTACTCACTCCCCCCCGCTCCCCAACCTCTTGACTCCTTACTCTCAGTCTGGCCCCAAAGATCATACTTAGAGCCACTACTGGCAGAGCTGTCTGCTTCCTTTGGGGTGTCCGGCCGGCCGACGGCAAGGACCATCCAGAAGTGGATAGTTACTGTGTCTGCACCTTTGCTTTTGAAGGACGTTAACTCCCTTTGCTTAAAAAGGGAAACCGAAGCACTGGAACTGGGATCAAAATGTAGGGGACTCTTCGCTTGATCTTAGCCAAAAGGCCGAGAAGCAATAGTAGGCGATTCTTAAGGTTAGCAGCATCAAATGATTTCCTTCTGCCTGTATCCTCCAGACAGATGTCATCAATGCTTCTTGGTGGGTCATGAGCAACAAGACCCGGGATGAACTGGAAAGAAGCTTTGATTGCTGTGGCTTGTTCAACCTTACAACCCTGGATCAACAAGATTATGCCTTCTGCACTGCAGTGAGCTGGCACGGGACTGGGTGGCGGGGGGCGGCAGTGGTTTGCGTGATAGAACTGGCTAAGGCCGATGCTCAAATTGGCAGATTTGAGTTTGTGACTGCCTGTCTCTAGCAGCTCACTTGTACTGGGCTGTGTGCTGGTAGGAGTTGGGGGATGGATACAGATTCTAGAGAATTAGCCAAGTGACAGTCCAGTCTATAGGATACTAATCAGGAACTGGAAAATAATTCCTAGGGCCATTCACCATAGTTACGATCGAGCACCGTAGCATCAAACATGCATGTGTGTTTTTCCCTCAGGTCTGCAAGAGCCAGAGCCCCACATGTCAGATGTGTGGAGAAAAATTTCTTAAGCATTCAGATGAAGCCCTGAAAATCCTGGGGGGTGTTGGACTCTTCTTTAGCTTCACAGAGGTAACATTCTCTAGTTCCCTTATATCCCTTATCCCTTCTCTACACCTCCAAGTCTTAGCCCCAGATTCATACTTTGTGCGTATCTCTTTTCTCTTTGTGTCTACAGATCCTTGGTGTTTGGCTAGCGATGAGATTTCGGAATCAGAAGGATCCTCGAGCCAACCCCAGTGCCTTTCTATGAGACTCTGGATCCTTCTGACATCTCTTCTGCTGTCTGCTCTCCCTAAGCTTTTTTTTCCCCTTAGGGAAAACTTGGGGTCTCTAGCCCTTTTTGTTTGAGAAAAAGGAAAGGCCCTTTGCCATGTTCCCTAAAGATGACTGAACAGTTAGGCTTTATGCCTTGATGTTTTACTGGGAGAAAGATTATAAGGAATAAAGAAAAACCCTTCTTCCTTCTTCTCTCCCTAAGTGGATATGGGAAGTTTCCAGGATTATGTGAGATGGGATGGGGGTTGGAGTCATTCCTGGCTGTTTCCCCTCTTCTCCCTTCCACATGCTGGACCACCTCAACACATCTTTGCTCCAAGGGTAAATCAGGGACAGATCCAGAGAGAAAACTACCAAGAACTCTTGTAATAAGGAGGACCTGGTTGGGGATGTTCAGTGAATATAAAAATAAAACCCATTTAAACTCTATAATCAAAGAAGCCTTGTAAGTGCCTTTTCTTCTCCTTTTAGTTGAGGGGCTCCACTGACTATGTAGACCCTGTGATCTAAAGATAATCTGCAAGGAAGTTCCATCTTCCAAATGGTTTCTTTCAAATCCCCAAACAGTAAAGTCAATCAGAGGAAGAAACATTAAAAAGAAAAAAGACCATATTTCTTTGTTTTGTTTGTCCTGTATAAAAAAGGATCCCAATATAAAGGTACAAAGAAGGGGAGAACAAGGGACATAACCCTTGGTGTAAGGACACAGGATAAGGATAAGCCTCAAAAGGGTGGGAGGGGAATGTCGTTAAGGCAGTAAAATATCGTCTGTAAAAAGTTGGAGGAGTCGCCGCCACAGCTTCAGAGGTGAAGGCAGAGGTTGCCTTCTCAAGTGGTGGCGCTCTCCACTCAAGTGTTCAAAGGAAGGGAAATCTGGTGGTCTCTCGCCTTGGTTCTGTTCCAGCCATTCCGTTGCTCACTCTGCGTCACCTTCTGCCTTGTGTAGATAAGGGTGTTGCAGCGCTCGGAAGGCAGAGATTCGCTTGTGTGGGTTAAAACTCAGCATCTCCTGAGAAGGGACACAAAGGTCAGAAAACATGCAAGAAACCAAAAAGACTCCTGCTTACCTCCAGTGATACCTAGAATGGGTGATTTTCTCTATCCCTCTTGTGGACAGCTGTTCAAAACAGTAAAAAAAAAAAAAAAAACCCAGCCCATTCACTGACAAGTCTCTGTTAACAACAATGCACTTGGGTTCCTTTTATCCTGCTCCATTTCCCCCTATTGGTGGCTCAAGTGGTAAAGTAAACTGCCTGCAATGCAGGAGACCTGGGTTCAATCCGTGGGTTTGTAAGATCCCCTGGAGAAGGAAATGGCAACCCACTCCACTGGGCTACAGTCCATGGGGTTGTAAAGCGTCTGACATGACTGAGTGACAAACACGTGATTTGCCCCAGCAATCTCGCCCTGTGCCCATGCCTGAGTCTATTACCAGCAGCAGCTGTGCTCCAGATTCCTCCAGCTCAGGGACCACCGACTGCACTGGCCGGGGCCCTCTGGGGGAAAAGGCTCCTCGGGGTAGAGACACATCTCGGGGCCAGTCATCCTCTGGGGGCAGTCCGATCAGGCTATGGGGAACAGGAGAATTCTGGTCAGGATGGCCCTTTTCTAGGCCACATCTCCAGGGGCAAAGCCAGCTGCTATCAAGGGCTCAGCAGAAAGAGGACTTGAAATGCAAAGTTCTTCCCCCTTGCAGGTCACTTACTCAAAGATTTTGCCTAACTGGTCAGCTTCAGAGTTTCCACAGAAGAGAGGCCTAAGGTGAAAAGAGACATTAATTCCGGTAGCAGTCTTTCAAAGACAGGGTGGTAGATAACTGCTTAGTGGCTCAAAACAGGGCGTGGAGAATAAAGGGCTATGAAATTCCTAATTCCCAATTCTGAAATTCCTAATTCAGTTTCTGGCTATGAACAAGGTGGCCAGTACTAAGTGGAAGAGCGGGCAGGTTATGGGTGTGGTTTATGAATAAAAGACTGGGGAAATTCAAAATGTTTGGGATACTCGGGCCCCATACTTTCGACGAAACATCTCTGCGAAGATACAGCCAACGCTCCACATGTCCACGGGTGTTGCATAAGTAGACTGCAACAGAACTTCTGGAGCGCGATACCAGAGTGTAACAACCTGGTAGGAGTAAGTAGTGCAGATGAGAGTCCTGCAAGTTATTGCAAAGCACATGACAAAACACGTTCCTTCTCAACTGCTATGGGCAACCACTCTTCTCCCCCAGCCAGATCCCATCCTGGCCACCATCATTCTACTGACCACAGGGGTAAGTGCCATCTGGTAGCTGTAGATTCTGGCCAGGCCAAAGTCAGCCAGCTTGACTGTCCCACCACTTGTCACCAGAATGTTCTCTGGCTTCAGGTCTCGGTGAACAATGCAGTTGGCATGAAGGAAGTCTAGGCCTCTTAGAAACTGGCGCATCAGATCCTGGTTTGGAAGGGGGGAAGTACAGGGAAACGGGGAACCAGATGCCACACCTGAAATTACAACAGAAACTACCACGAAGGTCTCAAGCCACATCTCAGGGTCTGCCCACTCTGCTTACCTTTATGGTCTCCACTGGCAAGCCTGGCGGGGGTGCCTTGTCCAGATACGTCCTCAAGTCTTGGTCCACATGCTCAAACACCAGGGTCACTTTGGTCTCCCGGTCAGTCCGGGCTGTTGCACAGACATCCATGAGCCTGGCCAGAACCAGTGGTCACTCGCTGAGCAATGGTCTTGGACTGACCAACAGGGCCTCCCCTATCTCCTCGGGGTTCCCACGCCTCTTCTGGCCACCACTCCACATCTACAGGTTAGATGTGGAGTCTTTTTCCTTTCACGACCCACTCCCCCCCTTCCATCTGCTTCTCACCTGACAACATTGGGATGCTCAAAAGCCTCCAGACGCCGCAGTAAGGCCACCTCCCGAACGGTGCTGATGGGCAGGCCCCCTCCAGCACCTCCTCCATTGGGGACTCTTACACTCTTGAGGGCCACAAAGTGGCCACTGTGGGGGTCACGGGCCTTGTACACTGTCCCATAGGCACCGACACCAATTTCAGCCACTGGCTCATATCGGGAGGTAGCCATTCTCAGGCCAGAGGAGAGCCTACAATCAGAGACTCGATGAGCCTGCAGCAACAAAGCGACTCCCACCAAAGACATCGCACAGACACCAACAGCATCTCCGCACTTCCCCGATGGCAGCCCCCTAGGTAACACAACAACCCCAAACCCTCCAGCCACGAGAGGCCCTATCACGTTTTCAAAAATGCATTTTCCTTTGGGACCACCGAGCCCCACACAAGGGAAATCCCATACGACACACCCCCTACATCAAAGACCCGACACCCAGTCCCTGAAATTACACCGCCCATCGGCCACAAAGGAGCGTTATCACAGCCTGCCCCACTTCCCGCCCTCGAGCGGGAACCAGCCCGCGTAGGAAGCGGCGGGGGGCGAGAATGGCCCCCATTCCCGAAACGGGCCACGCTCACCTCGCCCCGTGTCAGGAGCTGCGGGGTCGGCCCGTTATCCGGACCCCGGAGCCGGTTCCTGCAGCGCCATACACTCCGGGTCTGTCCTGGGCAGCTGGACGCTATGGGCCCGACCACAGACACAGGCCGCGGGCTAGAGCGGCCCCCTTTACCCCCACCCTCACCATGTGACCAGCTGCCAGAGAGGCGCGCGGAAATCGGGGGGGCGGGGCGAACGCCGGACGTTCGGACCACGTGACCAGGCTGCTCATGCGCAGAGGGGCAGCCGAGAAGCGGCTTTGAACGCGAAAGGGGCGAGGAGGGGAAAGAGGCGGAGGAGAGGTGATACCACGTGATTTGTTGCTATCACACGTGACCGCTTGACATTGCTTGGAGGAGCAGAGGTGTGGTTACGCTGAAGGGCACGTGACTGGCTGCCTTAACTCTGGCTGGGGCGGTGGGGCGGAGAGAGGGTGGAGTCCAATGCGGTGCCATGGCAACCTGGGCCACCCAGGATTCCCAACTCTGGGCTGCAGGCCGAGCCTGAGTCTCGCTACCCGTCTCTCACTCTCTTTAAGCGGGGAGGTGGGTCCAGGGACGGGAGCTGGTGCTGTCGTCTTTCTGCTCCATCGCCAGCGGAAAACATGTTCTCATTTGTGTCTTTGTTTCATTCATTCATTCAGCAAATGTTTACTGAGTCCTTGCTTCCTGTGTGTATGTGGGGTTTCTTTTTAAAAATTTTTTTTCATGTCTCACTTGACCTTTTTTCCAACTAGTGAAAAAGTTATCTATATAGTCCCATATTTTATATGTGGTCATGTAAAATAGGGAGTGCCCAGTTCAGTTCAGTTGCTCAGTCGTGTCTGACTCTTAGCGACCGGATGGACTACAGCACGCCAGGTTTCCCTGTCCATCACCAACTCCTGGAGCTTACTCAAACTCATGTCCATCGAGTCAGTGATGCCATCCAACCATCTCGTCCTCTGTCGTCCCCTTCTCCTCCCGCCTTCAATCATTCCCAGCATCAGGGTCTTTTCTAGTGAGTCAGTTCTTTGCATCAGGTGACCAAAGTATTGGAGTTTCAGCTTCAGCATCAGTCCTTCCAGTGAATATTCAGGACTGATTTCCTTTAGGATAGACTGGTTGGATCTCGTTGCAGTCCAAGGGGCTGCCCGTCTGAGGACGAAACTAGTATTAAAAGACTGATGGAAGGCAGGTTAGTACAATAATCAAACAGGACCTGTGGCAAGGTAATGTCGTCCCCTCTTCCCAACTTCCACCTTTTCCTGGGAGTGTTAAAGCAGAGACCAGATACCTTCTGGCAGAGAAATTATTGGTGAGCTGGGAAGAGGAATACTTGACCTTTAAGGGTCTTTTCTGCAGTAAGATGGTATGACACGTGTGTATGATATTATATGCATCACATATAGAGAGACATAGGAGTGAGCATGAGCAAGGAAGTTATCACCACACTGCATGAAAATGAGTGTTCCCTTCTGCAAACCTTGTGACTCCTTATATGGGGTCGTTGCATTTCTCTTTTTTCCCCTATGGCAAGCTTTTCTAGACCTTACCCTAAGAGACTTTTCCCAAACAATCTCTGCTCACAGACATCTAGGTAGACAACAGGCAAGCTTCTCTGACTTCCGTTGTCTTACTGATTCCAACTTCTTTGTCTCCCAACCTTTTGAGAGAATGGGAATAAGGAAAAGAAGGGATCAGTTTCTCATTTATGATAAACTGTCTAAAATCTGAAATCATTCTTTTACTCTATTTGCTCTCCTTGTGCCCTAACTTCTGTTCTCCTTAATCATCTGGCTGAGGATATGAGTTCAAGCTTGAGATTCATATAAACTATGCTCCAGGGCGAAATGGAAGACATGTCAGTACAGGTTTCCCCTCTTTGCATTCTGATAGTTGTAGTCCTGGGCCTTTGCTGGCAAAGGCAACTGGAATTCCGATAAGAAAAATCCCAAGGTGTTAACTGATTGTGGGGCTTGCAAGGTGAATGTTTCATTGACTATTTTGCTAGGATTGGTGGGTTTGTAAACCTCTGGAAGGCTAAGTGTCTCTGAGTGTGTTAAACTTCCGTCCTACACCAGCAAGGTCCCACTTTAGCCTGACATAAGCTCACTGCTTTTAAAATAGAAGTCATCCTCCATCTTGGCTTGGGTTCCAGACCCTTTTTCTGATTCATTCATACATCCATCCAAAATATTTGAATGCTTTGTAAGAGCATTACTCTCCTTAATCACTTTCTATTGAGGAGACTTAGTTTGGCAGTCTGTCCCTGATTACATACCCTCCCTTTTCCTGTTAATTACTTTTTTTACTAATTAATTTTTCCCCAGTGTGTTTGACCCAATGAACTTCCCTGGAATTCCTTTCCCCACAGCACTGATAAGGAGAGGAGAGGGAGGATGTAACTGTAAGGTAGAAATAAGGGATGAGAGGGTACAACTGGTTCTCAGGGTCAAGATCCCCCCTCCCATACAACAAAGAGCTAAGCATGTGTGTGTGTTAGGTATGGTTCACTTCAGTGCAGTGGCGGTGGGTCAGAATACCAGGAAATACACTCCCCCCTTTAACACTCCACTCCTTTGCTCACTCACCTCCCTCACACATTACAATTACACACTTGTGTTTTTCATACAATCCAATTCCACCCGTGACACATTCATCTCTTTTCCACGGCCCCACACTGTGCACTTTTCAGTCTTTTGTGTGGAAGTGTTTATTGCTTGAGCCCATGTCTTGCTCACTCACCTCGGATCCTTGCTTAGCTTGCTTGCTCTTTTTTTTTTTTTTTAGCTTGCTTTCTTTGCACACTCCCATTTTGCACAAGCCTCTCCCTCCCTGGTGCACCTGCGCCTGTGACCACACGCCTTCCATCCTCACCCGCTCCCCCCCACGCGCCCATTCACACACCTATTCTCTCACCCCTGTGCACACCCCCCTCCCTTGGCCACGCCCCTCCCTCCGCCCTCCCCCGGGTTCGCACGCTCGCCCCCGCCTCTGGGGACACCTGCTCGCGCGGGGCAGGGCGGGGATGCGCAGCCGCGGCCACCTCTCCTCCGCTCCCCCTCCCCGCCCCGCCCCGCCCTCCATCCCTCACCGGCTCCCCGGCTCCCGCCCCGCCCGCCCGCCCGCCGCTCCGGGGGGGTCTCCGCCGCCGCCGCCGCCGCCGCCGCCGGAAGGAGCCGCCATTTGCCACCGCCGAGCGCACGGGCCGCGCCGGAGCCGGAGCGGCACCGGGGCCAGGAAGACGGCGATGGGGGGCGGCCCCGGCGCGGGAGGACCGGGGCTCGTAACCCCGGGGGCCCGGCCCGCTCCGGACCCGGACCCGCGGGGCGCGGTACCCTGAGCCCCCTCCCACTCCGCCCCCTGCCCCGGCCATGGCCGCCCGCCCCGCCGCCCCCGGGCCGCCGGCCCTCTCGGCCCCGCAAACCCCGGAGTCCCGGCGGGGGCAGCAGTGAACGGCTCCCGCAGGCCCCGTGGACCCCAGCCGGGCTTGGCTCTCCAGCGCGCGCCCCCTTCCCGGCCTGGTCCGCTCCCTTCCCCCCGCCGCCCGAGAGCCCCCCTTGCACGCCGCCCCCCGCCCCCCGGCGCCCGGACGATGCTCAAGTCTCGGCTCCGCATGTTCCTCAACGAGCTGAAGCTGCTGGTGCTGACGGGCGGGGGGCGGCCCCCGGCCGGGCCGCAGCCCCGGGGGGGCGGGGGAGGCGGCTGCGGCTGGGCGCCCTTCGCCGGCTGCTCGGCCCGGGACGGCGCCGACGACGAAGAGGAGTACTACGGGTCCGAGCCGAGAGCCCGGGGCCTGGCCGGCGACAAGGAGCCGCGGGCCGGACCCCCGCCGCCGCCCGCGCCGCCGCCGCCGCCCCCGGGCGCTCTGGACGCCCTGTCGCTCAGCAGCAGCCTGGACAGCGGGCTCCGAACCCCTCAGTGCCGAATCTGCTTCCAGGGCCCTGAGCAGGTCAGGCCTGGGCACCCGGCGGGGCGGGGCGGGTGGGCGCGCACCTGGGGCGCCCGGGGAGCCCGGGAGCGGGGGGCGGGGCCTGGGGAGGCTGGGCGGGACCCAGGGACCTGGGGTGGAAACGGACTGAGGTTGGGGGCTCGGCTGGAGACTCCAGGAGCGCAGATTTGGGGCGGCGGCGGATCAGGGGTCTCCAGGAAGGGGTGGGGCTTTCTCCTGGGAGGGCCCCACATCCTTCTCTCGGCTTAACCGAGGCAGCCTTTCTCCCCCACTTCTCTTACCCCAGGATCTCTGTAGGCTGAGGGCTGGGAGGTGCTTCTGTTCCCACCTTGAAAGGAGACGCCCAGGCGGTGTCGTCGTTTCCCTCAGTAGTTCTCTCCGTGGGGCACTTTTCTTCACTTCCCATTCCACAACTTTACTTCTCATTCCAAAGAATATTCTTTGTTTAAATGTTATGGACAGAGTTGTCCCGGGATGGCACCAAGGGGGTGTCTCTTCCTGTCTTGAGAGATTACTTTGATTAAAGGGGAACAGCCTCCACTCCCACCCTTAGGATATCTCCATTTCTGATTCCTGGAAACTGAGGACTGTAACCTATCCCAGTCTGCACCACATCTGTGAAACACTTTGCAGTGATGGAATGGGTTAGGGAGGCATGGCTCAGAAGCTCGGACTTCTGTTTCTCCAGATCCCGAGGGGTGGCCTTCCAGTTGGGAAGCCTTAAGGAGCACCCTCCTCAGACTCGAGGACCAGAGAAGACCCAGTATTTACCAGCCAACTCCCCCCTCCCCATCCCTTTTCTTGTCTCTCCTCTTGGGTCCGGGAAGTTTACCTCGAACTCTGAATTTTTTCTTTTGGGCTTGTAGACTTAGCATCTTGCTTTGTTTTGGCTGAAAGGCCTGATTTTTTTTTTTAAGGTAGGGGACACCTGGAGAAGAGGTTTCCCTCTCCTGGAGTGGGGTGGCGGTAGCTGACCCCACTCCTGCAGCGGGGAGCTCCGGTGGCGGTAGCTGACAGGGCCTCTCCTCCCTCTTCCTCCAGGGGGAGCTCCTGAGCCCCTGCCGCTGCGACGGCTCCGTGCGGTGCACTCACCAGCCCTGCCTCATCCGCTGGATCAGCGAGAGGGGCTCCTGGAGCTGTGAGCTTTGCTACTTCAAGTACCAGGTCCTGGCAATCAGCACCAAGAACCCCTTGCAGGTGAGGTATACGGGGAGCACCCTGAGACTGGGGCAAGGGCCCTTCAGCAGTTAGAATCGGGGACCCTCCAGGCAGCTCATTTCATCCATTTACTCTTGTTTCAAAGTCACCCTCCCCTCCGTTATCATCATCTCCTGTCTATAAATATCTCCCTTCCTTCATTTACTCACAAAGACATTTATTGGGCGCCACCTGTGTGCCAGGCCCTGGGACAACGAAAGAGGAAAAGGCAGTCGCGCTGCTGTTACTGCTGGAAGCAGACCTGGAGACTTATCTCTGTGTCAGGTTCTTCGTGTGTATTAACGCTTTTAATCCTAGTAATTACGTGCCATTAGTGTCTACATTTTAAGTCAGTGAGGACATTGATGCACAAGTAAATTTTAAAACTTGCCCGAAGTTACTCAGCCAGAAAGTGAGTAAGGATGTGGAATTCAGATCCTAAATGGTCTGATTTCCGAGCAGTTGTCTGTCATGCCTTTCTAAAATAAGACAGGAAATGGTCTTAAACAATATGAGAAGTGCCACATTCTAGACTTGATCAAGGCACAGAGAAGACAGATCATTAGTCCTACCTGAAGGGTTTCAGGAAGGCTCCTGGTGCCTCCTCCTATTCAGGGCAACCCTAACCTGGCTTTCCATCTCTTTGACTTTTTGGAGCCTTTTCTCCCGCACAGTGGCAGGCCATCTCCCTGACGGTCATCGAGAAGGTCCAGATCGCAGCCGTAGTGCTGGGCTCACTCTTCCTCGTCGCCAGCATCTCCTGGCTCATCTGGTCCTCACTTAGTCCTTCAGCCAAGTGGCAACGGCAAGATCTGCTCTTTCAGATCTGCTATGGCATGTACGGCTTCATGGATGTCGTCTGCATAGGTGAGGGCAGCCCTCTCTCTCCCCTGCTCCGCATTTTCCTCCAGCTGACACGCTTCACCTTCCCTGCCCACTGCCTCAGTCTCATGGCCGTGTTTTCTACCATTGAGAACCTTTAGGGGAATCCTGGTGTGCCTCCCTTACCTGCTTCTCTGGGCCCTTTGCAACCCTATCTCTTCCCTCTGGAGAAATGTTGGCTTAAGTGCCTCTGGTCGAGGTCTGGGCAGTGTTGACTCTGGACTTCTATCCTCTTGCTCAGGCCTCATCGTCCATGAAGGCTCCTCCGTCTACCGTATCTTCAAGCGCTGGCAGGCAGTAAACCAGCAGTGGAAGGTCCTGAATTATGACAAGACCAAGGACATAGGAGGAGATGCAGGGGGAGGGACGGCGGGGAAGCCGGGCCCCAGGACCTCACGGACGGGCCCCCCTCCTGGGGCCACCAGCCGCCCCCCGGCTGCCCAGCGCATGCGGACGCTCTTGCCTCAGCGCTGTGGCTACACAATCCTGCATCTCCTTGGACAGCTGCGGCCACCAGATGCCCGTTCCAGTTCCAATTCTGGCCGTGAGGTTGTCATGAGGGTCACCACAGTCTGAACTGAACTTCAGGAGTGGGGATGTTGAGTCAATGCATCGGCCAGAGATATGCTGTCATGGCTGCTGGAGGCACCACCTGGACAAGGTGTTTGGGGCACACGGCCTCCACCAGCGAGGGGCTCTGCAGACAGCTTCACGCTGGAGACATTGTGTGGCCTCTCCTGCCCGCTGGGTAGAGACACCTGGGTACATTCCAGTCCCCACTGACAGCCCCTCACACTCATCCTGGGGCAGCCAGCGGGTAGGTGGGGAGAGCATCATTTCTTCCCTAGAGAACCGTCCTTACCTCAGCTCCTAGGGCCTCCAGCCCCCCAGCTCCACTATGGTGACTTGGTGAAGGGGGACCAATGCCAGAGAAAGGGGCTGTAGACCCCCCATTCCCCACCCCATGGCCACAGGGCAGCTGGCAATAAGACTGGTAAACATTGACCTCCCGTTCCTGCATGAGGGCGGGGGTACCTCCCTGTGCTCCACCCCCCAGTGCATGGGGGGAAGGGCATAAAGAATCATTTATATGCACATGGAGACTCCTTTCTCATCGGGCGTTTTCTGGAGGGTTGGGAGGCGTGGGGAAGTTTCTCTGCAGAGGTTGCAAATCCCGAATGCAGCGGTGGTTTCTGATTTGGAGGTGTAACTCCCGCTTGGTGGTGAATAATTCTCATTGGCTGCTGGGTGGCAGTGCTCAGAAGCATCTCGGGTGGACCTGACATCTGGGTGTTGTGTGATTTAGAAAAAAAGTCTCCACCGTGGTTTCCCTGTCTACCTCATAGCGCTGAATTGAGGATAAATGAGGGACAGGTTGAATGCCATTGTAGGGAAAATTAGTGATGGCATAAAAAGATTTCTAGACTAGTTGATGGTGCATTTACTTCAAATAATAGCTGATTTACAAATTCCAAAATGTTTTTCAACTGGAGTTACAGAGTCTTGGAAATTTGTCTTAAGTATCATAATACGGAAAATTTGAGGGGAAATAGACATTGCAAATGTGAAGGATGGTGGTTATTTGCAAGAATGAGAGCTCTTCCAGTCCCTTAAACATTGGGGGCTGCAGCAGTCCTTGTTCAGGGAATCTTGCAGGTTCTATCAATCCCTACTAGGTAATGTGCTCACCAGGAGAAGTGGTGTGAAGTGAATTTGGACTCTTTGGGAGTGAGACAGACAGACTCTCTCAGGGTTATGAGTCTCCAGCCCCAGTTTAAGCTCCCTTGTTCAGGGTCATGGTCTGATCCTGGTGTGCCCCAGCTGGTTGATATTAACTGGAAGATCTTGTGCTTGGAGGCAGGCGCGTAGAGGGCTGAGAAAAGGTTTGGGAAGGACTGAATAAGATGCCAGCGTGATGCCTGGTCACTTTCTCTTGAGGTCTTGGGGCTGTGTGTTATATGAAGGATGGTGTCTTTTTATGTGAACTGTTCATCAGCAATTAAAATAATTACTTCATAACATTGCTTAAGTCAGATCCAGAGACCTCTCCTATTATTGGTCCTCCTCTCAGGGAAGGCTCTGCTTTGCCCTCTCCCTGGGGGTGTTTTGGGACTGCTTCTCTGTTAAAGGTCAGATATCCTTGCCTGGGAAATGGTCCTCCCCAATCCCTCTCCAAAAGGGGTCTCAGCCGCTGTCCATGGTGCTGGCGCCTGGACTCGCCTGGGAGTATAGGAATCAAAGCTGTGCTTGGGTGTGAGTAGCCTGTAAGTGTTGAAGTGTACCACTTACAACCTCAGGGGATTAAAGTGGAGAGAACACTGAGGCTGAGCCCTATACCGCCCCCCCCCCCCACTTTTCCAGTGGGAGATAGTTTCCCCAGAGAGAGAACCTTCCACATTCTCCACCTGGGGACACAGAAGGACCAGACTTCACTGATGTGCCTTTCACAGACTAGCTGGTGAGAACCAGAAGGGAAACAGCAAAACTAAGTGACTCCAAGTTCTTATCCAAGTAGAGGGTTTAGGTAGGTATGACACAGGTGGGGTTTCCTGTGCCCAGCCTGAGCTTTCCCCGTGATGGCCCCGCATAAAGGCTTAGATGTAACCAAGAACATAGGCACACGGTCCTAAAACAGGGCTAAGTGAGACAGCACTTTCCCCTCCCCTTCAGGACCATTGGAGGTATAGGTATGGAGGTTGGGACCGGCAATCTATATCGTCCTCTCTCCTTTTTCCCCCTTTAAAGGATTATTGTCCAGGAAAGGGCCATGAGGTCTGCTGCCCTTCTCAAGTGAGTAGGCCTACTTTCCCATGAGGAGCATGAATGTGAAAAATCTTGATCACTGATTCCAGGGGAAAGGGTCTGAGAGGAAGTGGGGAGTTACTCTCCCTCTAAGCTCAGAACTGCCCCAAATCAGGTCACTTAGGTTCAAGCTGAGCTAGCGATAGTGAGTAGGGTTAGAGGCTGAGAATGCAGCTAAGGGGGTGCAGTGAGAGCACCAAACCTTGGCCTTCGCACAGGATTGGGGGTATACCCTTCCCCTCCGTAGATCTCACATAAATAGATAGCCCCCAGAAGGCTAGCGGCTGGTGGAGTTTCTGTGGAAGGGAGCCATGCCTAGGGCAGGGGCTGAGGTGGTAAGAGGAGGGGGAAGTGTGAAGTGAAATCTCCGTCTCCATCTGCTAATTGGAATGGAGGGGAGCAGGAGGAAGGGGGACAAGTCCTGACATGGGGAGGGAGGCGCTGCAGGGGAGGTGCTGAGAGATTGGTTTGTATGGAAAATGAGTTAATCTGTTATACATCACGAGGAGAGAACTGAGTCCAGCCTCTGGGGGCCAGAGATTGCTGACTCAGGGGAACAGGGACGCTTGCTGCCCACTCCTCCTCTGCTTTGGTGCCCTCGGGCTTCCAGCCACCCCCACACTTGGCGTTCATCCTCTCTGACCTCACCTCTCTGTATCCTTATCTTTCTCTGAAGGAAATTACCTTGGAGCAATGTCTCCGAAGAGGGCAGAGTGGCCATGCTAAGGTGTCCTTTTAGTCCTGGCAGTCTAGGTTCCAAAAGCACTCTTCTACCAAACAGCCAGCCATCTCTGGCCATCTCTGCAAGTCCCTCCCCACCCCTTTTAACAGCCTAGCCCTTGAAGCTACTTTTCAACACCGCCCTTCCTTAATCTCTTACAGGGAGCCAGACTTGGCAGTTCCCACCGCAGGTAGAAATGTGTCTGGGTTTGTGATGCAAACTGTTCTCCCAGGTGTCTAGACCTCCCATTGTTATGGGGGTGGGGGTGGGGGTGGGGGCGGGTGGTCACTTCTGGGACCTGAGGAACCAACCTAGGGAATCTGGGTCAGGGTCTCACCTCCAGGTCTTTGTCGGAAGTGAGGGAAATAAGTCAGTCAAAAGTCAAGGATAGAACATCCAAAACAATTTCTTAATTTAAAAACAGTATTTAAAAAACTTCAACATGTAAAAGGAAGACTTAGGTCCAAAGACATCTCTGCCTGGGATCTAAGTGGTGGGGCAAGCAAACCTAAGAGTGACCAGAGAGCCAAGGAGAGTTTTTAAAAAAATCGTAACCCAGGTGAGGACAGACTCACCTTCCCAGGGGCAGGATTAGGGAGAAGCAGGGCAGACAGAGCCGGGAAGCTACTTGTCCCTTCTGCCACCTCATCCAGATAGAATCCGAGAGTCCACGTGGTGTCACCCAGTCAGGGACAGGCCCCTGCAAGGTGTATGAGGACAGAATAAGGCCTCATTCTTCCTCTCACAGAGCTCACAGGCAACGAGAGAGGATCAGCCGGGGGCAGACCAGATGCACACTTAGCTCGGGCCGTGGTGAATGCTTAGCCGGCAGCATCAGTAAACACTGCGAGGCGCCAAAGGCCAGTGGTCGAATTCTTCCTCAGGCCACCCAGCATGATGAGTTAACACTGAAGCTGGCCCTTGAAGGATGCATGTGACTAGAAGAACTAAGCAGGCTAATGGGTCATGGTTTTCTCAAGGCTTGCTGGGTCAGGCCAGGTGCATGCTTCCTACCTCGAACAGGGCTGCTTCAAGCACTTCGCTATGGTCTCTCTAACCAGACAGACTGCAGAGAAATATACATCTCTTGGTCTCATGTCTAATAACCCCTATGATGAGAGACATGGTGATGATGACAGCCTGTTTCCACTAGACTCTCTGTCCACAAACTGTAGGTTGATGCTTCTCTCAGGTACCAGGACAGTCCGGGTCATTGGTCTGACGGGGGCAGAACCTGGCTCAGGTTGCACCTCAAAGTGGATCAAGATCTGGAAAGGGAGGAAGAAGGCTATCACAGTGGTGGGCCTGGCTGGTAACAGGTATTATTAGTGTTAGGATGGTCAGTGTTGGAATGGCCCCTGTGGCTACTAGGGGATGTCTCAGTCAATGAGGGTAAGAGATTATGGTAGGGAAAAAGATGGTCCAAAGACCCTCACTCACCCTCCCAGCCTATGATGGGACTGACATATTTCAGAGGACTAGGTCACCCAAGTCTTATATATTTCCATATGCCTATCAGGAGGGCTTCCCAGGTGGTTCAGTGGTAAAGAATCCACTTGCCAAATAGGAGATGTGGGTTCGATCCCTGGGTCAGGAAGATCCCTTGGAGAAGGAAATGGCAACCCACTCCAGGATTCTTGCCTAAGGAATCCCATGGACAGAGGAACCTAACCTGGTGGGCTACAGTCTATGGGGTTGCAAAGAGTCAGAGATGCCTGAGTGACTGAACAACAAGAAAACATGACTATCATCAGAAGCAGAGATGTGGCTTTAGAGCCCTCTGCTCTGGGGCAGGTAGAAGATCTAGCACTCACCTGGGCCAAGGCCATCTGCAGCTCAAGCTCTGCCAGGCGTCTCCCCACGCAGCTGCGCTTGCCAAAGCCGAAGGGCAGAGATGCAAATGGGTGGGGTGCTGGACCTCCCGCTAGCCAGCGAGCTGGACGAAAAGAATTTGGTTCTGGGAACTGGGCCGGGTCCCTTGAAGTAGCATAGTGACACAGGGTGACCAGCGTCTGGTGAGGGAGGAAGACAAACTTGTCAATGTGGGCCCAAGAATGCCAGGGGGGAGGGAGAGAACAGGACCTGTGGACTGGAAGGAAGGCAGGTTCTGGTTGACTGTGATTCGGCCGTTTTCTGGAACTACTTTTCTCTACTGCCCCATTATATCCCAGAGAGGCCAGGGAGAGGGTTTGAAGGGCTTATGGAGAGTATCTGAGAACTGCAACAGTCCCAAGGTAGGGATGGCTTATCAGGAGGGGCCCGTAGGCTCTACTCACATTTTTGGGGATGATATATTCACCCACACAGATGTCTTTGTCTGGGACACGGGAATTTCCAGGTACCACAGGGTACAGTCTGGATGGCAGAGCACACAGGGGAGACAGCAGGGTGAAGCAAGGCCTATAGCCTTCCTCTCCTGCCACCCACCTTCCAAACCCATTCTTGGCCAGGGGGAGAGAACCGTCGTCCTGCACCCTCCCTCCCCGCTCCCACCCCCTGTATGCTTCCCCAGCCCTCCCCCAGCATCTTCTCTAGCTCCTCTCCTGTCCCCTCACCTCAGCACTTCCTTGACCACGGCCTTCAGCAGGGGCAGCTGGGACAGAGCAGTGGCCGAGGGTTGGGTACTGGAGCCGGGGCCCAAGGCAGCTGAGATCTCAGCATGGAGTGCTGTCTGGATTTCGGGGTGCCGGGAGAGTTCATACAGAGCCCAGGAGAGCGTGTTGGACACCTGTGGGGACAGGGGGGAAGCGTTAGAGGTGTTGAGATTGGGGACCCAGCATAGGGGGCAGGATATGAGGCAGTCTGGACCCCAGGAGGTGCTAAGCCAAGCTGGCCTAGAGGCCCACAGTGGGTTTCCAGCGGCAGGGAAACAGCCCCGAGATGGAGGAGGGTAAGCTGTGGAAGTGGGGCGCCCAACGCAGAGGTAGAACCTCACCGTGTCCACCCCAGCGAGGAGCAGCTCCGTCACATTGCCCAGGATGGACGCGGCAGGCAGCTCTTTCCGGAGCAAGAAGTAGGTCAGGTGGGCCCCAGGTCCCGCGTCCTCCTCGGACTTCCCAAGCTGGCTCCTCAGGGCCACCTCAGCCTCTCGCTGCTCCACGTGCTGCTGGGCTGTGCGGACGGGGACGGGTGTTCCTCACCGCCTGGGAACAGCTTCATGTTCCCCCAGCCCCACGCACTCCTGCGCCTTGCCGTGCGTGTGCCTGCTAAGTCGCTTTAGTTATGTCCCCGACTCTCTGTGACCCCGTGGACTATAGCCCGCCAGCTCCTCTGTCCATGGGATTCTCCAGCCAAGAACACTGGAGTGGGCTGCCATGCCCTCTTCCAGGGGATCTTCCCGACCCAGGAATCGAACCCGCGTCTCGTACGTCTCCTGCACTGGCAGACGAACTCTTTACCACTAGCGCCACCTGCAAAGCCCAGCGCAAGCGGGACGCTAGCCTGTCCGCGCCTTACCGAATGCAAACATCTGGTCCCAGTCTCGGCAGAGGCGGTCCCAGGGTCCGGGCACGACACGGTGCAGCCAGCTGGGCATCGCCATGGTCAGCAGCGTGGACATGAACACCGAGCCGACCGCGCGGATGAAGGTCTCTGTGTCTGGGGGCACCTCCGCCTCCAGGCAGCCGAGGCGGGAGCCCAGCAGCACCGCCGCGATGCCTGGCCGGGAGGGGGCGCTGTCAGGGCTCCCCGAGACCGGCCCGGGTGCCCCCGCGCGCGTTCCCGGCCTGGGACTCACCTTCCAGTCCAAACTTGTAAAATTCTCCCGCCACGTCTCGAACCAGGGCGGGCGGCCCAGCGCCCAGTCCCCGCTGGCGCCGCAGGCGCCGCACAAGGTCGCGGACCACGCCGTGTAGGGTCCCGGCGTAGAGGGCGGCCGCCTGAGGCCGGAGGAGCAACGGGGCCAGGAGGCTGCGAAGCCTCTGCCATTCTTCCCCTTCCCTGTGCGGGGGGCGGAGAGCGGGCGCGTCAGGGCTGACGGCGCTGTGCAGAGGCGACCCGACGGGGCTGGCGGCGCTGCGGCTGGAGCGTGTCGGGCCGGGGTGGCCAGGAGAGGGGTAGCGGCCTCTCCCTCGGGCGCACAGCAGCCTGCCCCTGCCTGCACCCGCCTTCCATCCCCACTCCTCGTTACTCATTTCCTGCCCCCTTCCCCAGGAGCGGCCTGGGTTCCTGGGTAAGCTGAGTCACAGAATCTTCCTTTGCATCCAGATCCTGGTGCCTCGGCCCCTTCCGCGAGTCCCCAAGATTCCGGCTTCAGGAGATAAGCAGCCGGGCTCCCCCTGAGCTTGAGCAAGACGGGCTGGGGTGGGGACCTCGGTTTGCCAGAAGGTTGGGGAGAACGACCAACGCCCGCCACCTCCCCAGACTGTCTCCAGCCCGCAAGGGAGGAAGGCAGCTGGACGTCGGGGGCTTTGGGGCCGGGGGACTCACGCGGTCAGCAGTCCGCAAGCCCGCTGGCGGCGGCGACGGTGCTCCGCCCAGGGCGAGAAGCTGCAGCGTTCGGGCCGGGGTCCCTCCTGTCGCAGCAGCTGCTCGGTGAGCGTCGGGGCCGCCAGGTACACGGTGCGCACCGGCCCGAAGCTGGCCAACCACACCGGCCCGAAGCGCGCGGCGCCCCGCACCTGGGAGAGCGCGAGCAGCGGACCTGGAGACCCGGGCCGGGGGCTCCCGCTGGGCCTGCGCCAACTCCAAGGGCGCTGTTTCGGGCTTGAAAGGGGGAGCCTCTGCTCTGATGCTGCAAACCCCTCTCCCTCACTCCCCGTCCTAGGAAGTCTGGGTGTGATGGGCAAAACGGAGGAGCTGGGCGCACAGCTGACACCCAGCACCGCTCTTGGGCCACCTGGGCGGAGAAATCCCTAAAGGCTCCTCCTGTGGACTGTTCATCTTAGGACGAGCCCCCACGGAAGGTAGAGGAGCGTACAAGCTTTAAGAGAGTCCGCCTCCCGCGCACTTGTTCTGGATCTACGAGCCTCCAGACGCCTGCATCGCGAGAAGGCGCGTTTTGAACGCACTCCTCCGCGGGGTATCCAGAGGACTCCGCGTCCCGCGAGCCACCGCCCCCAGCCCCAACTTCGTCTTTTCCGGAGCTCATGGGCATCCGTTCGCACCCGCCCTCCTCGCTCCGGTCTGCACTAGGGCTTGTGAGAGCCAACTCCCCAGCTTTCAGTCGTGGGAACGGCGCCCCGTTCTACCTGCAGCTCGTGGAGCCGTGACAGCCCCCCTTTGCAGAAAAGCTCCGCAAGGAAACCGGGCGTGGAGGGGCCCGGGAGGTCCGCCAAAGCCCGGGGGGCCGAGTCGGAGCCTCTGGAGCCCAGTGAGGCACCCAGCTCAGGACAGCGGACGCGATGGAACACTCTGGATGCGAATTTGAGGGTCTGGGTCATGGCCAGGCTGGGGAACCCACCGAAGCTCTCTCCAGAGCATCTTGCCCGGCTCCTATTTAACTCTTGGGCGCGGTAGTGGCGACGCCCCCTCCAAGCTCCTCAGCCAATCCCCTCTCCTGAGTGCTGGGGATTAGCACCCAGAACAGTAGGCGGGGCCGGAGCGGCCGAGGCGGCGCCCCTGGGCCTCACGTTCCCAGGACCCTCTTGGGAGGCGAGGCTTGCCTCAGTTTCTCCTGGGCTGGTGCCCTAGTCCATCAGCCTAAAGATCTCTTTCTCAGAAGGTCTACTTGGTGAGGTTTAGTTGACCAAGATACAGACTCAGTCCCCAGCATTCCCACCACTTCCCCAGGGAGCTCGGCCGCCCCCCACCCCCCCGGGGGGGCCCTCCTCGGGAATTCCCGACCTCCAGCTCCTCCGGGAGGAAGAGCGGGAAGAGGCCCAGCCGGAGCTCTCCTCAGATTCTGGCCCCGTTGGGCTGCACCTTTTCTGTACCCGGGAATTTTTCTGCACTGCCACAGGGCTCCCCCTGCCCCCATCCCCCAGGTGGGTTCATGGGTTAAAATGGTTTCAGGAGTCTTCATTTTTATTCCTTGAGGAGAGGGGGTTGGTCTTTTGGGTCAACAAGCCGTGTCCTACCAGCCATGGGAATATGGGACTTGAGGAGCAGAAATGAAGAAACTTATTGCGAACTAGAAAAGTTGAGAGATTTTGCTGGGCTCCTGGACAGAGCAAGGGTTAAGCGAGTGTTCTGATTCTCCAGCTGACTGTCTCCTGTGTGTGTTTGTGGGGGGAGGGGGGTTCTAGTCAGCAGCCCCTTTCCACTTTTAGCCTCAGAATCCTCCCCAGTTCAGCTCTCTGCTCCTTACTCCCGCCCTCCACAAGCAGGTTCAGGGCTAGTCAGCCAGCTCTGAAATCAAAGCAAAGGTCAACATGAGGAGGGAGGGGGTCTCCACCACCACACCCTCCCAGGATCTCCAGAGACAGCAAGAACAAAGGGAACAGGAATTCCCCGGGGTCAAGTCTTAGGCTGGGAGAGGATGGGAGTGATCCACACACTCCAGCCTTTCTTCAAAAACAGCAGCATGTGTGTGTGCACACATATACATGTTAGCCTCAGAACCGTAAAGCAAACATGAACAGGCAGGTGATTTGAGTCTAGCAGGCAGTCTGGATGGACCGTGGAGAACTGCATTCCTCGCTCCAGCTGAGGAGAGCGCCTAGGAGAAGGGAGCGCTAAGAGCAAGCCCCACTCCTTTCCAAGGATCCCTTCTGGCCCAAGGTCTTCTGACCTTCCCAGTCAGCTGCTTTGACTTTCTGCTGCCCCTGGAAGCGCACGATGGTGAGAGGGGTCTGGGGCTGTCCTGAACCCCAGGGTCCTGCCCTGGGCAGCTCTTCAACTTGAGAGACTGCTGCCTGCTCCCTGTGTAGCAGGCTCAGCTGGGAAGGCCCAAGGGCCTGATCTCCTTTCCAGTCCCCCAAATATGGGGTTCCACTAAGACAAAGGCAAAGTCAGTGACCAGGAGGGGTAGGAGTGGGAGTCACTGCCTGGAGGGAGGGATCCTGTATTCTTCGGAAGATGGCTGGGAAGTTCTTTCCTCCATTTCGTAGAACTTTCTTTCCCTCCTCGGTCGAGGTGCCCAGATGTCCCACAATGGGGTCTTCACTCTGGGAGAAGGAAGGGTCCAGTAAGTCCTTGCCCATCTTTCAGATTGCCCTGGTCCCTATAGTCATCCCATCCTCTGGGCATTAAGCTGGATTCAAAGAAGACAGAACCACTCTGGCAAGGATCTTTCCGTAACTCTCCGCAGTTTCTCTTGGGCTCCCTACTTACCAGCTCCTCCAGAGGCACACGCTCGAACAAGGGGTGGCCTTCAAAGTGGGTGCACATCCACTCATGCAGCTCCGGCACGTCGGTTATGGTGTACACCAGTCCCTGCGCAGGCAAAGTCACTCTGCAGGGCGCGCTGTGAGCGGCCGAGCAGCAGGGTGATGGGGACGGTGGTGAGTCCCCAGCGAACCCCCCACTGAATTCTCGGTTGGAAAGTCCCTTATTAGACCCCTTACCCTGTCCTCCCTCCTGCTCTCGACTCACCCCAACTCTCAGCACGTAGGCATATTCTGCCAGCAGTGTGGGGCTGATGATTCGCCACTTGTGCTTCGTCCGCTTGAAATGTGGGTCAGGGAAGAGGAAGAACATCTTTGCCAGCTGTGAGACAGTCAAGCACCGACAGGGTGGTGAGAGACTGGCCTCCACACCCCACCTGCTTACCAGCCTAAACCCTGGGGGCCCTGCCCCACCTGGCCCTTGCGGAAGAAGTTAGGAAGGTGCTTCATGGCATTGCTGCGGAGACAGGCGATGTTCTGGAAGCCACCTCCGGGAGCGGCTCGCAGGGCCCGGATCCGGTCTTGTACGTAGTCTGAGACTTTCACCCGGATCTCCAGACCCAGAATCAGCGTGTCTGGGAACAGCGGCGACAGCTCCACTGGACACAGAAACAGAATCGACCTCATCCTTACAGCATGTACAGAGGGGTCAGCACGGGAAAGGAAGCCTCAATCAGCAACTACCCACATCAGGGACGGGAGGTGTGGCCGCAGAGCTACCTAGGTGGATAGCTCTGTGCTGGAGAGGCTGAGGGACACCCCCAAAGTGTCACCAGACCCGGAAGTGGGAAGGCCTGGCAACACGTGTGTCTGCACATGCTTCAAAGTCTGCACCGTGTTCCCACACATTGTCTTACTTAATTCTCATGACATTATGCGGTAAACTGCACGGATGATAAAACTGAGGGTGGGGAATGGCTGAAGCCACAGAGCTGGAACTTGGAACCATGGTTTCCCGCCACCAAGCACTACGCTCTTCCTCTCTGTCGTGCTGCTCTTTCCATGGAAGAGCTCTACATAGAGAAGTGGGTCTAGCATGCATGCTGGGACAACACAGGCGATACAAGAGAAATCTGAAAATAGGATCTTGGAGAAGGAATGAGTTCTGGTGAGGAAGGGGGAAGGGAGAGGGGGGTGGAATCCCCGAGAAAGACAGTTCAGGATCATTGGCCACAGCGACTAATCTCTGACGCTTGTGCTGACCAGCTCACTGACCCGGCACCTGGCAGGTGAAACAGCTCATGTAGGGACCAGAGCCAGGAGCGGGGCCAGACCAAGACAACTCAAGTTCTGAGAGGCTTTGAGGCAGCCCCCTCCCTTCTCCCGGGCGAAGGCCACAGACCCAGAGTAGAGGGAAGGTGGAGGTTCTTCACAACGATGTCACAGCAAGCAGTGTCTGGTCCGAAGGGGAAAGGCCAACTATGGCCCCCAGCAAACCTGCTGAGGTGGCAGAACCTAGGCACTGCCTCTCCTTGCCCCAGAGAGAGGGCCAGAGTGTTACCTAACAGGCCGCCATAGCCACAGCCTATGTCTGCAAACTCCACTTGGGCCTGAGCTCTCTTTTCTTTCTTATCCTTTGGGTCGTCGTGGCTCTGATTTTGAGGCGGTGGAGGGAAGAACTCTGGGTATAGCTCAGACCAGTCCATGTCCTCTGGTTTCACAGGGCTAGTGGAGAGAAGGCGTGAGAAATGTGGTTAGGCCATTGTGGAAGTGGTACTATGTGTGTGGGTGGATGGGTGAGGGCGGGAGATGCATGAGAGGAGGGTTTCTCAAAAATCCTGTAAGAGTGGGCCCTTTGGCCTCTAGGGAGCACAATGGAAACCACCCTTAACCCCTAGTATGAATCATCGGCCTATCGTGGGGCCCATGACTGTGATCCGCCTGTCTCCCTTTCCAGGGTTGATGTGACTGACTGAGCATCTCTCCTTTCTGAGGTTCAAGTTCCCCTTGTCCCAGAGACTGGCTGCCTAAGGCACTGGGACTCGTCTTTGCTGAAGTTCTCTGCGGGAAGAGGATGGAGTAAGGTGTGGGTGGGTTGTGTGGAAGTTCCTCTTTTTTCTTAAAACTGATTTTATTGGAGTATACTTGATTTACAATGTTGTGTGAGTTTATGCTATAGAGCTAAGTGACTCAGTTACACACATACATATAACCACTCTTTTTTAGAGTCTTTTCCCATATAGGTCATTACAGATGGCTGAGTAGAGTCCCCTGTGCTATGCAGGAGGTCCTTATTAGTCATCTACTTTAGTGGTGCGTACATGTGGATCCCAGGCTCCCAACTTATCCCTCCCTCCAAGTTTGCCTTCTGCTAAATTTCACAGATTAAACTGAAGGATGGAAACGACCTCCTTCCTCCATCACTCTAGGCTCGGTAACAATTTCTCTCCTCCCAGTCTAGCAATCCTACCCAGACGTCGGCCAGGACACCACGCCCCCTCCAGCCCGCAAACCCCGCCCTCTGCCGAATCTAACCCCGCCCCCTCCCCGCGCCACCGCACAGAAAGCTGACGTCACCCAGCGATCCTCGCTCGAGTCCCCTAAACCCTCCCGACCGTTCCAGCGCGGTCGACTTTCGGGGCTAATCCGAGAATTCTGCCCTCCTCTCGCCCCCCTGCTCACTCACTAGCGCAGCGTATGATCCGCCATGGGGTTGGAGTGAGCCCGCTGCCGATAGTAGCGCTTCTGAGGCTGTGGGGCCTCGGCTCCCGCCGCGTCCCCAGCCTCGGTTCCCGCCATGATCTCCAGCGCGAGTTTCTCTGCGGAACCCACGTGGAGAACTAGGCTCTGGGCGCACGAGAATGACGCGGCCAGGCACGTAGGCTCAGAGCCCTCCCCTTAAAGCCCCAGGAGTGGGTTCGGCCGGGCGGGGCCGCGCGGGACGGTAGCTCCGCGCCGCTGGTCTTTAGCTGGGCTGGCAAGGCCAGGCTCGCAGCCCGCCCCTGTCGTTAGCCTGCTTCTGTTTGGCCTGGGTTACTAGCCCTGTCGCGGGCCCCTGTGCCCCCCGCAGGTGAGAGGGGTCCAGGCACCCCGCTCTCCTAAGTTGAGTTAGTCCTCGCTCCTCCGCCCACCTCCCGGGCTCCGAACAGCGCCCTGGTCTGACCCCCGTGGCCCGGTGTGAGTCCCGTCGGCTGTGCGCTGGGGACCGGAGCCAGGAAGGCAGGTCCTCATCCCAGCCCCAGGAAGTCAGACTGGAGGAAGGAGGGCAAACTCGAGGAGGCGGGGCTCGGTGCCACGGGGCAGCCGCGGGGCTCGCTGTCCCCCAACCCCCACCCCGCTTCAGATCGGGGATCCGAGCGCTGGCTGGCGTCCGGGCCTTCTCTCGGCCAGATGGCAGATTCCCGCCCAGATCCTGAGTCAGAGCTCGATTCGGTGTTCCCACGTGAGGTCGGGCTCTTCGCCGACTGCTACTCGGAGAAGAGCAGGTTCTGCTTCTGTGGGCACGTGCTGAATATCACGGAGAACTTCGGGTCCCGCCTCGGGGTGGCAGCGCGCGTGTGGGATGCGGTGAGGAGTGGGCGGCCCTGGGCTCGGGTCCGCGGGGACCCCGACTCCCGCTCGCCTGTATGGAGCCATCCCCGATGCTGTCTTATATGTCCTCTTTTCTCTCCTATAGGCTCTAAGCTTGTGCAGCTATTTCGAGAGTCAAAATGTGGATTTCCGAGGCAAGAAAGTGATCGAGCTGGGCGCGGGGACTGGTATCGTGGGGATCTTGGCAGCGCTGCAGGGTTCGTGAGCTTTGCGCTGGGAGGCGTGAGGGGAACGGGGACGTAGAGAACCTGTCACTTCCTGGGTTCTTGAGAGAGGGAGAGGAGTGGTTTGAGACCAACACAGTGTTGTGTGTTTTTTTTGTTTTAACAAACTTAACATTTTTTTTTGCCCCTGTCTGCTCCTGTGTGTCAGACAGTGCTGATTCGCTGTTCCAGCACCCATGATGATTGGTTGAGGCAGGTGGGCAGGAAATAAAATTTGGGCAGGCCTTAATAGGAATTTTTCCTACCTTTTTGCGATTTCCTGGACAGTGCTGTCAGAAAAAAATCTAATGGTCTTCTGTTAAAATGCCTATATGGAATTACTCTCTAGAGGGAGTGATCTGCAGGTGTTAAACCTCATGAATAGTTTACAACTTCACTGTGAATATATTTTTGATTCTTTAGGTTTTGATTGCTTGGGAGGAACAAGCTTATGAGTTTTTGAGGTGTTTTGTGGGAAATGGGGTAGGAATTAGGCACTGCCAACTTGGGAAAGAAAAAGGTAAAAATTCTGCTTTATTTTTGTCAAGAATCAGAAACTACAAAGGAAAAAGTTCCTTGGTTTATAATCTGATGGGCAGGCAAAACTTCACACTGAAAACATTCCTTTAAAAACACTTACAATGACATCTCCCTAGGAATGCAAATTAACATGTCCTCATTCACAGGGACATAACACAAAACACATTCAGGGAAGTCTTCCCAGTAGCAGGCTTTCATTCTTTTATTCTATTCATTCAACCAACATGTATTTGGAGTCCTATATGTGCCAAGAATTGTGCTAGGTATTGGGATACAGCAATGAGTAAGACAGATTTCCTCTCCCCAAGGAGTTCATGGTCTAGTGTTGAGGATGGGGGAAGATGTTACAGGCTGTTACAGAGAAGTGTGTGCAGAGCCAGTAGACATGCTCTGGCTGTGTCTCCCTTGACTCTCTGGGAATCCATCAAGAAGGTCTATCAGATGAGGAGTATGGACATTAGCAGGCTCAGAAAGAACCGAAGGAGTGTCACCAGCAGCTTTCCATGAAGGATGAGTGGATAAGTGGGCAGCTATGCTAAAAGGGCAGAAAAGATGTGTAATATCAAGGGAAACACCTTTCACTTGCTTCCAGACTGACTTCTTTTGTCTTCTATTCTGCTTCCCACTCAGAAATCTGGGTGTCATTCTCATCCATTGCCCTCTCCCCTCGCATCCTGGCAGTCAGAGAGTCCTGTGGGTCACATGTCCTAAATACAGTTGTCTGTTCTCTTCCCCCCAGCTCTAGTTCAGGCCACTGCCAACTTTCCCGTGGATTTTCATGAGTGTCTTCAAGCTTCCCTAGGGAGAAGTTTGGCATGCCCAAAGTAGATCTTGTGATCTTCTGCCACCAAACCTGTTTCTCCCTCAGGCTTCCCCATCATAGTGAAGCAAACTGCCATCCAACCAGTGGGGACTCTAGACCCACCTCTGACATGTCCCTTTTTCTCATCCCCATCTCCATTACCCAAGCCTGGCTGATTTAACTCCTGAAAATCTCCTGAACCTCCTGTTTCTCCGTCCGCACCGATGACTCCCCAGTCCTTGGCACCGTCACTTGCTTGGATGGCTACAATTAATCAGACTGGTCTTCCTGCTTCTACTCCTTGCCCCCACCTAGACCTCTGCTCCCTCCACCCAGCTGGCAGGGTGATCCTCTCAGCACCCCTTCCCCATCTTTCAGTGGCTTCTTGCTGCTTGCAGGACAGAGCCAGTCCCTTGGGCATGGCCTCCCTCGCCAGCTCCTTGTGCTACCGAGCGCTCTCCTGTCAGTTCCGCAAGCCTGTCTCCGTGTCCCCTTCCTTGGAACCTCCACATAGGCTGCACTTGCATGCTTGTGTGTATATCCCGCATCCCTCTTGGCTAATGCATATGCCTTCTTCCCAGCTCAGCTCAAACATCACTTCCAAGGGAAGGCCTCCAGGACACTCCCACCCACAAGCTATCTTAGCTACTTCTAGTATTGTAGACACAATTGTGCTGACTGGTTTCGTTTTAAATTTGTGGTCATTATCCTCAGATGTGTCCTTAAATGATGTCCCACTAGCCTCTTACCTCTCCCTCATCCCATTATTTCTCTGCTCTCCTAAACATCTTATTTCTTGCCATTTCACCTTTCATACCTCCAAATGTCTCTCTCCCCAGCCGATGATTTTGTTCCCTAGCTCTTCTGATTGCTGCTTTTTTTCTTATAGGAACTGTCCACGAGTTCCCTCTCAGCGTCTACTCACCCAGCTGTGTCTGTCTGCACTGCCTTCTCTCCTGGTACGATGCTAGACGTGCTGTGCTCCTAGCTAAGGTCAAGCCCCCCATGCGTCATGAGACCCTAAACCTTCTCATCTGTTTCAAGACACTGTTCAAGCAGATACCCTGCCCCCCTGCCTCTCCTGTGTTTCTGTTTTCCCTTCTCTCTGGATCATTCCGTGTGTGTGTGTGTGTATTATGCATATAAATATGTGATAATTTCTCCTATCTCAGATCCTACACATCCCTGCAGTTACCATTCCATTTCTCTGCTCAGCTTTGTGATGAAACTCAGAAGAGTTAATACCCAGTGTCGTTCCTCTCTTCCTATTGTTCCTTCAGTTCCATTCCAGAACCCCCCCTGACACTGCCCTGCCCCCCAACTTGCCTTCTGCACTCCAGTAGCTCCAGTCAAGACTGTGAGCTCCACTTTTGACTGCATGTGGTTAAGTGCAGCAGTCAGGGGACCTCCCTGGTGGTCCAGTGGCTAAGACTCGGAGCTCCCAATGCTGCGGGCCTAGGTTCCATCCTTGATCAGGGAACTAGATCCCACATGCTGAAACTGAGAGTTCGCAGGTCACAACTAAAGAATCTGAATGTTGCAACAAAGATGGAAGATCCTGCAATGCTGCAAGTAAGACCTGGTGCAACCAAATAAATAAATATTAAAGAGAAAAAAAGTACAGCAGTCAGTATGAGCCCAGCTTCCTGGACTTGGTGGCAGTTGTCATCCCCCCCGCCACCCCGTGAAACACCCCTCCTTTGGATTCCAAGACGCCAGGCCTCCGGGTTCTCACCTCGCTGGCACTGTTTCCATTCCCCTTTGTTAGTGGCTGTTCCTCTTCACAACCAGAAGTCTGAGTGCCCCAGGGCTCAGGAGCAGCCCTCGGACCCCGTCCCTATTCTGCCTGTACTCACGGCTTAAACGCCCTTTCCACGCTGATGACTCTGACTCTCCTGATATCTCCAGACTTGTTTGTATAACCTCCAGCCTACTTGATACCTTCCTGTGGTTGTCCGATGAACATGTCAAACTTAATGTGTCCAGAGCGCATTCGTGATTTTCCTGTCCAGCCTGCCCCTCCTGCAGCCCTCCTCACCTAAATAAATGACACTTTGATCTTCTGGTTGTCAGGCCAAATATCTTGGAACCATCCTCAGCCTCTCTTTCTGATAGTGCCTATCTCATTTGTCAGAAACCCCCCTGTTGACTCTACCTTCAAAATGTATTCAGGATCTGACAAGTGCTGCCCTGGTTCAAGCCATGATCACTTCTCACCTGGGTAACTGTAGTCACCTCCTAACTGGTTTGTTCTGACTTTGCCCCTCTGTGGTATTTCCTCATCACAGTAGCCAGAGTGATCTCTTTAGAGCCATTCTTCAATTCTTAAAGTCATAAGGTTTATGACATTCTTCCATTACAAATTTTCCAATAGCTTCCCATCTCACTCAGACTAAAAAACAGACTTCTTGGTTGCTTTACAAAGCACTGTCTAGAATCTGACCCCTACAATTATTTCTCTCACTTATTTTGCTCCAGCTACAGGCATTCCTACTGGTCCTCGGACTAGTTAGGTGAACTCTTGCATGGTCTTTATTCTTGGTCCTTCCATTTATGGCTGTTTTTTTTTGGGGGGGGTGGGGTTTCTAAGCTCTGTCAGTCTTTCCTTCCTAATGTGTTTTACCTTCACCTCCTCTCTTTCTGTTAGTCCCTCATTTGGTATCTTTTAATCTGAGAGACCCATAGAGTTTGCCCCATCACTTCATACAGGTCATTGCTCAAACATAATCTGCTCCCTAACTACCAGTTTGAAGCTTTCCCTAACTGCCTAGTTTAAAGTGACATCCCCTGCCCTGTCCCTCAAGCAGTTCTTCTCCTTCTTCCCTGCTTCAGCATACCATCTGACTTACAGTGTGTTTTATTTAATTTTTTTGTTGTTGTTATCTCTAGCCACTAGACTGTAAGCCCTTGGAGTGGAGGGATTCTTGTCTGATTGGTTCACTGCTGTATTCTCAGCACCTGGTATATAGGCACATAATGACTATTAATGGAAGAATGAATTCTGAATATTTCCTATTTCTGTAATAATCACCATGATTATGACTAAATCGTTTTGCATTTGTCTCCGCCTCTATAACAAATCTCAAGGAAGGCCAAGGTCTTGTCTTGCTCACCCCTGTACCCTCAGAACTTGGTAGATGCTCAATACATGTACTTACTGCATGAAGGAAGCTTTCTGAAGTCCTAATCTAATCATCGTTACCCTCTGCTTCTGCCCTTAAACCTGTTGCCCTCAGGATCAAGCCTGGATCTCCTTAGCATGCCATAGAGGTTTTCCTCTGTACTCTCACGCCCTAACACGTTGCCCTAACACGTTTCCCTGCCACGTCCTTTGAGCTCTAGCCTTCCTCGCATACGCTGTGCTTTCTCATCACCAGGCCTTTGTACTCTCTTCTCTGCTTGAGAAGCTTCACCTGACTAACTCCTCCTTGCCCTTTAAGGCTTGCTGAGGTCATGTCTTCTGGGAAGCTTTCCAGATCCATGAAGGCTGGTTTGTGGCAGTAGGGGGTGGGTGCATAGCCCACCTCCAGCTTAGTCCTGCCCAGGCTTCTGCTGACATCTGATTGTTATGTGTTGGGCAGAGAGGTTGAAGATTAGCTCAGCGAGAATGTTGATGTTGTAGAATGTAGAGTAATGAGATGGCAGTGGATGAAGCTGAGGTTAGGGCAGCTAAAATCCAAAGTGTGGACTTTGGGCTGTCAAAACATTATCCTCTAGGCCCCGAGGTCTCTGGACGTTCTGGGAAGGAGCCGAAACCCCTTGGTTGGTCCCTCTGACTTGCATTTCTCCTCCTTCCTCTCTCTCAGGGGGGGATGTTACCATCACTGACCTACCCCTGGTCCTAGAACAGATCCAGGGCAACGTCCAGGCCAATGTGCCCCCTGGAGGCCGGGCCCAGGTCCGCGCCCTGTCCTGGGGGATTGACCAGCATGTCTTCCCTGGAGACTATGACCTGGTGCTGGGGGCTGATATCGTGTACCTGGAGCCCACCTTCCCGCTGCTGCTGGGGACCCTCCGACACCTGTGCGGGCCCCATGGCACCATCTATCTGGCCTCCAAGATGAGAGAGGAGCACGGGGCAGAGAGCTTCTTTCAGCATCTCCTGCCCCAGCATTTCCAACTGGAGCTGGCCCAGCGGGATGAGGATGCAAATGTCAACATCTATAGGGCCAGGCACAGGGGACCAAGACCTGCCTGATGCCACCCTTCTGCTCCTCCGAACCCCTCGTTCTCATGAAGGGACTGCCATGTCTCCAGAGCCATAAACATAAGGACCAGAAACAGGTGGATCTCCTCTGCCTGCCTTTCCTCCTTCCCTCATTGTTTCCTGGGCGCCTCTTGGGAAGCTGCAGGCACAGGTGCCGCTTGTGGGGGTACCGGAGCCCTTGCTGTGTGGGCTGGGGTGCAGAGGGGATTCCCAGCTCCTGTTCTCAGCATTTCAGGGGAGGGGAGGCTAGGTGGGACGTAAACAGTGGCTGCAGAGACAGTCGTGACCCTGTCTGTCGCCATTGTCTTTTTATACAGAATGGATTATTTTCTCCAGATTCTATTGGAAATTTTTTTAAAGGAAAATAAGCATTAAAGATCTCCTCTGCATCCAGAGAACATGGGCTTTTGCTGGGGGGTGCTGGGGAGCAAGAAACCTCAGACCACCCACTTCTTGCTTCTAGAGATAGTCTGGTGGAACTGTGGCTCCAACTGGGTCAAGTCTTCCTAGCCCTGAAGTTGGGGTTAGATAGCAGAGCTGTCCTTTGGACTGTCTTTTTGGAGTTGGAGTCCTGATCACTGAGTTCCAGGTTCTCTTTGATTTTTTTTTTTTTGTACCTTTCCAAGCCCTGTCAGTCCTTCCTTCCTGATGTGCTTTGCCTTCACCTCTTTTCTCTCCCACTGTGGGGCCTCTGACTGCTCCTCTCGGCTTTCCGCTGGGGTCACACATCAGTTCCTGGGGCCTCCTAGCCTCCATTCACTCCCGTTCAAACCGTTGTGTAAACTCCGTAATCTTCCGCAATCAGCTCCAATTAGCTTCTGCTGCTGCCGACAGAAGCAAGAGTAAGCTCTTCCGCTTGGTCCTCAGTGTACCCCATGTGACCCCAAATCACCCTTCTATTTCATTTCCTACTGGTTTCCTACACGTGTTCTCACCTCTGGCCAAATTACAAAAGGTCTGCTCTTTGTTCCCTAAACTCACATCAAAATTCTCTGACTTCTTCCTTCATTCTTTCTGATGATTCCCTGCCTGGGTCATATTTCTACTTCTCAAAATCTCCATTGCTCTTAGCCTCTCTCCTGAAAAAAGCTTTATCTGAGCCTCATGTTTGAATATGCTTTTTCTCCTTGAGACCCTGTAACTCTTTGTCTCCTGGGGCTTATTCACCTTGTCTCGCGTGATCATTTGTCTGCTCCCTATTTTCTCACCATCAGATTACCTTAGAGGGTAGGGCTATATGGCTCCAGGCACACATCAAATATTTCTGCTTGTTCAACAAATAATTTACTGGGTTTCTTGGAGGGACACCCTCCCTCCTCCCTAGGTGACCTTGGTCAAACTTCGGAACCCACTCTCCTACCTTACGAGTTTGTCAGTGAGTCATAAATGGATATAGAAGTAAGCATTGGAAATAAACATAAAGTCTTACCACGTGTCTTGTGTTGCTGTTTTGTGACAACTCGGTTTCAAGTTTTCCATTATTTTACCGCTGGGGAATAATTCTCAGCAGGCCCGGGTGGGGGGGCTGCGAGCGCGCGCCCCAGGCGGCAGGGGGCGCTGTCCCCGCTCGGCGCGTTCCGGGGGGAGTTTTGGCCCCGCCGCCGCGCCGTAGGCCGTGGCCCCGTGGGCGCCGACCTGGCCCCGCCGCCGCGCCGACCGGCCGCCGGAAAGATGTCGCTGCTGCGGTCGTTGCGCCTCTGCCGGGTCGTGCGGCCCGGGAGCCGCCAGCTGAGCGCGCCCGGCCCTGCTCGCTTCCTGCCTTCCTCGCAGGTCTCCCGCGCGCCCGGCACGCTGCCTTCCCCTCCCCTGGCTGCGGCCGGCTCCACCTCGCCCTTCTCCCCGCCCGGGTGCCTCTTGGCGGCCCCGCGTCCCGGCGCTGCCTTTCCCCTCGCCCTCTGGGCCCGTCTCTCCTGGAGTCGCCCCCCGGCCGGCGCGCTCCCTCCTCCGGGGCTCCTCGCCGCTTCCTGCGCCTCATCCCTTCTTCCTCCCCCCAGGCCGGGCGCCCTCTGCTTCAGTCGCCCCAGCCGTGGCATACATTTCACTCTGGGTCCTGGCTGTCCTCGGCTTCCGGCAAGGAGCTCCTCATGAAGCTGCGGCGGAAAACGGGCTACTCGTTTGTGAACTGCAAGAAAGCCCTGGAGACTTGTGACGGGGATCTCAAACAGGTGTGGGGAAGGAAGTGGAGGGGAGCGGGGATGCGGCACGGGGCCCTCCCCCCGTGCTTTCCAGAGGTCGCGCGGGGGGCCGTGGAAACCACACCTGCTGCTGCCCAGTGACCCATACACGGGGTTCTGACTTATTGGCGATCTCACCCTTTGCCTCTTACCTGTTTTGAAGCAACCGACTCAGGATCCCAGGGCTAACACGCTATTCCATGCAAGGCTGTTGTAGTGGTCAGACCAGCGCTCAGATCCTGGTACCCTCACACCAATCCCCGCGACTTTGGATACCTTACTTAATCTTTAAGACTTACATTGTTCTTTTTTTGCATAAAGAAAATACTGCTGTCTCCCCGGTAGGGTTGTTGTGAAGATTAAACTTACCCAAAATACCAGGCGTGGGACTTCTCTGGTGGTCCACTGGCTAGGACTTCAAGCTGTCAGTGCAGGGGACCCTGGTTCGATCCTTGTCCAGGAACTAGGTCCCACATGCTGCAACTAATGGTTTTCATGCTGCAGCTAAGGATCCTTTATGCCATAATGAAGATGGAAGATTCTTCATGCTGCAACTGAGACCCACAAGCCAAATAAGTAATTTTTAAAAATTTACTAAACATCAGGCACAATGTCTCCTGTCTGGCATTTGGTGGTATGCTGCCAGTAAATGATAGATTAGTTTCTGTTGTCGGTTTTAGGAGAAGGGGAAAGAATTGGGGAAACTGAAGATATTTTTAGAGCCCCATTCCTTTCTAAATTCTGTGCTTATGTCATCTGCCCTTTATCTTTTTTGTTTACAGGCAGAGAGCTGGCTCCATAAGCAGGCCCAGAAGGAGGGCTGGAGTAAAGCTGCTAGGCTCCATGGGAGGAAGACCAAAGAAGGTCTCATTGGGCTGCTGCAGGAAGGAGACACGACTGTGTTAGTAGAGGTGAGTGTCAGAGTTCCAGATATCACAAGCAACTGTCCCCTTGAGTGTGGGCTTTGTGGTAGACCTTTGCATGCTTAAAGAAGAGGTGTTTGAGAACCATAAAAGCTAGTTAGAATTAAGCCTGTGGGACCCCAGTTATTAGTTCTGGATTCATTCCAGTATAGACACACAGGTTGTTGGCGAGGAAAGGCCTGTTAGCGTAGCCCAGAGGGCCTCCAGCCTCCGTGCTGCAGACCGGTACCGGTCCGTGGCCTCTTAGGAACTGGGCCACAGAGCAGGAGGTGAGTGTCAGGCGACGGAGCCAAGCTTCCTCTGTACTTCCAGCCTCTCCTGATCGCTTGTATCACCAACTGAGCTCAGTCTTCTGTCAGATCAGTAGTGGCATTTGATTCTCATAGGAGCTTGAACCCTGCTCTGAACTGTGCATGTGAGGGATCAAGGTTGCTGCTCCTTATGAGAATCACAAAAGTGGTTTGGCATTGGAGGAGCCCAGAGAATGAGGGGATTATGGCTTGCGGGCACAGGCAGGTGTGAACTTGAAGTGAATACTTTGGTGACATTGTGGAACCAGTCTCTGAAGGTGCAGGCCAGTGCTGACTCATTGGCACAACAGGGATCACTTCATTGAGTTTCTGGCCTTGAGCTAGTGGAGCAGCTGTAGCTTTAAAATCCCACAGACATTTGTTTCTGTTTTGTTGGGTCTGCTGCCTGTTCTGTCAATACTTGCTTTAAGACACTTTTGGAGACTATTAGTAAACGGTTTATACAACAATATCGATTTATTCCCATAGGTGAACTGTGAGACAGATTTTGTTTCCAGAAATTTAAAATTTCAACAGTTGGTCCAGCAAGTAGCCCGGGGAACCCTGTTGCACTGTCAGAACTTAAAGGACCAGCTCTCCACATACAGCAAAGTGAGTCTGGGGTTGTCTCCAACGTGCTGGGTTTGTTCCCACCTCCCCTCTTAGGGTCTGTGCTGCCCCCCTTTTCAGAGTCCTCAGGCCTCACTTCCTTATTTCCTGTCTCCGCTTAAACGTCCTCTCTCAGGAGTGCCCTGCCTCCTATTGTCCTGTCCCCTTGTTTTGCTTCGTTTAGAATATTTTGTTATAATGCTGATATATTACATTTATATTTATTCGTTTCTGTTTGCCTCCCACAATAGACTGTAAGTTTCTTGAGGCAGGAAATTTGTCTTTTCACTGGTGTGTCTCTGGTGCGTGAGGGGTGGGCCCAGCACTTGGCTGGGGCTCATTACATCTCTGTTAATGAATGAATGAATTCCCGTGGGATAAAAATCCATCAAATCAGGTGAAACTTTGTATTTAGGAATTTAGAATGTCCTAAGGAAAGGATTCCTAAATACTGATCCTGGAGAAAAGGCGCAATTGAGGAGACCAAGCATTTTCTTTTCTGTAGAAGGATCAAGGAAGGAATTATTGACATATCCGTATGCCTTTGATCCATCCTATTGTCAAAGCAAAAATGAACCAGCTACTCACAACAATTTTTTTCTTTGTACCACCCTTTTCCTTCTATTTATCTTTCTTTTGAGATCTTGTGGTAAATGTGAATTAGTCCTGGTTTTGTGTTTTTTAGTTGCTAAATCATGTGCAACTCCCTGTGACCACATGAACTGTAGCCCGCCAGGTTCCTCTGTCCATGGGATTTCCCAGGCTAGAATAGTGGAGTGGGTTACCATTTCCTTCTCCATTGTAGATTCTTCTTTTGTATTGAATGTGACAGGCCGCAATTCATCATATAATCCATTAGTCGTTTTAATGCTCAAATTATCCCTGGATTTGGCCAGTATCACCTAAGCCTGTGCAAGCTGTCTACATTGTGTCTTTGGTATAGCTTATTATTTTCCAAGTATTGCCTTCCTTTTTGGCATAACAAAATATTCTGGGCTTATGTCATATTTTCCTTGCCCCCATCCATGGAATCCGCCACTTCTACAAGGGGTCTTGATCCTTTTTGGTGGGGGAATGGTTTTTAGAAACAAAGATCTGGGCATTGTGTTCATGTACACTCTTCAGTCGTGTCCGACCCTTTGTGACCCTGTAACCCAGCAGGCTCCTCTGTCCATGGTATTCTCCAGGCAAGAATACTGGAGTATGGAGAAAGTAACATGGAAATTTACATTACCGTATGTAAAATAGATAGCCAACGGGAATCTGCTGTGTGTCTCAGGAAACTCGAACAGGAGCTCTGTATCGACCTAGAGGGGTGGGGTGGAGAGGGGAGGGAGGTTCAGAAGGGAGGGCATGGATGCATACCTATGGCTGATGCACAGTGAGGTTTGACAGAAAACAACAGAATTCTGTAAAGTAATTATCCTTCAATTAAAAAATAAATAAATACTGGAGTGGGCTGCCATACTCTCCTCCAGGGGAAGGTCTGGGCATTGGGTATGCGTAAATCTACTGAGATATCATTGCTATTCTGCTGTTTCAGCAGAGCTAGAAGTGTGTGTGTGTTTCAGTTCTAATCCTGCACCACAGGCTGCTTCCGTTTCTTCCCCCATTCTGTAATTCATGCCTTTCTTCTCTCCTAGTGAATGCACTGGCTCCTAGCAGCTTGAGTATGTTGGCTTATTTACTTGCTGTGCAGTGCATACACACTTGGTTTCAGAGTTACTATCCCTGATCACTGCATAGAATAAACCTACTAAGTGGCTCAAGATTTGAGGCTCTTTTTGTCCTTAGTTGAAGTTATGTGGTCAAAGGACTGTATCAAAAGTAACTTGGATTAGTTTTGTTCCCCCTTTTGAAGTTATGTTATTCCTTTGAAATACAGTTAGAATCTTTGTTTCTGTTTGGTCAGTATTCATTTTCACTCCAAGCCTTCGTTAGTTTTATTTTTGAATATGTAAAACTAACGAAGTTCTGAAAGTTAAAACTATGATAACTCCCCCAACACATACACAAGTCTTACTCCCTCCTCTCCCTTCTACCCTATTCCTATCCACTCTTGAAGATAACCAGCTTCATTGGTTTCTGGTTATCCTTTTTGCAAAAATAAGCATATTCATCCTGGTGCCTTGGATGGTAAAGAACTTGCCTACAGTGCAGGAGACCCAGGTTGGATCCCTGTGTTGGAAAGATCGCCTAGAGAAGGGAATGGCTATCTGTCTACTCCAGTATTCTTGCTTGAAGAATCCCATGGACAGGGGAGCCTGGTGGGCTGTGGTCCATGGAGTCACAAAGAGTTGGACATGACTGAGAGGCTAACACTTTCATACAAATATTTATTACACAGATGGTGATGTAATATGTATGTATTCTTTTAGTTTGCTTCTTTCACTTCATACACCCTGGAAATACTCCTCAGCAGCTCATGGAGGCACCTTTTCCTTTTTTTCAGCTACATAGTATTCCACCTGTGACTGTACTGTGGTTTATGCAGCCAGTCTCCACCTATGTTTGGACTTTTAAACTTTCCAGTATTTTACAATTAGAAAAATTTGCTCAATGAAATAACTGTGCATATGTACTTTTGTATCATTGGAAGAGTTTTAGAGTAAATTTCTAGAGATAGCATTGCCAGATCAAAGGATACAAGTATATGTAATAGTTTTGTTAGCTATTGTCCAATTTCCCACCATTGGATTTGCACCATTTTTCATCCCTACCAACAATCTACTAACCTTTTAGCTTTAGTATTTTATGATGTATGAAAATATTATTCCTGATTTCTAGGAAGCTACATTCTAAGAAGTTAGGCCGGAGATTGGGATGGATTTGGGGGTGGAGTGTTGATAGGATAAAATATTTATAAAAGTGGAGCTGTTGTCAATTGTTAATATCCTTGGCTTAAAGAAAACATTGTTTGTAGTTAATTGTCTTAAATATAGGTTATTTCTGAGGAATAACCTATAACCTATATTTTTGCTTAGTCTCTTGGTAATTTGAATTATACAGACTTACTCATGTTCAGTTGTACTGAAAATGACTCTTGTTCATTTTCTTTGCGCACTTAGGGCTTCTTGAATTCCTCTGAGCTCTCTGAACTTCCAGCAGGACCCGAGAGCGAGGGTTCTCTCAAGGATCAGCTGGCCTTAGCGATTGGTGAGTACGGATATAAGGATTGTATGTATGGATTGTAAGGATGTGGAAACTGGAAATTAAGAACTGAATCTCCAGGTATCTTTGATATTCCTCCAAATCTAGATAAAAAATTACAAGGTCAAGTTCCTGCAAGGGTCAGATAGTATGAATGCGAGAGGTGGGTTGCGTGTTAGGGGTTGGTGAGCAGTGGACACCCTGAAAAGCTCACATTCCACTGAAGGAAACCATTAGCAAGCCACCTGATAACTTTGAGGGAAACAGGATCCCAGTGTCAGAATTTTTTAATTCCTTTAAAAGGATTTAGATTTGTTTGGAAAAAAAATTAGTTTTTAGCTGTTTGCAACTAATTAAAATTAGCAGGCATCACTGCTGACCAAACAAGGCATGTCTTTAGGCAGCGATGGCCTTTTGGCCTCTTGTTGACTGCCTCTCTATACACTGTGAAGGAAATAGTCCATCAGAGGGTATTTCACTTTTGTGAAGGGATCCAGGAATATTTCAGGGTGTGGTGTTTAGGAAATTGTCCTCTCTTTTTTTTCTTTCATTGAAATTGTCCTCTCTTTAACAAAAAAAAAAGAATCTGACCCTGAGTTTGAGAAGGTACACGTTTTCGGAACCGCTGGCTGCAGGAGCCGCCTCAGGATCGTTGTGGGAGCCGCAGGGGTTTTGCCTTCCTTGTGCTCGAGCTGATGGAGGGAAGCAGGGTGGGGTGGAGCTTGCGGGAATTCACTGCTCATCTGTTGTTTCCAGTCAAGGCATCAGTTCTGTTTTTAGCAGGTGGTCTTGAGGTATGTATGATGTTTCAGTGAGTCATGGCTGAGAAACCAACCAGCCAACCAGCTGTGTATGAAACTTCTTAAGAAATTCTGGAAGACTTGGGTGTTTCAGCCTTGTCAGTTTCTGGGAATTGACTGTTGGGTAGGTGCTTAGAGCTGTTTTAGGATCCCTTTTGGTTTATGACTTCCATGACTTTTAGATGTAACAGTGGCTACTTCAGGGCTATTTTCCCAGACCCTGTTATTTTCCTACCCCTTCATACCTTTTGACTTATTTGGGCTTCTGATAGGAGAGGATAGCATCCTAAGAGAACAGTGAGGGGGGGAGGGGACTAGAATCTGGTTTTGTTTCTTACAAGTAACTTCAAAGATGTTATCTTTTTATTTTTGATGAAGGGAAGTTGAAACCACCAGATGACTTGGGGTTTTAGATTTCCCGGCACTTTTAGTTTGGGATTTTCCCCAAAATAATGGATGATCAGGAGTTGTCTGTGTCAGCTATGGTGGTTTGGGGGAGGGGTGGTGATCTGGTGGGGAAAAACCCTGAATTGAGTCAGATCTGAGTTTGAATTCCAGCTGTGCCATCCATTAGCTCTGAAGCTTTGGAGAGGTTCCTTTAGCTCTCTAAGCCTAAGTTTAATGTAGTGATGTTAGCCAGATGGGAGTGCTCATATTAGAGGGCCAGATACTGTCATAAGTTCTTTTATTTCTCCCAGTAACCCTGCCTTCAGGTTAAGTGGCATGATCTCCATTTTGCAGATGAGAACACAGAAGACTTGATGAATTAGTAAATGGGGTTATATCATTAAGTTACTTGCCTAAGGTCATGTGGCCGGTGAGAGGCAGAACCTGTGGCCAGGGTCTGTGAGATACCAGAGTGTGTTTTTCTGAGTACCAGCGTGGCACCTGGTTGGTGCTTCATAAAGTACGCTCCGTTTCTCCCACCTTCTCCCCAAAAACCCCTTTTCCTGTTTGTCCTGAAAATGGTATCTTTCCGTCTTATGGCACGTCCACAGTGTAAATGCGGAGGACTGTCTCCCAGGCCTGGCCACTGCTGTGTGTGTTTTGGCACTACCGTGGGCGTTGTATTCTGGAAGCGTGTTTGTCTGTCTGTCATTGCTCTCACAGGGAAACTGGGAGAGAACATGATTCTGAAGCGGGCTGCGTGGGTGAAGGTGCCAGCTGGGTTCTATGTTGGCTCTTACGTCCATGGGGCCACGCACAGCCCCTCGCTCCGCAGCCTGGCGCTGGGGAAGTACGGGGCCCTGGTCGTCTGCGAGACGGCAGAGCTGAAGGCAGACCTCGGAGACCTTGGCCGCCGCCTCGGGCAGCACGTGGTGGGCATGGCTCCCCTCTCTGTTGGCTCCCTGGACGACGAGCCCGGGGGAGAGGCGGAAACCAGGATGCTGTCGCAGCCGTACTTGCTGGACCCTTCCGTCACACTGGGACAGTACGTGCAGCCCCACGGGGTGTCCGTCGTAGACTTCGTGCGGTTTGAGTGTGGAGAAGGTGAAGACGCAGCAGACGCCGAGTAGGTTCCAGAGACTTTGGGCCCAGGAGGACGTGTTTATTCTTAACCTTGGACATTTACAAAAAGAAGTTTACTTCCTAAGCCTCTTCAAACCCAGAATTTGTTTTTCATTTGAGTTTATAATGAAATTATATACTTTGTGGGTAAAGCTATTACATAAAATTGTTAGGTAATAAAGAAAGTAGAATCTTTTCCTTGTTTGCGTCATGCTGGGCCTAGCTTTTTTGTGCCTGACTTGTGATATGTTCTAGAAAACAACAGATGGGCCTCATGGAAGTGGCGGACAGTGTCTGGGAGAACTGTGCTGCCCCTCCCTTCCACGCATTTATTACGGCGTCCCGAAGCCGTCTGCCTCTTCCCCTCCTGCTCCTGTGACATAGACCCCTCTTGTTCAGTTTTGCTTTGAGGTGCTGTGGACTGCGCTTCTATCCTGGAACGTCCCCAGTTAACGTTACTTCTGCCACATGGACTCTTCTGCAGCTGTTGACTCTAACTTAGAGTTGTCTGGAAAATGTGGTTGGTTTGTTGATGTCTGTAGCATGCTTTGAAGGCTCTCTGCGGTGGTATACACACTGGTTCTGGCCTCATTCCTGAAATTAATAACACATGGCCTTGTCTCTCTTCTGGATAGTAGGGTGTAGCTGGGTGGGGCCTGAGGTTTCCTGGACAGCTGTGTGGCAGATTCTGGGATTCTTGTGCCAGAAACAGGGATCCCAGTTCTCCAGAGAGCTCCCTCAGCAGTGCCTCTTTTTTAAAAAGGATTTTCATAGTTTTATTTGTTTATGGCTGTGCTGGGTCTCTGTTGCTTTGTGGGCTTTTGCTCCAGCTGCGGTGCCCGGGCTTCTCATTGCAGTGGCTTCTCTTGTTGCGGAGCACGGACTCTGGAGTTTGTAGGCTTCAGTAGTTAGGGCTTCTGCGCTCTAGAGCGCAGACTCAGTAGTTGGGGCTCATGGGCTTAATTGCTCCATGGCACGTGGAATCTTCCCAGAGCAGGGCTCGAACTCATGTCTCCTGCATCAGCAGGTGGATTCTTTACCACTGAGCCACTGTAGGGAAGCCCAGAAGTGCATCTTGACTTCACCAGTACTGAGACATTTCTCTCAGAACACAATAGTTACCATAATGGGCAGACCCAAAAGTCTGAAAAGAACACCCCTTTGTTCTTATAGGTATCTTTGTTTGAAAATTTAAAAACTTCTGGCACATAGAGATTTGAGCATTTTTTATTTTGTATATATGTGAATAACTTTGATGATTTGTGGGTTAAATAGAAAATACCCACCTTAAAATGTAAAACAAACATGGGCCCTTGCCCCAGAATTAAGCACTTTAAACAATTTTTCTGTTCTCTTACTTTTGACTTCTCCAGATTTTCATGCAGTTTTAGCATTTTCTGCTAAGGCTGCAGCCAGAAGACCATAAACATTTCAAAGTGAGCAGCTAACATTTTAGGTATGTGACAACTAAGAGATGCAGGGATGAGAAAAATGGAGTACATGCTGTGATTGGCAGGCTCTGCTCTCTCTCCATTAAGTAGCTGGACATTAGGCAGAAATTAGAGAAATTCTTTGCTGACATTGGCACTGTCTGCTCTCTTCTGGGATCTTGCAGTAGGCAGATGCCTTCTTGCCTCAGAAAAGCCCCTTTTCTTTCTTCATCTGGAGCTGTTTCCAGCCAGGCAGAGCAGCAAACTGCCCTCTGGTGATGCCAAACACGGAAACAAAGTCCTGTTCGGAGAGGTAATTCTAAGAGAGAAAACAAAGTTTCTAGTTAGAAGACCTGGCACCTGTCAGTGATAATGGGGCGGGGGCAGAGGGGCCAAGAGATAGTCCCAAGTAGTTTTTTGAAAGGGGAAGTAGAATGAATTTTGCAGAAAGTCTGTGTTTGACTTAAATTATTCACCGGCGAGCTCTCCAGCCTGTGGAGGCCCAGCGTGGCCTGTGGGAGCGCTGACTGCGTTCACTGCACGTGTAGTCCCACCTGGCACCAGTCTCTTGCCAGAAGGGCAAGAAATGGGTCATAGATTATGCATGAGCGCTAAACATTGGGCTTCGGCTGAATGGAGAACTAAACTGAGTGACAGTTTTCCTTGCCTTATGGCCTTATCTGCTATTTTTTTAATTAATTTTTTTTCTTTTTTTATCTGCCATTTTTTAATCCAGATGTTTTCCAATGCAGGATCAGGTGGATCTTGTTGAGAGTGTAACATTCTAACATTTATTTATTAATGATTAATGAATATTTTCAGTCCAAGTAAAATTCTTAAGATATGGTTTCTGTTTTCAAGAAAGTTGTAGCCCAGATGCTTAAGAATTGGTTACATAAGACTCTGGAAAATTTAGAGACCCTTCAAGTGAAAGTTGCTCCGTTGTATCCAACTTTTTTCGACCCCATGGACTATACACTCCATGGCATTCTCCAGGCAGAATACTGGAGTGGGTAGCCTATCCCTTCTCCAGCAGATCTTCCCTACCCAGGAATTGAACCAGGGGCAGGCAGATTCTTTACCAACTGAGCTATCAGGGGAGCCCAGAGACCCTTCAAGGGGAAAATAAATTCATTCATTCAACATGACTGTTAATTAAATCAGCTGAAACTTAAGTTGTGCCTATGATCTGCCAGGGGCCTTCCCTTGTAGCTCAGTGGGTAAAGAATCTGCCTGCAATGCAGGAGACCCGGGTTCGATCCCTAGGTTGGGAAGATCCCCTGGAGGAGGGCATGGCAACCCGCTCCAGTACCCTTGCCTGGAAAATCTCATGGACAGAGGAGCCTGGTGGGCTGCAGTCCATGGGGCTGCAAAGAGTCAGGTACGACTGAGCCACTAACACTTACGATCCGCCAGTCACCGTTTAGGTGCCGAAAAGCTGAGAATGTGATGGTGAGCAGCGCAGACAAGGTCCCTGCTTCTGAAGGCATCAGGGAGTCAGGCAGAGAGACAGTGAGTGGCCAAGTACCGAGGGGCTGCCAGGGTTTGGGGAGGCAGGGGCGGGCGGTCAGGGAAGTCTTTCCTGGGGAGGTGACCCTGCAGCTGTGACCTAAACAGTGAGGCGGGCCTGGCTCTCTGATGATCTGGGAGAAAGATGCTTTTTTCAGGCAGGAGCAGTAGCCAGCAGAAAGGCTCATGTTCGAGGAACAGAAAAACAGCAACTGGCTAAAGGGCTGTAAGTGAAGACAGCAGTGGCCTGTAAGAAAGCCAGAGGCGGGCAGGGGCCAGCTGGTCTCGGGCCTTGGAGGCCATCGCGAGGGCTCTGGATTCCGGGTGCAGCGGGAGCCATTCGAGCTGTGTTAAACAGAAGCGCGTCGTCTGCTCTAGAAGCCATTGGTGGTTACGTGGGGATCAGGTTGCAGGGACAGAGGTGGAAGCTCTCTGGGGGCCTATGGAGGTGGTCCACGACGCCTGACCATACGGGCAGCAGAGAGATGGAGAGCAGTGGATGGCAGCCAGCCGAAGGGCTGATGTGGGAGGCGAGGAGAAAGAATCAAGGAGCCCTGGTTTCCGGCTTGAGCTCCTGGGTAGGGCAGGTGTCTGCCGGGTGTTTACAGAGTTGGCCATGCTCCGAGATGGTGCTTACGCAGGGCTCCACCCATGTCAGTCACTCACCTCCTTTTTGGCAGGGTTCACATCCTCTGGCAACTCCTGACTCTGATTTTTCAACAGAACTTCTAGGGGGTAATATTTTGGCTCAGAATTCAGCGGAAGGGTTGTGTCCCTCATATCCTAGGGAAGATAAGAACGTATACATGATAAAAGACCACTCAGGTCTGTGCCATTGAAGTTCTCTGTTTATAACATTCAAATTTTTTTTTTTTTTTTTTTTTTACCCCTTCACGCTTTATAATCATCTTTTAGAACAGTTGTCCCAACACTGGCTGCATGTCAGAGTCATCTGGAAATCTAAAATATTCCAGTTTGGGGGGTTCTTGGGAAGCTGATTCAGTGAGTCTAAGGTAAATCCTGTATAGTCAGTTGGCGTAAATGTTTTGCATAAATCTCATTTAAATACTGTGAGCACATCCCTTCTCTTGCTACTTTTACTTGGGCTCTACATTTCTGGCCTTCAGATGATTTCAAATTGAAGTCATATTTCTCTTAAATACATTTTAAAGATGCTACATCGCGATGAGTTTTGAAATCTTGAGTTCGTAGAGCACAAACAACAAAATGCCAGATGGTTTGGACAGTGGTGCTTGCCCTGTCTTTATGTTAGAGAGCTGTTGGATTCTCAGCCAGGAGCTCCACTTTTGGGGGGCTGTTGAAACAGGGGTAATGGCCTGAGTTTCTGTGGATGCCACTGTCAGAAACTAACAGTGTCACCTGGGTTAGAAGCTTATTATTTCTGAAAAATACTACTAGGAAATTTAATCTCTCCTGAGTGACAGGGTTGAATAATTCGATTTGGTAACAGCAAGCCTGTTCTAAATTCTAGAAGGCAGTAAAATAAGGAGCTCAGCTCTGAAGCCTGCTTTTTCTACTGATTAAAACAATCTTCACATCAAATTAGACCACCGGAGTGATACTGAGGAGGACACGGTAAGGTTTCAGCCATGCTGTGTCTATAGCATCTGCTGTTTCTCTCTGGCTCTGGTTGCCTGTGAACAGCTTCTCCAAGAAACTCACAGCAGTGATTCTTGTGATAGCAGCAGCATCTCCCAGCTCCTCTTTTAACTGTTCATATGATTTCCCTGCCTGGGAAGAAGACATAGAAAACACAGGATGAGATGCTGCTTATAGTGGAGGGACGTCTCAGGTCTGGTCTGTAACCCCTGAGAGAAGCAAAAAAGCCAGGGGACGGAAGACATTTCAGAGATAAGCAGAAAGGGAAATCCCCCCTTCCAGGTCTGTGCAGGGTTGGCAGGTACTTAAACGTGATCTGCACCCTTTGCTGGTGGCGCCTCAACATTCCATACTAAGAGCGGTTGACTAGGAGTCAGAAAACCTGGCTTCTTCCTACTGGTTGTGACTGTAGACAGGTAACTTCTCCTCCGAGCCTCATTTGTAACAGGCAACAGCGTTCCCCTGGCTATCAGGGTGTGATGGGTGTGGACAGACTTCGCAAACGTGACTACTTCTCACGTTGCCTGTTGCTGAGGCAAGCTGTGAGTCTGCTGACTGGACTTAATGCTCTGCAGGTGCGGGAGAGAAGGAAGGTGAACACGGGAGAGGGGAGGAGGGGGTGGGGAGCACAGTCCCGGGTCGAGTACCCTGCTGTCCTTCTGAGCTGTCAGTGCCGAGCACCCTGGCAGTAAGAACGTCTCCCTGGTTCTCTGTTCTTACGCTCCACATGTGAGGGTCCCAGGCCAAGAACCAGCCTGTGAAGATGGGAGGCTCGAAGCCCTGCTTAACGATCAGGATCGGTGTGCTGGTGTCTCGGCCGCTGGGGTGAGTGTGCAGGTACTCCTGGGCGGTAGTCAGAGCGCCCTCCTTCTCCGCGGCCGTGGCCTCGGCCCCGATCCACAGGAACACCTGTTGTCGTAGAGACCGTTTGTCACTGCGCTCCAGAGGCTACGTACAGATCACACGTGCTGCCCTGTCCTTCCCCCGTCAGCAGTTCTCAGCCTCAGCAGAGTAAAGTTTTTCTCAGATTTGTTTTGATTTATGTATTTCCCACATCTGCATCTCCAGTCCTGAACTCTGAACTTCAGCTTCCTGAATCCAGCTTCTTGCAAAACATCTCCTGTTGGCTGTCTCCAAGCACCTCAAGTATAACACCCCCACACGCAGCTCTTTTCTAAACTCGATTCTGTGTCTCCATTCTTGGGGAATGGTGTCCATTCAGTCACACAAGGCAGTGACCTGGGAATCGTCCTGAATGCCTTCTATATCACCAGGACTTAGCTAGTTTACCCCCACGCTTCTGTCAAACCTGTCTCCGTCCATCCAGCTCTCCTCCACGGCTTCTGTGTGGGCCAGCAGCAGCTCTTTCTGGATTGGGACCATGGGATGCTGACGGGCCTCCCGACGTAGTTTCCTTTTTTTCTCACACCACCTCCCTCTTCTCCTACACTCACCAGATCTAAAGCAGTCTGACCACGTCGCTCACCTGCTTAAATTTCAGTAGCTTTCCAGGGTCAGCTTCAAACCTGTTGGCGGCCGGTAAGGTCCACGCCCCTTCTCCAGCTTCCCCTCTGGGGCACCCTTTAACTCTGTCCTGCGCTCTGATGCACTCTTTGTAGTTCCATATACTAGACTATTTCCTGCCTTGCTTTTCCTTTGCCTGGAATGGCCTCTTTACCTGATCAATACCCGTTTCTCCTTGGAGTCTGGGAGCCATCTCCTCCAGAGTCTTCTCTGGGCCCCTGACCTGTGCTGAGTACCCCTAATTTGTGCTCCTGGTGGCACTCACATGTGCCTCCATCACATAAAACGCTGATTCTATGGCCCATCTCCTCCACCCTCCGCCGGCCTGCAGATCTGGGGGGGGCCCTTCACCTTGGTGACACCACACCCAGCAGTGATTAGAAAGGAGGTGTTTGCTGAGCCAGGGGTGGCCTTGAAGATGTCCCCTCTTACCCCTTTATTCCCCCAGAGACCCATTTCTCCAGGTGTGGAGCCTACTGCTCTTGGTCTGGAGAGAATGGGCTGTGTGATAGGATGGCATGATTTTCCCAGAGCATGGTGGGAAAATTCCCAGGATGGTGAGTTTTAAACATCAGTCTATTCTCTCCATCCCTGGCAAAAAAGCTGGCTCTCCCTTTGGTCACCACTGACAATTGTTTGATTGACTTGGGGATGGTCCAGAGCTACCCTGGATTAACTGGGGTTTGGGAGAGAGATGCTATAGAAAAAAATAGCCTAAAGCTTGAGGATGTCTGTCATTCGTTCCAAGCTCTCCGGCTGTGTCTTACCTGGTCCCAGGTATCCAGGAGCATCACGTCACCTGGGCTCAGGTCATCCTGGGTGAAGTCTGTGATCTCAGTGACAGTGAACCGGCCGGTCTTATTGGAACATTCAAAGAGGCGAGGCTGGACATCTAGGATCTCCTGTAGTCTGCAATACAGCCCATGCAGAGGCGCTGAGCTGCTTGGAAATCACCTGCAGCCCGCCAGTCTGGGAGGCGGGGGGAGCCAGCAGAGGGGATGCTGTGGCCCTGTACCTTTTGTCACTGGCGTAGGCAGTTTTCCCTCCCAGCAGGTCCCAGAGCTCAGCCGGCTCCTGGCCCTCCGCCACTGTATTCTCCGTGCCCTCACAGAGAAGTCCGGCCAGCTCCTTGGCCATGGCCCGCTCATCCCCACTAGACCCCTGAGAACGGGGTGGGGAGAACACAGGTGTTGGTCACACACAGGCGCGCTGATGTGGGAATAAAGTGCCTTAGACTAGTAACTCCGTTTAGTAACTCCAAGCCAGAAGACCTCAGGACAGGGAGCTAGTGGGTTTGTTCCAGTGCTGGGAAGGGTGGAGGCAGGGGGTGGGTGGAAAGGAGGAAAACTGTGTGGCAGCAAAGGGCAAGACTAGATTCTGAAATGCTCAGGGGGCAGTGAGAGGTCACTTTGTTTCCCCTTCAGCTGGGATTTTAGCACCTAGTTTTGATTTTTTTTTTTAAGAAAAAAGTTAAACTTATTTTTAAAATTATATACAAGAAAATTCACCCTTTCTGCCATAGAGTTCTATGACTCTTGACAAATGCATGGAATCATGCTACCACCTCCACAACAGGGAAGCCGCCTCACCACTGCGGAAGTGTCCCTCAGACTCCCCACCCCTTTGTAGTCAAACCCCCCTGAATCCTTAGCCTCTGGCAACCGCTGATCTGTCCTCCTTCATTACAGTTCTGCCTTTTCCAGAACCTGGTCAATGGAATCCTGCACCACTGTGTGGCCTTTGAGTCTCGCTTCTGTCACTTAGCATAATGCATCTGAGATGCTTCCTTGCAGTTGTGGGTGTTCTGTAGCTGAGTAGTATTCTGTTCCAGTTGTGTGGAAACACTGCTTGTTTATCCATCCTCCGGTTGATTTGCTTCCAGCTTTCGGCAATTACAAATAAAGCTGCTATTAAACATTTGTGTATAAGTCTTTGTGTGAAGGTGGTTTTTTATTTCGCATGGGTACATACCCAGGAATGGGGTTGCTGGGTATATGTTTTATAAGAAACTGTCAAATTGTTTTCAAAGGCCATATCTGCATTCTCACCTGCAGTGTGAGAATTCCTATAGCTTTTTGTCCTCACCAGCGCTGGGTATCATTAGTTTTTTAGTCATTAGTCAGAGGTGTGTAGTGGTATCTCATCGGGGTTTCTATTTGCATTTCCCTAATGGGGAAGGCGATGGCCCCCCACTCCAGTACTCTTGCCTGGAAAATCCCATGGACGGAGGAGCCTGGTAGGCTGCAGTCCATGGGGTCGTGAAGAGTTGGACACGACTCAACAACTTCACTTTCACTTTCAATGGCTATTAATATCGACATCTTTTCCTATTCAATTCTCTTTTGTAAAACAGCTCTAGTGCTTTTCAATGCAGATGAAATCTGAATTGACAAAAATCACATTCTTAGTGTTCTTTTGTTCAGTGTTAAGGCCTGTCCTATTACAGGCCACCAAACTGGTGTGGAAAGATTGACTTTTCCATCCTGCAGCCAGCTGTTTGTGGAGGGTCTCCTGGGTGTGAGCAGTGCCATTACTGAGTGTGTAACTGGAGGCCTCATTGTGAGGAACACTGCTGGTCCCTTTGAAGAATCTTTAGGAAAAGGCTTATCTTTCTGAGGATGGCTCCAGCCCACTCTAAGGTCCTTTGCCCTTGCTGACCGGAGGGCGGGCGCGGGGCTGGGAGCCCGGGGCGGGGTGTGGCCGCTGGGCCGGCTGGCCTACCTTGCCATACCACAGGTAATGCTCTGCCTGGGTCCGCAGCAGAAAGACATCATTGGAGTTTAGGGAGGAGGTGAAGGCTGGGACCTCCACTGCTTTGGTGTTAGATTTGTCATGTCCTTGAATCTGGAAGAGCCTTACTGGAGGATCCGGCTCAGCATTTCCCTTCCTCGAAGTCCCACCCTAGAGAGAAAGAGAAAAGCAGAGTCCAGATCTAAGGTACACCACGTGCGCCGAGCTCAGGGCCAGCGCTGGGGAGAACAGGGCTGTGTCTGACGCCGCCTTTGCCCTCAAGGAGCGTCTCGGCTCATTGGGAGACGGCTAGGTGAGCTGGAGTTACGGGACCAACAGTGTTAGCGTTCAGGGGACTTCCCTGGGGGTCCAGCGGCCAAGACTCTGCTCCCAGTACAGGGGGCCCAGCTCCAGTCCCTGGTCAGAGAACTAGATCCCACATGCCATAGCTAAGACTGTCCGCGGCCAAATCAATAAATATTTTTAAGAAATAGTGTTAGCTTTCATTCTGAGACCCGGGTTATATGCCAGGCTCTTTTCTGGTGCCCTAGCTATATCATTTTATTGATCCTCATAATAACTCTGTGAAGTAGGTATTATTATCCCATAGTGCAGGTGGGGAAACTGAGGCTCAGAAAACTGGCTATGATCAATGACAAGACTAGGACTTGACCTCAGACTTGTGTATATCAAGCATGTGACGCAATACAGTCCTGGTGGTGCTTCAGCCAAGGCTTTCTGGAAGACATGGGACTTGAATCTGAAGGGGCACAGTGGCTGGGGGAGGCAGACAGGGAATGAGGGAGCACATGTCAGGTCTAAAGAGGAGACCCCCCTGACTGGAGTGGAGCGTGGAGGTTAGGGAGCTGGGGGTGACGCACCCGCACGGCCACATGGTCAGATTGTGCAAGACCTTGAACATGAACTAGGCCGGGCTGTGGACTTGAAGCCTAGGCGGTCGGGATGCCCTTCAGGGTCTTGGAGGGACTCAGCCCCTTCTCGTCTGTGCCACCCCGAGCCCCGCTCTCCACCCCTCCTCTCCTCCACCGGAGCTCCTTGCTGACCTGCTGGTTCTGAGCATTCTGCTTCTGTAACTTCACCTAAGGGGTCTCACCTCAAAGATGACCAGCTTTCCTTTGAAGATGGCCATGAAGTGGCGTGGCTCCTTCCCCATGGTGACCCGAACCTGCACGGGGGCCCCTTCAAACTGCCGGTCCACCTCGACCGCCTGATATGCCGAGGCTGCCAGCTCATCCTGTGAGGCGTGGCGGCCCTGCAGGGGTGAGACGGGCGCAATGGGTCCCTGCCATCCCCGGCCCCAGCTCCGTGGCCAGAGGAGGCACCAGGATCCAAAGCTGAGAGCCTGCCCCAGGCCTACCTGCCAGATATACAGGATGTAACGAGGCTTCCCATGCACCTCGTACGTGTAGAGGACCAGGTAGCAGTCTCCCCCGTAAAAGAAGCCATACCACTGGTGCTCCACGGGGACCAGCTCCAGGTTTTCTATCCTCCAGACCTGGGCATGGAAGGAGACACAGGTCCCCAGAGGTGGGGGGAGTCCTCTTTGGACAAACAGACAGGAGGGAACTGGGCCGTGTTGAGCAGAGAATCCAGGGGGATGGGGCACAAAGGTCCATTCACAGAAGCCCTCATCCTCCCGTGTTTCTTCCCAGTGCTGAGGGCTTATCCCATTTGCATGATTTGAATCCGGAGAACTAGGTCATCCCTGGTCAGATGCACCCCCATCACAGCTCAGAGGTGATTTGAATGTGTCTGCCAGGTGAGCTGTTGACAGCACACTGGGGTGTCTGCCTTTCCCTTCCCTGAAGAATTGTGGGATGGGGAACACCTGTAAATCCATGGCTGATTCATATCAGTGTATGGCAAAAACCACTCCAATACTGTAAAGTAATTAGCCTCTAACTAATATTAAAAAAAAAAAAAAGAATTGTGGGAGAACGCTGCAGACGCAGACGCCTCTTAGGGAAGAGTCCTGGGGCCCCGGAGGTGACGAGGGAAGCAGAGGAGACGCAGGAGCCCGTGCGCTCCTCGGCAGGAAAGCAGCCAGGAGAACCGGGGCCCCGCCTGCCCTGGCACACGGGTCGCTGGGCTCATTACCTGGACTTTGCCATTGCCGTCGTCCACCATTCTTTCCCGGGCTGCCACCTCTGGTTTGGTGTGCAGCAGAGTTACGTCAAACTTATCCTGTAAAACCTTCGCTGCAGAGAGGGGTTTGGGAGAAGCCAGGTGAGTGAAAAGCATCTGTGCCCGTCTTTCTAGAGACCCCCACAATGAGAACACCATCTGGGGGCAGCCTTACCGACTTTACCCACGCTGAACGTCTTCCCCAGACCCACGGTCTGTTCCTTCACTGTCCACTTCTGGAACAGCTGCTTGAACATGGCTGACTCGGCACCGTCATTGACGGTCTCCACGTTGGTGCCGCTGGGGTAGCCCTTCATCCTGATGAAGTTCTGTGGGTACCCCCCACCCCCAAAGGACACGTCAGTCAGGGAATGCACTGGGTTCTTGGCTTGACTGGTAATTCACCCCTTTGAAGCCAGTGGGGAGGATTGTTCCCTTCGGGGAGTCAGAGTCAAATTCTAACTCATTTCTGTCTAGGGACCTTCTGAGCTAGCTGCCTCAAGGAAAGGACTGAATGGAACATTTTGGCATTCCTTCATTGGTCATGATTATTGCTGATTTTTTTTTAAATCCTCTATAGTATATTCCTTCAGCATCTCTGTACTCTACTGACTTTGCATCACCTTCATTTGCTTTTTTTTTTTGCTTGGTAGATTCATCCTGCTTGGTGCAGCTGCAGAAGGCTGCACAGTAACGTCACACGTACCTTGAGGACAGGGCTGTTGATATGTGATATCGCTTTCAATAGTAACAGCCGCCCTTTATTGGGGAGGTGTGTATACCCGTGTGTTTGAATGTTTTACAGATGTTATTTAACCAGTACAAGCAGCCCAGGAGGTAGCTCTAGACATGGATTTGAACCTCAGTTTGCCTGTGTGACTTTGAAGTAATGGCTCTAACTGCGACGTTCTGCGCACCAGTGCCTAACACGCTCTCCGAGCACCTCTGGTGTGTCGTGGACGGGCTTGTTGGGTAATGCTGCCCGCCCACAGCTCCTACCAGGGCTTTAGACATGGCCATCTGTTTCTCCCCCTTTGTGGCTCCTCTTCCTTTCCACACGTAGATCTTGGTTCCACTTTGGTCCAGGATGTAGCAGTCCTGAAGCAGACGGCCAGGGACAAAAGTGGTTACCGCTGCCCGAGACTGTAAGGAAGGCCTCTCTGTGGGGCCTGCCTCTGAAGCCAGGTCCAGCTGCCCCAAGCCAAGCGCACCCAAGTGCTACTCACATCAGGGTTCAGTAAGTCCTGGACCAGAGGCCTCGTTGCTACCTCCGTGACCGCCAGCTGCCCAGATGAGTCTGAGACACTGGAGAAGGGGAGAGGTTAGCCTGTAGCGTCCCTTCTACAAAGCATCATGTGGTCAGTCTGCTATTTCCTGGCTTGGTCTTAGGATGGAGTTTCTGGCTAGAGTTTGACTTCTTGCAACAGGCATGGCTTGAGCGCAGACTGAAATGTGATGCATGCTGTAGTCTGGGGGAGACTTCTGTGCATCTCTTTCCTGAATATTATCTGCATCTCTTCCCTGAATATTATCTCTACCCTGCCCCTGACATTATCCCATCCACACCCCTGGGATGCATAGACCTGAGTCAAGGAACATTCTCTCCTAGAGACCAGGAAACATCGCTAACAAGAGTAGACGGTAGCTGCTCAGGGAACAATGAGCGCCTCGTAGAAGCTGCATTTGAAGAAAGACTGAAAGAAACCCAAGTGCCTGCACCCCAAATGGAGCCAAGCAGGAGTGCTTGTTTCTCTGGGGGCCACCTTCCCCTGACCCAGCTTCCAACCAGCAGCCAGCCTTAGTACTCACTGATACAACGTGATGTTTGATTTCTGCTGCTGATCTATGACCTCGTCTGGGACTGCCGGTTGGATAATGGAGCGCCGGCCGAGGGTGTCCTGAAGGACCTTCATCAGCTCCGGGCTGGCTGCCTCCTTGTCTCCCTCGATCACTCCTATCTCAGCACGACCCCCTCTCTCCCTGTCCCGAATATCCTTTGCCAGAAGCATCGCCTGTAAAGAGGGCCGGGAACGCCCTTAGTTCCAAGAGAAGCAGCCTGGATCCCACACACGGGGGTTACCCTGATGCTGAGGAACCCCAGGCTGAGTCGCAGCCTCAGTCACGTGGCCTGTCTCTGAAACGGATGCTGCTCAAAGGCAGGCGTCTGGCTGGAAGGGCAGTAAAGAGCCAGCCAGGAAAGAAGAAGGAGAGAGTAGCTGGGGGAACAGAGGGGCTGAGCGCAGGGGCCACACCTTCAGGCGCTCCCCGCTGCTGCTCTCCGGGCCGTTCCACTGGATGATGACCTTCCCAAGATCCAGCAGGAAGACGTCTCCTCGGTTAAAACTGTCCCAGCTCATTTCCACCTGCAGGGAAGAGGCAGACATCAGGCAGGAGGAATTCCTGGGTGCCAGGCGGAGAGGCCTCAGGCCCGGGACAGATAGGGGGCAGGACCGACCTCGGTGGCCCGGATGTTTCTCTTCCCCTTCACGTGCAGCAGCCGCTTCACGTTGTAGGTGTTGGTCTCCACGTGCCTCATCCCAGAGGCCACACCGCCCTTCTTGTAGCTGAGGGAACAGCCGGTGAGTTATTTACCGAGAACTTGCTGTGTGCCAGGCATTGGGGAGAGAGTGGTGGGTCACACAGAGGCAGCCTCTGCCCACATGGGTGATGACGGTACACGAGCAAGGCACACACTGATGCCGGTCACCCCTGCCACAGAGGTGCCCTCTTGGAGGGCAGAATATCAGGCGCTGTCCTCTCTGGAGGACTGACGTCTGAGCTGAGATATTAAGAGTGGGAGCCAACCACCAGAGGACTAGGTCTCCAGGCAGAGGAATGGTAAGAGTCCCCACGGCGTGAAGAGCTCCTTTCGTTTTGTTCTAGAAGCTGAACATCATGTGTGTTGGGGGAGGGGCACAAGTCATCTCCGCGTGGCCTGAAGACCAGCTCACTCCAGGAAACCGCTCTCCTGCCTCTGGTTCTCACCCCAGCCCAGCCTCCTCCAGGCATCCCACGTGTGAAGGGCACCCAGAAAGCCCCCAGGAGCAGAGGGCCTCTGTTGCTGGGCTCCCTGCTGACTCAGCAGGCTGCTCTGTGCCCAGTGGGTCCTCAGAGAGGGCTGCTCACCTGCAAGAAGCTGGCCTTCGACGAGCCTCAGAACTCTCGAGCTCCTCGGGATTCTTTTATTTCCAATCTCAAGTGCAAAGTTTGGAGGTGACCAAACTCCTCAGTTCATGGCAGGCTGTCACCGCCGGCCTCTACAAGAGCCTCCCTTGCCGTGTCTCCGTGCTGCCTTTTATCTGCACCCCTCCGCTCCCTGCCCTTCCCTGCCCACCGTCCGCATCCGTTCTAACAGTGTGACATCTATCTTTCTGCCTTCATTCTGGTAAAACGCGGCCTGCTGTTTTGTGCTTCTGTCATTTTTGACGGACAGGAATCGGCATTCGTTCTACACTGTAAGCCTGCTTCTTGCTGTGCTCCTCAAGCCCAGTGCGGTTAAGGTGTGTCCACAGGCCGGACGAGCCTCTGATGTGATGGCTTGGTGCTCCGGGTGTCTCCCGAACAGCCTCCCTGGGGGAGGCACGCCCCGCTGCCCGCCGCTCCTCACCAGCACTGACACCTCTACGGACATCCTGGCTCCCCTGCCCCGGGGGCCTGGGAACGGGAGAGTTCCCCTGGGTCACCCCAGGCTGGGGCCTGCCCGGCGGCCGGAGCAGACCGCGCGGAAGGCCGGGCCGGTCCCCGCTCCCACCGGCAGGGCGCACCGGGGCGCCGTCTCCGCGCCGCCCGCTCCAGCCGCGCTGCTGCGCATTTCCCTGAGCGCTTTCTGCGCAGGCTTTCCAGCCTTCGCGTTTCCTCCTTGGCGGACCACGTCCACGCCCTTGCTGGGCGCCGCGCTACTCACATGATGCCCTGCTTGAAGTAGCCGCGGAAGGTGTCCGACTCGCGGCTCTGGACCTCGCGGTGCTGGACGGCGCTGCCTCCCAGGTAGTCGTCCAGCTGCGCGGTGTAGATGGCCGCACGGCTCCGCTCGTCCTGGGAGGAGTCCTTCCCGATCCAGAAGTGGATGTCCTGGGAGAGCAGGCTGCCCACTCTCCGCGTCTGGGCGGAGTCAGAGACTGGCTCAGGGCCGGCTCGCCCCTCTGCTCCGGGAAGCTAGCCGCCCGGGTGGCTCGGGTCCCCTTCCTGGCAGGCTGGGCCTCCGTCCTGCTCTGCGGTCTCCTCCCCCGTGCAGTGGCCCCTGGGCAGACCTGTTCCCTGGCTCAAGCCCCAGCAGCCCGAGTCCCTCCCGACACGTGGGGACAGCTGACAGCCTGTCGTCCTCCACATAGGCAGCGGTTGGGGGCACCTTGCCGGCTGGGCTGCAGGCAAGAGCTCTCCTTTGCTCGCGTGCACCCGGGCACGCTCTCAGCCGTACAGAGCTGCCGTCTGCCGGCGTGGCTCCCTCAGCGCCGTCCGCGTGGGAGACTGTTCCCTCAGCTAGGTGAGCACTTTGAGGCCAGAGACGGCCCTGTGTCCACCTGGCCTTCCTCCAGAGCGCTGTAATCTCGGGGGCTGGGCCCGGGAGGCCGAAGCCTGGCTATGGGCCACGTGCTGAAGTTCAGACTGAGGGCCACACTCCCACCCCCTGATGCAAAATTTAAAACCCTGGCCTAAGCACAGCCTTTGATAGTCAAACTGGAAGCCTGTTCCATGCAACAGCTAGGAAGAATCAAGACGGATACCAGGCAGATCTCCCAGGGGAGCCCCAGAGGTGGCTCTCTGGGGAGGAGCTCTCTGAGAATCAGGGGACGGTGCTCACCGAGAGGATGACATAGCAGTCTCCCTCATAGAAGTTGCCGTGGGCACTCAAGGGCACCAGCGCCAGCTCCATTTTCTGGAAGGACAAGGGGTGTGGATGGGCTACATTCTTTCCCCCTCGGCCCCCAAGCCTCCTCCCTCCACGCTATTATTTGGCACAGGTCACAGGGCTGGGGAGTGGGTGGAAAGGTAGGGAGATAGACCCACGGGGCATGGCAGCCAGGCCCAGGACGAGCGCACACCCCTCCAGCTCCTGCTGAGCTCCGCCTGCACGGCCCTGGGTCTGTCTGTCCTCCGCCTGCCACCTGCCGGTCCCATCTTGCTGCTGGGGAGCCTGGGAGCCCCTTCAGTCCTCAGCTGGGCATAAGCCCTCAAGGAAGAGCCTCAAGTCTCTTGAGCCGAAGCACCAGGGTCTCCAGCACCAGCTCTGTGCACCCAGCGCAGGCCCAGGTCTGAGAACGGGCGGAGTGCCCGGGTTCTGTGAGGCTCTGGGGGCTGAGGGCTGGCTGTGTGAAGGTTCCGCGCTGAGGGCTCCTGTCTGGAGTCGGGATTGGAGCCCAGATGCATCTGTCATAGCATGTCTGACTCATCCCAGGAGAGCCGTTCATGTGACCTCAGATGGAGACTTTCATCACTGTCTCCAAGGAGGTAAACCTGCGGTCCTATGTGAGTGTATTCTATGTAAAATATGAGTGTCAAATGTGAAAATGTCAAATATCCCACAATTTGTGTGACTTTTTGTTCCTATTAGTTGTTAAATGCACGGGGAGCCTTAAAACAGTGGGAGTGGCCTGGCTCTGGAGCTTGCTCGGCAGCTGTGACCCCTCCTGTGGACGGTCGTGAGGTGGGCATCTCCTTTGGGTTTGACGCAGCCGTCCCTCACTGGGCTCAGAGCACAGAGGGGAGGTGAGGCTTTCTGGGCCAGGGCGGTTCCCAGCTACAGACCAGTGGCGCTCCAGGTCAGCCAGGGGGCTCACGCCGGGGTAGGAGAAGGGATGAGCGCCCCGATCTATGCTGTACCCACACCTCCCCCTACTTTGCAGGAGCCAGAGTGCCCCGTGGAAGACAGGTCCCATTGTTCTGAGTAGAGCAGCCAGTAGTCTTGGGGCTCTCCGGGTGGCCCGGGCCCCACCCATCTCTCCAGGGCATTTACTGGGAGTGCAGACGGTTGCATAAAGGGCCAGCTTGTTTTTGCTTGGAGCCCTGCTCCCCAAAGTGAAGAGCATTTCCTCCACCTCACCCGCCGGCCCTGTGCCCCGGGGAGGGGTCAAGGACAGTGTTGCCTCTCCCTGCTGCGGAATCACCAGCAGGAGGCTGAGTGTGGGGGGCCTGCAGCCGCCCCGTCCGGCCCAGCTCACCTCTATTCTCCAGGTGATGATCCCAGGGTCGTTGCCCACAGCCTGGAAGGCGCTGCTCAGAGACATGGCGCGTGGCTTCCCGGGACTGAAACCACAGAGCGAGCAGGGAGATGACGCCTCTCAGAGCAGGCGTCCCGCCCGCTCTCCTCCTGTCACCTCCCGATCTCTCGTCAGCCACCCGGCCCCATCCTCATGGCGCATCCCTGCACCGTCGTCTCACAGTGACTTGCGAAATGACTTGTCCAAGTTCAGGTCGTGAGCCTGCCGACCCGGCGGGGAGGTGGGGGGACGCCCACCGGAAGTTCTGCATCCCCCTGGCCACTTCCCTTGTTAAGAGCTCTGGTAACAGGCATGATTATTTACCCAAGGGGTGACAAGTGTGTTGCCTTCTGTTGACTGACTTTCTCTCATTTAATTCTCATAAGTTGAATATATTTCCTTCGTCTGACTGTGGGAAAATTGAGGTTTAGAGAGGTTAAGTGATTTGCTTAGTTTCACTACAAAGAAATCCGCACCTGCTCTTAAAATCTCTAATTACTCCAATTACCTCCCTAACTCACCTAAACCCAGCGGCACATGGGTCTGAAAAGCTCACATCAGAGTATTTCCAAAGTGAGTTTCCTTCTCTCGTTTTTATCCCAGTTCTCCCACTCTGCTGGGCAGGTCCTCATCACGGTCCACTCTTTTGGCCTTCACTTACCAGGCTTTTTAAAGTAAACCATCCTTAAACTATCCCATCCTGTTTTGTCATATGACTAATATATTCCCTGTGCCTCACAGAAGAAAAGGGAAAGTAAAATGGCAGAGCTGGGACATATAATTCAGGGTGTGGACTTCCTTGGCAGTCCACCACTTAAGACTCCTGGATTTCCAATGCAGGGGTGGAGGGTTAGCTCTCTGGCTGGAGCACTGCGAGTTCAGGGAGCCAGCAGAGGCGGGTGGGCATGGCCTGTGGACTGGTCCTCGCCCGCCGGCACAGACCCGGCCAGCAGGGCGGCGGCCTCCCAGAGGCAGGGTGGGGAGAGGGAGGGGTAAAGACAAGCGTGCATCGAGCACCATCTCTATTCAAGGCCCGTCTAGGGTTATCAAGCACCTACACACGTCCGTGGCCACACAGCCTTTACATAATGAAAATTCCTGTCTGGTTCTTGCTCTCAAGGGGCTTGCAATCTGGTGAAACACATAACTGATGAATGCTCTCACAAGGCAAAGGTTAAGGATGGGCTTGACTGATTTATTAATGTATAGGAAAAAGAAAAATCAAAACCCAAACACCCTGAAAGGTTCTATCTGGGATTTTGCTGTGGAAGTGTTAGTCAGCCATGTCTGACTCTGTGACTCCATGGACTGTAGCCCACCAGGCTCCTCATCCATGAATTCTCCAGGCAAGAATGCTGGAGTGGGCAGATACTCCTATCGCCAGGGCGTCTCTCTGACCCAGGGATTGACCCCAGGCCTTCTGCATTGCAGGCAGTCTGCCATCTGAGCCACCAGGGAAGCCTGTGGTTTGGCTACTTGGAAGCACACTGTGCTTGTTAGGAGGGGCATGTCTGGCCATTCTCTTCTTGAGCCTTGGTAGATGAACCCAGGTTTGGGTATGCGCCATTATCTAGTGTGGACATTGGCAAAACAAAAAAAGGCAAACAAAAACCTCCCTTTGTCTACTGCCGTAGCAGGCCTAAAGCTGAGCAATGATGCGGAGCAGTCAACGTTTGAGGATTTAATTTGGTAACTGGCACCGCCCCACCCTGTGCTGCTCGGAACTGCTGGGGAATATTTGTTCAGGTTTTCTGCAGATCCTAGATTTCAGAAACTAAAGGCAAATGCAATGACCCAACTAGGGGAAGGGGATAAAAACCAATTCGTTCCTGGGACAGAGCTAAGTGTAAACCTGCTCAAAGTCAAACCAGCTGGCACTAGTTAGGACTGTGAGTCCAGAGGCCAAAAGCAGTCCAATTCCCGACAGGGACTTAGCAATCAAGACACTCACTGGGCCAGGAGCCCTGAAATGCAGGACAGGACATGCTCACAGAAGGAACTTTGCCATACTGGAACACCCAGAAAGTGTGGTTCCATCTGTGATGCTGAAGTCTCCCAAAGCGTCTCTCTGTCCCTCCTGGAATCCTAATTTATTAACTTAGTACCCTTTGACACTTCTACTGGGTGGGGTGCAGTTTTGAAATCTCAGGTTAAAATCTCAGGCCCTTAATTCCCATCAACACTCCTATGAATGGACCCCAAGTAGAGGAAGCTGGTTTTCATTTATGCCTTGCTCTACACCATCTGTTTGAGCTGGAGCATTCTCCCTGTTTCCCAGCTTTTGAAAATGTGTCTTAATGTTTAGGGATCTCTTAAAAAATTACCTCAACTTTTCAGCAGGAAGTTTGCAAAAACTGACAAAGCTCCTGGTTCAGTCCTCTAAAAGCCTCGTCCAAGAAGACAAGGCCAAGGAAAATTTCAATCTCTTCTCCTTTGTTTCTTCCTAGTCCAGTAAAATTGCTCTACCGACATGCACCCATAAACCAAAGAGAACTTACCTTGCCTTCTCTCACCAGTCTTCCCAGTTTTCTGGCAGTGGGTAAGCAGTGTTGAGGAACCACCCAGTGTGGGAGGCTCCAGGCCCTGCTGCCTTCCCTTAATAATGACTGTGCAGACACTGGGTTATATTTGCTTGGGTTTGCATCTTAACCGCATTTTCCTAGTCCTGGCCAATCACAGCCAACCTAGCCCTGGGCTTGACTTATTCAAACCAGAGGGAAAGCTTTATCTGTCCCTATTCAAAACAGCAAAAACAGGAGCAGACTTTTAAAGGCTTCTTTTTAACTCCAGTTCCACGCCCTGATCTAATTGATTTTTTTAAAAGTGCAGTCCATCAATAATGCAGGGAAGACAGTGGGAGGATATGATGCTTGCCATCCTGTAGATATGAATGCATTACACTGATGGCAGGAGGCAGGGCTGGGCCGCCCACTGAGCCCCCGGGATGTCCAGGCTGGCAAGCGCTTCCCCCAGAAGCTTCTGGGCATTTCTCGGAGGTGAAGTCTGGGTGAAGGGCCTACGGTGTGTTATCAGGTCATCCTGTTTTGTCCCTTGGGGGGTCACATGGCAGTCCAATCAAAACCGGAGTGCCTACTGTGTACCAGGAAGCACCGTCTGGTTTCAGGGCTCCTACTCCGGGAAAACCAGTCAGGGGCGCAGAAGGAAGACGCCAAGTCCCCGAGTCCCCCCGGGGCTCCGGGTTCCTCCCAGACGTCAACAGGCCACCAAGCAGATGCCTGTTAAGCACCTGGAGGGAATGGGGTTGGCTCCACCCAGGGGCCAGGGAAGAGCTGATGGAGCCCGACTTCTGCGACCTTGGGCAGAGTCCGTGTGCAGAGTCCACAGCTGGCCTCCCAGCCTGGGCACTCCAGCCTCATCATGACAGGCGTTTTGAGGGAAGAAGGGGGTGGGGGGTAAGTTCCGAATGAACAGCAGCAGGGGCAGGAGACAGCTCCCATTCATGGATGGGTTTTTTAAACCCGCTTTTATTCATTAATTGTAAGTAATACAAATATTTCAAAAATATAAACAGACACTTAATGGCATCCTACATTTCAAGTTTTTGAATACAACAAATTTATCAAATTGTGGACTTGTAGCAAGGTGGTCAGAACCCCAGAGCCCAGTCACAGTGGGAGGCAGACCTCCCTGGCCCTACAGACGGCGTCCTGAAGGGGGCTGAGCGGCCCAGCACAGGTCAGATCTGAGATAACTACAAGCAAAGCAGCTCAGGGCCCCAAAGAGGAGAGAGCGCTCCAGGGGCAAGCCCCACAGCACTGAGAGAATGTGGCAGGGGCCCAGACCTCTGCCTCCCCGGCTTGAACGCAAGTATTTACCGGTGTTTTTTTTTTTTTTTTAAAGACAAAACTAAAACCTCATTTTACAAAAAAGGCAACCGAGGGACAACAGTAACAAATAACTGAATGAAGACCTAAAGGGGAAAACAAAACAGGCTTACCTTCTGTAGACACTTGACCGGGCTGGGGCATGGGGCACAGGACAACCTTGGAGGGGGATGGGGGTTGCCTTATGGAACGAGGCCCCTCAGGAACAGGCTAGGGTTGCAAACAAAACAGAAGGGGACCCACTTCCCAGGGAATGAGCGCCTCTAGACTTCCCATGCTGCTAGCACAGACAAGCTTCGGGGCCACTGTGAACAGAGGTGAATTCATACTTATAAATGGTCCAAATCTTTGGGAGGCGGGAGGGAATTAAACAGAAGGTCCCAAATTAACTGAAGGCAAATCTCCTCCACCTCTCTAGTGAGGGACCACGGGCCCGCAAAGGGTCCCCTCTACAATGTGCAGAGTGGAGACTCTCACCTGACCCTTTCCAAACTGGTCCTGTGTCCAAAGCTCCCCCTATGAGAGGGACAGAACATCAGGCTTTTGATTTAGAAGCCCAATCAGAGAGACACGCCGTGTCCCTGAAGAGGCACCTTAAAAAACTGAACTTGGCAGGTGGGCAGATTCCTGGCAGGCTTGAACTGGGGTTGGCCAGGCCTGGTGGCCTATTGCTTCCCAAAGGCCAGCCTCAAACAGGAAGTGCTGGTAAGAAACCCTGAAACAGCTCCTGGGGTGAACTGGCTCCTCCTTGCAATCTTGCCCTCCTCCCAAGTTGAGTCTGGCCTGATTCCTCTAAGGAGCAAGTTTTGCAATCCTCTCTTGCCCCTAACACACTGAAACTGGAGACCAGGAAGCACGTAATGATTTCAGGCTGGCTCTGGTCCACACGGATGGACCCCGCTTAGACTTATATTTGGCTGAGCTACCTCTCCAGGGAAGGGAGGAGGGGGCGTGGGGGTGCAGCATTTCTGGTAAGGAACTGCAGGGGCGGGGCAGGGGTCCGGTGAGACAGGCCTGCAGAGCTGGGCTTCATGCAGAAGTAGCGGGCACTCCCAGGTCATCCTGGGCCCTCATCATGACCCCTCGGAGCACTCAGACAAGCCCGACAGGCAAGCGGGTGGCGCTGGCTCTCCCTAGAGACCAGGTGACCCAAAGGAGGGCAGAAAGGGCCCCTGGGGCTCAGTCAGCCTAGAGACTCTTATTGCTTGTTTAGTCAGAAAAGCTTGGCTGGACGCCACGGCAGATTTGGCCCGAGGGCTAACCTTCTGAGTGGGGCTTAGGAGAGGCCCCCCTGTGATACCAGAAGAGAGGCTTAGGCCAGGGCCTTGGAATCAGAAGCTCCTACTGCCCTCAGGAGATGTCCTTCCTGGCCAGCCCCAGAGCCCTCTTTCCCCACCTGCATGGAGCAGGATCCCACAGGCCCCAGGAAATGCTGCTGGGGAAGTGACCACACACGCTTGGGGGCCCTACTCCACTCGCATGACGCCAAAGCGGAAGAGAAGGCCTGAGGACCTCGTGGCGCGGGGGTCACGGTGCCGGAGGACCCTGGGCAGCCAGAGCCCCGGGCTGCCGTTCCGCCGCCCGGTCCTGATGAGCTCCTCAGACTGGCCCAGTGTGTGGGAACCGGAAGGGATAATGGGGGTGAATCCTGAGTGGGCAGAGTTCTCGCACCTGAAGCAACTTACAAACGCTCGGAGACACCTGCCTCCAGGGAAAAGGGGGTGGGGGGGCGGCCACGGGTAAGGCAGTGATGCTGAGGCGGGGCTCCCTCTGGGGGGCCCCCTGTGCTCCCAGTTACAGCAGCTCTTCCCCTTTTGTTTTCCATCCTGGGGAAACTTCCTTTTTGTGGCTTTTTTAAAGCATTTTACTATAAGAAACTCTGAAAGCAGAGAGACTTGCAAAGCACAGGCGCGTGGAGCGCTCGGCACACCTGTCGCTGTTGGCAGGGCGGATGTGTCTTTCGTCGGCAAAAAACTAAGCGCAGACAACACCCAGCCCCTCCGCCCAGGAAACGCAGGTGTGCCTGGGGCTCAGCAGAGAACAGGTGCCGGCCAGCCAGGAAAGATGAAGACCCTCGGCACGGGCCAGGCCCCGGGGGAAGACACGCGAGGAGAGCCCTGCCCAGAAGCAGGGCGGTGGGACTCGGGGACAGCCCTGCGGCAGCACCAGCAGATTCCCTGAAGAGCGGGCGGAGGCACAGGCCGGGCGTGCTGACCCACAGGCCGCACGGACACACCCTCCCGCTCGTCCCCGCGCCCCGGGCCTCCCACTCTCACTCAGGCCCAGGACTGCAGCCGGGCAAAAACAAAACAGCCCAACACTGTACTTAGAAAGAGAATTTTAAAACAGAGTCAAAAGAACGGAAATCAGTTATCTGTCCTCTTCCAGGGCAGGGAGAAGACCTCCTTCCCCACAGGTTCAAGACTATGGCTAGGTGGCGAGGAAGGCAGGCCTGGTGCCCAGGCCTTGGGAGACGCAGACAGGACCCGAGTCAGGCACTCCGCTGGAGGCCAGGGCAGCTGTCGGGCCACAGGACTTGATGGCCACTGGAGCTACCAGCTCTGGACACAAGCTGTCATCTTCCCAGAAATGTCGCTTCTCTGCAGCAGCTGGCAAGGGAAAGGCTTCAGAAAGATGCATGCCTGGGGCACCCGAACGCAGCCCCTGACCCCATTCTCTCCTTGGCATAAACCTTACAACACTGAGGAAAGGCCACTGGTTTGGCAATGGAGCCTTCAGCAGTCTTCAAGCCTGCAGAGCCTGGGGGCTCTCAGGGCGAAGGCAGGAGACAGACTAACTCCAAGAGACTCTCGATCCTTCAGTTTCTCCCCCAACCGGAAACACGTGTATCCTGGGGCCACAGTTCAAGGCAAGACACACACACACACACACACGCGCGCGCGTGCGCCCACGCAGACTCTCTCTCACATCTCAGGGACCCAACGCAGACGGCAGGGAGCTCTGGGCACCTATCGCTGGTCTGCTACCCGCCCACTCGGCATCTAACCTGCCCTACAGCTCTTCCCAGTCACGCCTACGTCCAGGCCTCGTCTGGTCAGACGCTCCCGCTTCCACTCTGTCAGGCTGATCATGAAGGCACAGTGAGGAAAGCCCCTGCTGGGACGGCCGCGGCTGGCAGCGGGGAAGGCTAAGGGGCCCGCAGCTGCCCCAGGCTGGTGTAGACGTCCTCGGCTCCGCTCAGCTCCTCAAAGATCGGGATCAGGTTAAGCAACTCAGTGTCCGCCATGTCGTCAAACCAGGACTGCACGGGCACCTGGGGAGGGAGAGGGCGGCCGGAGTCTCCTGCCCCGGAGCCCCTGGAGCTCGGCTGCTCCAGCAGCGCCCACAGCTCTCCCGCCCCTCCGCCCCCCCTCCCAGGACAGGGCGCCGCCGAGCCCTGCCGCGTGGGTGTATGGGCCACTCACTGCGTTCTCCGGGTGGAAAATGTAGGAAGCAGGCGAGTTGTCCAGAATGAGGGTTTTCCGCAGGTCCCTTCCCAGGCGGCTGAGGTCCTTGACGTAGCAGCCCTGGTGGAACACACAGGACTCACGGAACAGGCGGGCCCGGAACACCCCACACCGGTCCAGCAGATCCGTCACGGGGTCTGCATACTGGGAGGAGAGAGGCGGCTTTCTGTTTGGACGAGGTCCTGGTTTCCCCGGGGCCTCCTGCGGAGCTGCACGGAGCTGCCACACCTGCTCCTGGCCCCTCGCTCCCCCCCTGCCCCCAATACCTTGGCCAGGCTGGCGGTGAAGAGGACACATTCGAAGAGCTCCCCCATCCGCCTCAGGAACTCGTCCACATACGGCCTCTTGAGCACGTACACCTGGGGAGCAGCAGAGCGGACTGCTGGAGACCCTGTGCAGGGGGAGCTGCACCGCGTCAGGCCCCATCATCACTCGCACAAGTAGGCGCAGAACTGACGCGGTCCATGCTCCCATGACCCTGCCTCTGGACCGCCTGGCCCGCAGCATGCTGCCCCGCAGGCTGGGGTGCTAGCATCAGCTCCTCACCAAGCTCCTGGCAGCTTGGTGGGCCCAACCTTGACCCAGCTCAGAAAGAAACAAAAACACCTCAGGTCCCAGGAGCCATCTCTTTCCGGCGGTGAACCATCAGCTGCCTCCAGAAACAAGTAATCAAGAATAGGCCTCACAGATGGAAACAGCCTATCCTGGATTACTTGAATCCAGCCACAGCCTCGGCAGGATTTTCCTATCCTTGGTTCTGGCAGGATAGTCAGTCCAGGTCCCCATCAGGCAAGGTCGCAGATCTTTCCTAACCTCAAGCCCTCCCTTGCAGAGCTTCTCTGAAATGCACCAAGGGAAAAGTGGCCTGTTCCCCTCTCGTGACCACAGATTCAATACCCGCAGCACCCTGCCCTCGTGATTCCCACCCACTTTGTGCCTGCTCCTGCCGGCCACCCCACCCCTGGCATCGCCTTTCATCACCCCGCAGAGCAGGGCCAGGACGTGTCCTGGGTGCGTGTCCCTCATGGGTCTGCGTCCCTGACCCCATCCAGGTGTTCTCCTGTCATCCAGCCTATGCAGGGGCTCCTGGGAGCATCCCTTCAGAGCTCTGCTGGCCCATGCCGCTCCCAGCTCAGGAGCATGTGCCTCCACGACTCTTCCTCCTGGAGGCGTCCCGGACTGGCCATCACTCGCCAGATCCTCCCAGCTCTGCAGCAGGGACCCTCTGCTCCAGGCAGCCACAACTGGGCCTCCTCTCATGTCACTTCTTTAACCTTTACCAGGTCCTCTCTTCTTCCTGGTTATTCATCAAGCTTGGCATCCTCTCACCACTCTTTGCTGGAAACCCAACTTCTGCACGTAGACGCCCCACTACCACCGCCACCCCAATCATTTAAATCTTGCCTTTTCCCGTCATTCACACCTCTCCTTGTTGGCCAGCTCACCGTGTCTGTCTGTCTGAAGACGCGCCCTGTCTCCTCTGAGTTTTGTGCATCGCTATACACCCAAGTGTGTCGCTCAGCGGTGCCGACTCTTTGCAGCCCCGTGGACTTGCAGCCCACCTGGCTCCCCTATCCCTGGGGGATTAGAGGATTCTCTAGTGGGGATTCTCCAGGCAAGAATACTGGAGTGGGTTGCTGTTCCCTTCTCCAGGGCATCTTCCCAACCCAAACGCTTGAACGCGGGTCTCCTGCGTTCTTTTCCGTCCGAGCCGGCAGGGAAGCCCTTAAGCAGACCATGAAGGGCTGCCGTTCAGAGTCTGGCACGAGGCCTGGCGGAGCACCTCAGCCGGGAGGAGGGCAGTGGGGTGAGAGAGCTTTTAATGGACACAGGAGATTGACGACCACCCATGGGAGCCTCAAGCCCCATTTCCCTACAAGTAACTCTTCTGTTTGACTATCAACACCACAGATCCTTAACCCTGCACTGAGCGGGTTATACAGGCCCAGTCTGCTCTTACTTAGAATCAAGTGTTTTTTGATACATGTGTACTGAGCATTTATTGTGTCAGAATCCAGCGTAGGGACCCAAGGGGAGGAAGCTGCGTAGATACGGAGGGGGAGATGCCTGAGCTGGGAAGGAAGAGAATTCACCAGCCAGATGGAACGGGTGGGCAGGGGAGGAAAGAAAACACAGCCAGTACTGGCTTCCTTGTCTGTGACAGGCAGAGACACCAACTCTTCAGATCAGAGAAAATGTAATAAAGCGTTAACAGTGCTTGTCACATTCAGTGGGGGCAGGGCAGCTAAGAAAGTGATAGCTATTACTATTATTAAACAGTACCTGTTTTTTGAAAAGTTTGGCTGCAAGGAGAATAAAAATGGCAGCTTGAGGTGACTGGGGGGCTGAATTTTTTAAGAGAAAGCCTTCAGTGTTCAAGGTACCAAAAACAATGGAGAGACTGAAGTCACAGGAAAGGGTCAGCTACCGGAACACAAGCCCTGAGGCACAGAGGGCCCCAGGCCCCTGGGCCCGGCAGCACTTACCTGGTGAGTGGTCCCTTCGATCTCTACAGGCACTATGAAGTCAGCGTTGTTGATTGGCTGAAAGGCAGAGGAGTTAATGAGTCAGCTCAAGAGAAGGGACGAGAAGCCCAGCCACACCCCAGGCCTGGCCAAGGCCCGTCCCTTGGGAGGAGGGGGAGGGTCAGATCTCGGAGGCTCCAGGAAGCGCCTGCCGCCCCACCAGTGGCTCCCGCCCCAGTACAGGCTGCAGTATCCCTTCTGGTTTTCTCTACCCACCACCACCTGCAGATTCTACCTGAGCTGAGAGTCTCTGGGCCCTGTTAACAAACGTCCTGACGAGGCAGGCGGGGACAGGGCCCACGGCTGGCTCCCGGCCCGCAGCGCTCCTCCCGGCCCGTCCTGTACAGAGCCCCGGGCGCCTGTGCTGGGACACGGGGCGGATGCGGCCTGTGGGCAGTGACCAGAGGGAGCAGCAGCTCCCGCTCCACGCGCTCTGGAGTGGCCGCCAGGTCCTGCGAAGCCAGTGTGGCCACATCCCAGAGGCCAGCCCTCCCATCTCTGATCACTCCTCTAGCTTCAACCTGAGGCCAATTCACAGCACCTGAGTCAGGTTCCCAGGACAGCCCGGGGCGGGTGAGGAAGGGCTCCAGAGGTCACGTTACCTTAAAGGAACTATGCACGAGGGTTTCATCCAAGTCAATGACCACGCAAATTCTGCCCTGATCTTCCTCTGTCACCTCTGGGAGCAAGCAGGTCCCTGGAATCTAAAACCAGAGCCAAGATGCTGAATCTGCCACCAAGGAAGATTAATTTCCCTCAACAGAACTCTGGGCAGAGCTGGGCCCACCGAGGAGACGGAAGATGCCCCCCACCTCTACCCAAGAGAGGTGACGCGAGAAGACCAAGAGGTGAACAAGCAGAGACTGACTCCCTGCTTCCGCCTCCCCAGGGCCCGTGCAGTGATCCGGACACTGGAGGCGGAGGCCAGCGGTCCCCACCACGATCTAATGCCTTGCGCATCGCGGGCCTTCAGTGAATGTCTGGGACAAACAATTCCCAGGTGGGGATCCAGCAAGCAAAATACAAGGCCTCAGGACATCACCACATGGGGCTAGCAGGGACCGCCGGGCCTCAGGGCGTCCGAGCACACACCCTGCGGGCTGCACTCACCTGGTAAAACTGGTACTGGAGGCACTGCAGCAGGTCTGACTGCGGGAGAGAAAGGAGGTCAGTGCCGGACGCCAGTGCCTTTCCTGGCGTCTAAATCCCATGCAGCTTTGCAGGGGAGTCTCCTCCCCAAGATCCCAGCCCCCTGGAAACCCTGACATAACGAAAGTGACTGTCTTTCAGAGCTGGGCAGGAAACGGGCCGAAGTCTCCCTTCCCCACGAGGCCTGATGAAGGGTGAAGACAGGGTCCCTGAGCTCACCTGCCACTGCCTCTCAGAGGAACCAGGAACCCACGCAGCTAATGCAGCTGCAGTCAGAACCCCTCACTACAGAGGCTTCGCCTCTTGCTTAGTCCAGAAACCCAGGCTTTTCCTTGAGAACCTGTCTTTTTCCTATGTTCTCCGTGGGGGAATAGACGGCGGGTGTGTGTGTGCATGTGCTGAGCCTCCACAGAACACAAGGAAGCCGATGTGAGCCCACACTGTGGTCCTAAAATGTGAAGGGAGACAGACTGCAGAGAGATCAGAAATGTTTTTTCTGCCTTTGGCTAATAATAAAACTGTTATGGTTGTAGCAAGCAAGTGATCTTAATGGAAACCCTGAAGAAAAATGAAAATCCTAGCACTTAGAGAAACAATGCTGGCATTTTACCGCATTTCCTTCAAGCTTGTTTTAGCAGTCTCTCCCCCTCCTGATAGATGATTTTGCTTTCTGCTTTTTGATTTAAAGTTGCAACTCAACACTTCCACATTGCTGTGAACTCTTAGTAAAAGCTGATAGTTCAGCTAATACTGTCACCTTGTACTTCATTTAACCATTTCCCTGTTTCGGGGAGTGAAGTACGTGTCTACAGCCTGGCTTTGAAAGCGAAGGACAGCTAAAACTTGGCGGTTCAGAAAGGGTACCAATGGCCTGGGGGGAAAGAAGAACTTCTGTCCCCACCTCCGAGAGGCCAGATATATCTTCTGGTAATTATGAGAATCAAAAACACCCTACATATTTCCAAATGCCTCTAACAGGTACAGCTCAGAGTCCTGCAAGGGGTTATCGAGAAATGTGACAGAATCTCAATTCCTTGGTTCCCTTAAAGTTCCTTGAAAGGTAACTTGGAGGTTGTCTTTGTTTAATTAAAAATAAAAACAACAGTCACAGGACTTAAAGCCAGAGAGATTTGAGTCCAAACCCTGATACTACCATTTACTAACCAATAACTCTTCAGGGGCTACATATACCCGCTAGGTTTCAGTTTTCATGTCTGTGAGCTGAAATCCTTGTCTATCTGCAAGGCTGCTATGAGTCATATGAGACAACATATGCAAAGTGCCTTGCACAGTTCCGGGAACTTGGAAGAATCTGGATTACAGGGGCCCTCAGAAACCACAGGGACATCTACGTGGTGCAAACACAAATGGGAATCAACAGGAGGATGTCCCATGATGGGAAGGACAGAGGAAGGGCCTCCTCCAGGCCAGAGATCTTCGGACGAAGGCAAGGCTGGCCTGCCCTCCTGCTGTGGTTACAGCGACCCTGACTCGCCCATGGCAGTCCCGTCCTTGCTGGCATCACAGCACCTTGGATCCAGCTACCTTCGCAATGGTGTTGGCTTCCTCCTTGTAGGGGGAGAGCTCAGTGGAGGAGGTTGACTGGCCAACATGCTGGGCGCGAAAACAGCAGAAAAGGGCCTTGAAGATGTTACGGCCACGCGGCTTCTTAGGAGAGGACTTGGACACCAGGCCTAGAGAGGAGGCGACGACAGAGGGTTAGCCACAGGGAGTCCGGGGAGGCCCACTTCCCCTGCTGTATTCCCTCTAGTCTGTAAGCCCCACTGGGGCACATGGTACAGGCCAGGTGAACACCCAAATACAGTCACCAGTGAAATGTACACGTTTATCTCAACACCTCTGTAAAGCAGAAACACAGGAATCCCCAGTGCCTGGTTTGGGAAATGAGCTGCATCAAATTCGTCTTAATTGCACAGTGGGGAAGGGGCGCTCAAAGATGGGGCCAGGCACAGGATCCACCTTGGTAACAGCACACCAAGGAAGCCCCAAGATGAATTCACAAAACCAAGCATCCTCCCTACCACCAGTTCCCACAAGACTACCCATTCTAGAGAAGGGAGGGAGCTAGACCCCTTCAGGTTAGCAGAGCTTCTGTCCTGTTCTGGGTCAGCTTCCTTCAATGCCTGATCAGTTGGCAGCACTGAGCCCAGACTAGAAAGCAGAACGGCTTCCGTCTCAAGAACAACCTACATGCTTTGTTCACACCCCTGTGTCCTTCCCACATTCCAGCCACTTTCCTTACCACTCCCTCTCCTCCAAGACCACAAGAAGGTCACTCTCTTGGGACACATACACCCAGCACTGGGTTCTGGGTCAATGTCCCTGCTGCTAGGCTGTAACTGCTAAGCCCTGCCTTGACAATTTGGGCTTTGGAAATACAAAGCCATCTTAATTGGAGGCTTGGTAAAGCAGTGCCAGAAAGGTCAAGCTGATACAAAAAGTTACAGGTATTACAGGATCAACCAGAAACAGGCTTTGGAAAATCTTTTTGAAGTTCCTTTATTTTTAGATGAACCATTCAGCAACTGTGCTGCAGGAGCAGGAAGCCAGGCTGTGTCCTCTGGCCAGGAGGTGGCACTGCATCGCCGCCGCCAGAGTGGGCCTTGGCCACAGGTCTGCCCTCCTGCAATCCACCTCACTCCACTTCAAGGCAGAAGGCAAACTCCACTGCAGGAAAATAAGCGCCGGGAATGCTGCCACCTCTGGCGGGGGCAGGGGACAAACAGAACGTGGCAGTGAGGACAACCTTCCATTTAGGAGGGAAAGGGGAGGCAAGGTGGTGCCCAAACCCCATCCCAGCAAGGCCAGGCTCCCATCCCAAACCAGCAAGGCCAGGCGCCCTCAGCTCAGCCCTCAGAGGGTGTGCTGCACCTGTTCAGAGGCCGCTCCCATAGAAGTGAAGGAAGAGACATCTACCACCCAGTTCCTGGGCTGCCCGAGCCCATGGAGAGGAGAGAAAACCAAACTCTGATCCTGGGACCGAGGAGGAGGAATTGGCTGCTGACCGTCAGTCAAGCGGCAGTCAGCACCGCCCCGCGACAACGGCCTCAGCTCTGGCTCAACACTGGCTCAACAGAGAGGCTGAGGTCGGGCACCGGTCGGTCCAGCCTAGCCCTCTCCCCTCCCTGGATCAGGCAGATCCCCTGACACTGGTATGACCACTTAGAACCTTTCAGAACATGCTCAGGCTTCCCCAGCGATTAGCCTAAAAACCTGGATATCACTCCTGAGCTCCTGGCCCTGGTGTAAAAAAACAACATTTCCAGGGACTGGGGATCTTGGCCTGAAGGAAGAAGTTGCATTGGAGACCTTGCTGAAGGCCCCTGAGTCCAGGAGGCAAACCTGTGAGCAGAGACCAGGACTTAAAGACCGTAAGGCAAGAGGTTCCTCGGACTTTTTCCTACTCTGAATAATCTATGCAGAAATCAGAGGGAAAGGACAGTTTCTCCACCTGTCTGTATGGCCCACGATCAATACCAAGCTCCGGGACTCAAGTGGACGCTGACACAGAGCTCTGAGACCAAAGCTGAACCATCACTTTTCCTCTGGCTTATGGTTTCTTCACGCTGAACCGCAATCAGAGGCTTAACCCAGGCACCGAGCCTTTCTTAAAAGGGCACAGGGCCCAAGCCGTTCCTGAAGAGAGGCCGTCAAGAACACACTCAGCATCTTAGTGACAGATGCTGTGAAGGCTGAGCAGTCCTGGGAGGCAGGGGGGTGAAAGGGGCAGCTGGCTGGGGCCACGGGGAGGCCTCGCTGGCTCCCACTGCGGGAGGCCCAGCGGGCGGGAGAGCTGCCGCCTCAGCGGGAGCTGGGCGGGGCGGGCTGGGGGCGCCTCCACTTGGTCCGGACGCTGCAGGGGAGGAGTGAGGGTCTCCGCACACCCACAGCGTGACCAGGCAGCCCCTGGGCCTCAGAGACCATGAATGCCATGACCCTGAGGGCAGGCGCTCAGGGCCTCGGGAGGGGACCCCAGACCCACAGCAGCAGGGGCAGTACCGCAGACGCCCCTCACCACCCCGCCCCTCTGGGGCCCACTGCCCCCAGTCCTCACCGTTACAAACACGGCCACTGAGAATCCGCGAGGGCCCCTTCGGCCTCCCCCTAACATGGCTGCCTCCTGATGGGGCCTGCAACGGCCTCTGGCTTCTAAGCAGCTGGTGCTCAGAACTCTGGCTGAATCAGTGACTCTGGGGCCTCCACGGCCTGTGGAAGTCTTCTGTGCAACTGCCCAGAAGAGTTAGAAAGAAGCTCCCTTATGAGGAGAGGTGGGCAGACGGAGGAGCTGAGCACCTGGGGCAAGCCACTCAGTCCTTCTGGGCCTCAGTCATGTTTACTGAGCACCAACGACGTGCCGGGCCCATGATAAGACATCTGGCATCACTATTTCATTTAATCCTCACTGCAATCCCATCTACAGGCACTAACCCGCCACTTCATAGAAGGCTGGCTGAAGCAGAGGTGAAGTGACCTGCGCGTGGTTACACAGGTCGTGGGATAGCGGCGCAGGAGTTGAACCCAGACCTGCCTGAACCCAGAGGCACGCCTCTCAACTACTCTGTCGGGTCCCCAACACTAGGCATCGTGAGCATTTATCCCTGCAACAAGTGGGAAGCGGTGGGCACTCTCAAGATCTCTTAGAGTGTTTGCTCTGCTCCTCTTTAGGCTGGGCTGGTGAAGCATAATTTGGGGTTTGGCCCTCCTCTTTGCTGCCCTTGTGGGCAGTCCCTGAAAGGGGTTCAGGGGTGAAACAGTACAAGGCTCTGGGATTCCACTCTGAGGCTCCCTTCACTCTCACCGGGCCTGGCACCCACTCTGACCGGCAGACACCTCTGGGAGATCAGGAGGACAGTGCGGGAGAGGGGAGGAGCCGGAGCCAGGGCCTGGTGAGAGATCCACTGTGCTGAGAGGGTTTAAGGGTGAGGGGAAGCACCCAGGGTGGGGTCCGAGCCTGTGTCAAAGAGCCTGTCATGGGACTCCCTTCAGCCTGCACTCCGCACTGTGCTCCTGGCAGCCAGGGACCGCACCCTCTCCCCAGGAGACGGAGCCTGGCAGCGGGAGGACAGGCCGTGGGGATTTCACAGCACGCGGTTTCCCCAGTGAGGGAGGGCAGGACTCCGGTGGGTACCACAGAGCTCTGTTACTGACGTGCTCCTGTGCCCCCTGTTCTGAACCTCTGGTCTGAGGCACTGATCTATTGGGGGGACCTCTGGCTTAAGAACGTGTGCAGGTCACTGAGAAAAGGGGGGCCTGGACACCCCTTCAGCTCACTGCTGCAAGGCTTCCTACTGAGGCAGGATGTGAAGAGAAAGGGCTGCGGGGAGGCACTGCCCCCCTTCCCCCAGGATCACCAGGGCTGGCGTCCAGACCCTGCCAGTTACCCACTCAGCCACACAGCTTCTCTGAGCCTTAGTTTCCTTATCCGTTAACTGGGAGAACAAGACGACCGCCCGACTGCGAGGACACGTAAAACTCACCAAGCACAGTAACGCACTACGCAGAATAAACCTAAATCCCATGCTTGCTTTAATGAGCCGTCTAAGGCAAACCGCACCGTGGCATCCCTGTGGCTCTCCCACCCCAGCACGTGACTGAAGCTCAAGAACAGAAAGAAAGAGGTGCCAGAGGAGCTCTTATCCTGAGCAGGTTTCAAAAGGTCAAAACCACCCCATACCTCCTCCCCGGCTCACTACAAAAGTTGTTTTCCAGTTGCAACTCCCTGGCTGGCATCAGCAAGTAACAGGAAAGCAGGTGAGGCCATTCCACTTGAGACAAAGAACGGTCTCCCCCCTTGTGTCCGCCATGTCTGCCCCCAAGAAGCACCAGGTGGGGGCGCTATTTGCCTCTTAAGAAGCTGGTGCATAAACATGCGTGCACGCACGCACACACACACACAGATGGAGAATGGCTTTGCCAGGACAGCACTATTTTTAACCCCCTTCTGAAGGTCAGGCTCAGAGATCATGGTTGCCAACAACACAGCTTCGTGTCCCAGCAAACGAACTCCTCACATACCCGCCTGGGATCCGGCAGAAGGTGAGCTCTCGGGCTGTCGGGCTTTAACAAGCCCATTCATGCAGGAGGAGGCTTTCTGGGTTCACCCCTCAAAAGCGCTTCTCTCGCCATCATCCCTCATCCCCCCACAGCAAAGGCTGTCGCCCGGCTATCACTATAACATAAAATGGCCTCTCGGAGGGCCTCCCTCCCCTCAGCGTTTGGAGGAAGGAGCTTGTTTGGAGCGTTTCCGGCCTTTGCTGGCCAGCTGCCTGGGACCTGAGGCCAAGACGCATCTGATTGGGGCTCCCCGGGGAGAGGAGTCCTCCCGGGTCCCCAGCACGTGGCATCCGCGCCTTGGCTGAGGAGAGGCCTTGAAGCGCCAGGTGGACGGAAGAGCTCTTGGGCCATCAGGTGAGTCGGCAGGGGAACCAGGTAAGAGGTGCCTAGACAGCCCCCACACAGGAAAGACCGGAAACAAGGGGAGGCTGTAGGCAGCGCCGCGGTGCCCAGCTGCTGGCACTGCTCCCTCCAGGTGGCAAGGCAGGCGGGGCCTCGCCTGGTCCCACAGAGCGGCCGTGAGGCTGACGGCACAGACTTTTAAAAAGTCCTAGCCACGCTGTCTGGCTCACGCCGCGTGTTCTGTACGAGCGCCATCGCTGCGGCCAGCCGCGGGGCTGTCCTGCCCACACAGACGCCTGCATTAGCTCTTGCCAGGGCAGGAGGGCTCCCTGACTCTGCCTCTCTCCTAAGAAAGGAGGACTTCTTTCAGTCCTGGGTCCTTCAGGCCATCTGTGGGGTGGGAGTGGGGGACCCGGTCACCGGCAACCTCGTCTGCTTTTCCCCTGCCCACTTTGGCAGTCTTGTCACCGGTCACAACATGGGGCCACAACTTCAGGGACCTTCCCTCAAGGACAACTCAGTCCTGGAAGCAAGGCACTCCTGGCAACTTCTAAAAGAGGACCAAGATAACTGGGTCAATTTCAGAGTCAGCCTTTAAAAGAGTTATTGGCAAAACAGCCTTCTGGGCAGCTCTAACGTACTTTAGAAACAGGCTGGGGCTCCCAGGAGAAGGAAGAGGCCCTGGAGCAGAGCACCTCCTCCCAGGTGCGTCAGAGCAGGCTCAGACCCCCCACACCGGGGGCCCTGGGAGGATGTCAGGAAGCGAGCGGACGGCCCACCGCAGCAGCCCGCGAGGCCAGAGATGTCGTCTGGGAGACCGGAAGCCATCCATCCCGCCCCGAGCCCTCCTCTTCCCGAGGAGGCGCTGAGCAAAGCCCTCTGGGCGGCTAGAGGCCAAAGGAAGCCTGCCAGCAGGACACGAACACCCTCTCAGTGGCCACTTCAGCCCCGGTCTCCTCTCTGCCCCATTCCTGGTGGGCGAAGACCTGAAGAACTTAGAGCCTCTTCTCTCTCCAGCTCGGGAGCCTGTTCTAGGCAACACATGCGTGAGCCTGAGATGGAAACAGAACGCAGGCCCAGGATACAGCAAGGGCCCCTCGACCATCTCTCCGCTGAGCAGCGAGCAGGGCGGTGACACAGGGGTCGCGGACTCAGGCTTCCATCCAGGCTCTGCCGCACGGTAAGGTGTGTGGCCTCGGGGCTCAGCTTCCTCCTCCGTAAGAGGGGCAGACTAACTTCTCAGAGGTGGTCTGGGTGTGTCCTGACCCTAGTGGTACACTCTGTAGGCTCAGCTGCTTGCCTTTAGCACAGGGCACTTTCATTCCCTTATCTCAGGCTCCATCTCAAAACGGCCACGGTGAGAGGCCACAGAGCTTTCTTCTCATTTCAGAGGTCACACAGAGGTCATGGCAGGGCCAACCTTGGGAAATGGCATTTTCCAAGACTCCACAAAAACCGGTCATAGACACACTCTCTCTCTCTCTCTCTCTCTCTCTCTCTCTCTCTCTCGTTGAGGGTGGCCAACCGTTTCCTTCCTTCCTTCCTCTCCTGGCTGGCCCATGCAAACAAACGGGAAGGAGCCTGCCAGGGAGTCTGTCCCACTTACAGGGCCACTCAACCGCTCCCCCCACAGCCCAGCTGCACATGGGACCAACCCACCCATCTCGATCTGTCCTCTGACAGCGCTAAGCTGGACATCAGGAAACGTGGCGCCTGCCCCAGCCTGTGGGCCTGCGTGAGGCACAGCCGCACCGGGCTGTCTGCTTGAGGGCCCATCAGGAGAGGGCCATGCTGCATGCATGGTCCCTTACGAGGTGGCTTGCACAAGGAAGAGAAGAGGCCGGGGTCAGGGTCAGGCCTGACTCAGTCAGTCCGAGCTGCCCCGAACCGGCCGCGTTCCCATGGACAAGGGGCGTGGTTTCTCGGCGGAGGATGTCCTCGCCTGTCCAGAGGCGACCATTCCTACCCCACAAGGTCACCGTGAGGCTTACGTGAGGCACTAGATATAAAGGTAAGTGCTCTGCAAGTATCATCTGTGGCCGTTATTGGTGAGCGAGGACCGCGACTGTCCATTTACACCCGGAGGGCTCTTGGACCCCCTTGAGGAGCCGCGGGGCGGTCAACACACAGCAAGACGGGACCCCTCCAGGGGCTCTTCACGCGCAAGGCTGAGCGGGCAGTTGGGCCCCCGCTGCGCTCACCTGGCTTTTCTCCAGGGACACCTGTCAGACTCACAGGGAGCACCTGGAACACACGTATGCCCGGCCCACCTGCTCATCCTCTGATTCAGTAGGACCCAGGTGGAGGCTGTATTTTTAGTAAGTGTCACAGGAGAGTCTGATGTGTGTCCCTGGCTAAGAGCCAATGTCTAAAGGCTGCCAGTGGTCCTTGACTAACCCTTCCAGGACCGGAGGGTGATTCAGTTAGAGAACCCAAGGTCCCTTTCCCACTACATCCCATTGCCTCAGTGTCTCTGCAGGCTTCAGGGGACTTGCACCCCAGCCTGATTTTCTTTTCTAGGGGTACTTGCTCTATTCTATCACAGAGTCAAAAGACCCAAGCCTGCCATCTCTTACTATAGGTCCTTCTTCCTGAGAAGGAGGCCCGAGCCCCGTCGGCGTACCCAGGAGACGCCTCTGAACACCGTGGTACATGCTCTGAGCCTTCTGATGAATCTGTTTGGCTCTCATTGGGTTCGGGGCCCCATTTGTTCCCTGAGATCTACGTGGGTGGGCAAAAGAAATTCTATAGGATGCAAAAGAGATAGAAAGAGGCATTGAATAAAAAGGGAGTAAGAGCAAAGTCTGATTTGGGGTAGAGGGTAGGGAAGGAGACAGGATTAGGAGCACCTGGGAAAGAAAAGGAGCAGTCAGCAGGTCTGCCCAGAGATCAGGTTTGAGGCTGACCCCTAGAACAGCTGACGAATAAAACAGAACAAGCCTGTCACTCCTGCCCAGGAGGCCATGCGCGTGCTGGAGTGCCCCTTCTGCCGTAACAGACCTCAACAGGCACAGTGAGACCTGAGGGGCTGGGCACTTGGCCAGACAAAGAAACTGTTCTGCTTGGCCTCTGGTACAGACAGGCTCCGGTGCTCAATTTCTCCTCTTCGATTTCTACTAGTTCATTCCTAAGATGTGCATGGTAATGCACTCATCTGCATCTCAGTTGGGAACTGTTCCTCCCCTACAGAAGAGGGCCACACCCAATCCCACGTCCCCAGGAGAAGGGAGCTAACACTGCGCTCCCTGAGCCGGCAGGGCAGCCCGAGACAGGGTAAGAAGCACTTTAGTCCTGCTTGTGCTTTCTCAAGCTTCACCCCAAAGACACAGAAACAAAGACACGGCTTTGGGACATCTGTTTCTCTTCAAAACCCCAGTTTCTTTTTCTCTCCTTGTTACCAGAATTTCCTAATATACACACACACACACATACATATATATATGGAATCTCACTGGGTTCTTTAACTCTTAAAGCAAACGCAGACAGTAAGACTAGCATACAGTTGTCTCAAGTCTTCACTGTACCCATTTCTGAGGGACTGAGCAACTGTTCAGAAGATTTAGACTTCAGGGACTCTTCAGAGGAGGTGTGTGGCTCCCTGGCCTCCTGCCAGCCCGGATGCCTGGGCTCCAGAAAGAGAGCAAAGGCCCAAGGCACATGCCACTTGCGCAGAATCCCACCCAGTGGCACAGGGGCGTCTGTGCAGCAAAGCTGGGACCCCCCAGAAGGCTTACGCTTCCCACCTTAGTGCCCCCCTGACCCTCGGCCGCCTGTCTCTGACAATAAAACCCACATGGGTATTTTGCTGCTTGTACTGTGTCCTTCGGGGAATGGAGGACCACTGGAGTGGTGGTCTAGCTGTATAAAAAAGAAGGATGTTAACATTTTTCAATCATCTACCAAGTACCAGGCATTACATATGTGTAGAGACCAATACTCCGATTTTACAGAAAAGTCACTAAGAACAGAGAAGTGACCTGTCAAGTCTCACTGTGAACAGGGAAAGCAGGGATTTGCACCCAGGCTCCCCAGCAATTCTCCCAGCACTTTTCACTGCTGCCCCTGCCCTCCACCCTCCCCTCCCCGATTCCCTCTCCATCCCGAGAGACCAGATGAGACTATAAGACAATAGCTCAACCTACTCAAAAGCTAGGAGGACGAAAGTTGAGAAGGGGAAGGGACATATACTTACACAGAAATACATACTGTCTTTCTCTTGCTTAGTAATGAACACATGTACTAACTCTTCACAGAAAGACTGGGCGCATCACTTTACTTCTATTTACCATTTTAACAAAGTTTGTGATCATAAGGGATTTGGAAGATCCCACTGGGAGGATGAAAAGGGACCTCTCTCCCATTCAGCTTAAGACCCCTATAGTTGAGAGGGAGGAGACAAGAGTCAGGGACAGAAGCACCTCTGCCATCTCTGGAGGGGTTTTCACAGCAATCCCTGAGTCTAGCTCCACGGCAAACTGTCCAAGCCAGACTCAGCAGCAGAACTGCAAACTCCCAGCCCAGGATGGCGGGCATTTACAAACATGGTTGCTGAGTTAGCAGAGCTTCCTTGGGCTGCTTTGGCAGGGAACAAACACAAGTGTCAGTCACCACCCAGGCCCCCACCCCATTCCAAGGTGGGGCAACAACTCCAAAGGAGACAGAAGAGTGAGGCTCGGTGGCCACAAAGAGGCCAAGGCGGAGGCTGGGCCAGGAGGGGAGAGGAACCCGGGGCGGGAGGAGCCAGCTATACACACACACCCTGGACGCTCACCCAGAAAGCTGAGGAAGAAAGCCAAACTTTTCAAGTTAAGGGCCTAGCTACAACTATAGTAAAACGTGTCTGAGCTTTTACGTGAGTGAATAAGTCAGAACTTCTCCCTTGTAGGGAAGAAGCAAGAGTTAGAAAAACCTGCCACCATCCTAACTCTTAGGGATGGTCAGTTACCAGAACCTACTGCTAAGACATGTGAGAAGGCAATCCAAAGCATCACCATCGACTGTCTGAAAAGAAGGGGCATCAGGTCCCACAAAACAAAACGGAAGCGGTCCCAACTCCCATAGAGGGGCTGTGGGTCACTCAAGCTCTGGAAGAGGTTGCCCCACCCTAGCGTCTCACCCCGGGAGGTTATAAACTAACCTATTTCCTTGGCTTCTCCCCATCTAACCCCGAAGCCAAAGGCACAGTCTCCCAGCAATGGGGAGACATCTTTGAATGTCTGCCATAAATGGCGCTTTCCTAACCAAAGTGATACTAACTTTCCTTTTTCACTTTTGATATACCTACCACACAGCCCTATCCTTGCTGTACCAGCGAGCCATTTCACCCATCTGTCTGGGGAGATGGTCCAATTTGGGTCCTTTCATCATCAATGCTTTCAGCAACTTTGTTCTACTTCCCCTAACTGTAATTACTTTTGAATCATCAACACACCCAGCCAGCCTTAAAGCTCTGAGAGCAGAATGCTAAAAAAGAAGAAGAAGAAAAAAAAAACCCTGCAAACAACTTCACTAAAAAACCACCCTAGCTAGGAGCCATTTGTATTTTTCTAGAAATTTACTGATTAATAACTGTCTCAGTACTCCTTTCCCATTTTTCCAAAGGGAGGCTGAAGCCTAGAGACAGGACACTGGAGAGGAGAGGGCCAAACTCTTAGAGAAAAAACATCTGCTCCCCACCCCAACTTTTTTATTTTGTTTTTTTAAGATGCAGGATTTGTTTGTAAAGGATGAAGGAATCAGAAAGTTGGCTTGCTGGTTGCCGTTTGCCCAAGCAGTTCAGGAAGAAAGCATGTCTTCTCTGGAATGCAGTCAAATTACAGGGGAGAGAGACCCCCAAGCTGCCGGCTTGAAGATTCAGATTCCTCCAGGGATAAGTTTGAAGGATAAACCACACACACACACAAAAGAAAATTGTAACTCTAAAAATTCAACCAACATCAGCAGCTAAAGACTGTCAAGAAGCCAGCTGCTTGCTTTCTGCTATCCTCTTCCCCACCACTTGCCCTGGTGGATGAAACTTCCAGCTGTGGTTGGTAAGCTGTCTCTTCAGCAGTCCAGCTTTCCCCCACTCCTGGTGTGGTCCTCTCCCTGGGAGGGCACCTTCCTGAGCCCTTACAGGAGGGGAAGACCAGAGTGGGTCCAGGGCAATTCTTCCCCTTCTCATCAACACTGCCCCCTCTGGAATCTTCCATCTACACATTTCTTCATTTTTGGCTAGCACTTGGAGTCTTTTCCTCAGATGAGGTTGGGAAGAGAGCGGGAACAGTCAGAAGTGAAGTTATAAAAACAGAAAGCCTCCCCTCTTCAGCCCTCAGCACAGCTGAGCAGCCAGAGGAGGAGTGAAGCTGAAGCCTAGTTAGTGATGTGGCCAGGAGGGCAGGGAATCAGGGGCTCTGGGATCTGAGTAGGCAAGGCTTCTTTAAGTAGGGCCAGCAGATGCAGGAAGCACGCTCTGCCTCCCGGCCCCCAGCATTTCACCAAGGGAACCAGGGAATGGTGAAACCACCAGCCCAGCTTTTTAGCCTCTAGGCAAGTTGGGGGTGCTCCTTGGGACCAGGAACCTCCGAAATAAGTGATCTGCTGACTACTGTTGCCTAACAGGGGGCTCCGGGGCTACACCGAGGCCCCAGGGCTGGCCCCTCACAAGGCACTGGGCCTCAGTATGTCCAAGTGCAGCACTGGGCCTTTTTTGCCCTGTTCTGGGGGATCGAGGGATGAGCAGGGACGCTCCGAATTTGGTCCCAAGAGTGTGAGCTCCCCAGCCTACCCAGGCCAGGTGGCCCCAGTCTGGGAAGTTCTCCAGAAAAAAAAAAAAAAAGAAGACGCTAGTCCTTATTCCCCGCGGAAATTCTGTCCGCTCTTCCAGACACATTCCTCAAGGCCCGAAGAGGAACGTGGGGGAGGGGGAAAGAGTTTCGGGGCCTTCTCCAGGACCAAACTCAAAGATCCCACCCTCGAACCCCCACCTTCCCCGTCCCTAGGAAGGGCCTCGGCCCAATCACGCTCCAGTCCCCAAACCCACACCCAGAGAGGGCCCGAGACCCCCCTCGTCCCTCCCCGTGACCCGCAGGAAGGCGGGGGCCGCTAGCCGCAGCCCACCGAGAACTCGCACTTTTTCGCAGCGCGATTCAGAAACACGCCGGGTCTGATGCCATCCGGCGAATTATGTAACCAGGGACACCGTTCTCGGGCTAAACAAACGCGGCTCTGTGTGTGTGGCGGCGGCCCCGGGGAAGCGCACCGGGGCAGGGAGGGGCCCCGCTCGGGCCTTGGGGTCGCGCTTGTCTGCTCAGCGAAAGCGGCAGGAGGCCGCCCGGCGAGAGCCCCGCGCGCCGAGGCCCCTGGCCCAGCGAACGGCCGCGGCCGCCCGGGTCCGGCCAGCCAGGGCTCGGCCCCTCCCCCGCCGCGGCCGCCCCCGCCTCCGGGCGGTGAACTTGGTCCCAAGTCCCGCCGGACGCCGTCACCGCCCGCGGCCGGGGCAGCCCCGGGCTTCGGCGGGGTGAGGGGGCTGGGGGGCTGGGGGGCTGGGGGCGGGGCTGGGACGTGCTGGACTCCAGTCTCGGCCCCTTTCTAGCCCGAGACCGCCCGGGACCCCCTCTTTCCCCTTCCCTCCCCAGTCCTGTGGTCCTGGGGCAGCCGCGCGCTCCGGTGCGGGAAAGTGACGACCCCACCCCCTAACTCCGGAGAGGAGGGACGCGAGCATCGAGCGCTCGCCCCTCCGCCTCTCCGCCCGGAGAGGGGGGCGCAGGAAGGGGTGGCAGCGGCGCGGAGGACGCCCCTCCCCCAGGGCGCAGGGAACGCGGGCCCCGGCGCTGCCCTCGGCCGGGTCTGAGCGCGCACCAGGACGCGGCGGCGGACGGAGCGGGGGGTCCGGCCAGAGCGCCCCCTCCGAGCCCGGGAGGCCAGGGGCCGAGACTCGGGGTCGCCGCTGTGCCAGCCCCCTCCCGCCCGGGGGCGGCGCAAAGTTTTGGGAAGTTGCTGCCCCTACCTTGCTTGGTGAGCACCAGGGCGTCTTCCCTCCGCGCCTGGGTGATGATGGAGCCGCGTTCCATCTAACAGTCCCGCGGGCCCGGGCCGGCTGGGCGGGAGGGCGCGCGGCGCACGGGCTGGGCTGCGCTGGGGGGCCTGGGCGGGGGCCCGCTCCGGCTCCCGAGACTCCGACTCCCACTGCGGTTCACATCCCGGCTCTGTTCCCTCCCCGGGCCGGGAAGGGAGGCGGCCTGTGTGGAGGGCCGGCGACCCGGGTGGCGGCTCTCCCGGGTGCCCCCAGCCCCGATCCCCCGGCGGCAGCTCCGGGCTCCTCAGTTTGGGTCCAACATGGAGAATCCGGAGCGAAAACAAGAGGAGGAAATGGGACACGGGGCGGTTTCCAGGCTCCCCCCTCCCCTCCGTACTCCAGATAAACAACCCGCGGCTGCAGCGCCCACCCCCGCGCGCCTCCAGGCTCTGGACCCGGCCTCTCTACAGCCGGCAGGCGCTTCCCGCTTCGGGGCACAGTCCTAGGCCCCGGGCCCCTCCACCTGGGAGCCGCCGGGGCTGCGGAACATCCGGAGCTTTGCAGTTTTGTTACGGAAAAAGCGAATCCCCGAGGGGGGTGGGGTGGCGGGCGGGTTGGCTGGCGGGGGAGACTTGAAACCGCTCCGGCACTCCGATTGGCCCTCTCCGAGAAAAGGGGCGGCGCCCCTCCTTACTATGCGGTGCGAGGACCCAACAACATTCCAGACGTTAAGGCCACGCCCCGGGCCACGCCCCCTCGTCGGGCTGCGGCCTCCCAGTCTTCTCGGCCACACCCCCTCCCCAACTACTTAAAAGGACACTCCAACGCTCACGTTTCTCTGCTCTGTATCGGGGTGTTCCCTCCTGGGCGTCTCTACCCGCTTACGGTGGAATGGTTGCGCCCTTCGGGTAACCAAGCAAGCCTCCAAGCATAAGTCAGGTCGGGCCAGGATGATAGGCTTCGGGCAGTTGTTTTACTTCCTGATCGGCGCTCTAATTGCAATACCCCCCCCACCGTTTCACGTAAAAGTACAAGCACCGAAACCAGAAAGGGATACGTGTGTGGTGTGTGAGTAGGCCGAGGACTTTAAGAGTATCAGAGCCGGAACTGACCTCGGGATGGTCTGACTCCCAACACAACAAATGAGACCCAAGGAGCCAGGCTTTGCCCAAAGCCTTCCACTTACTCCCACTTAAGGTTTCTTCCCTTCACCCCCTCCTCTCAATCCACCCCTGGGCGCTTCGCTCCCCCTCCCCCACAGTACCAGTCTCAGTTTGGATGGATAGAAGTCTCTTAAGCTTAAAGCTTCAGCTCTGTGGACTCTTAACTGCCCTCCCTCCGTGGTTTTAGGCCCCAGGCACTCTCCTGCTGGCTGTGACTCCTGGACTCAAGATAGTTGTGGAGGGATATACATTTGTTCCCAAGAAGTGGGAACTCCAGAAAGGCAAATTTCAGTTCAACATCAGGTCTTCTCCAGTGAGCTACAGCTATCCACAGGTGACATGGGCGCCTTGGGAGGACTGGAGCTGTTCAAGTCAAGGCTGGGGAGAGTTGATGTCCAGTGAGATTGCATTGGGTGGCTTCTGAGCTACTTCCAACCTCCATACTTTATGATGAATGAAACTCAGACTGTCAAGGAGAAAACTCTCTGGAAGATCAGGATTTCTCTGGCCCCTGGGAGGCTGGGGCAGCTAATGGCCTTCCTGCTGTAGTTCCCATTGCCCAATATGCACCAGGTCTCACTGGGGGTTGCCGGCCAAGCAGGTTACATCTTAAACTTGCTCCCCATGAGGACAGGTGAGCTTGTGATGCATATGCGCCGGAGTGCCTTAACAGTGCTCATGTGTACCTGTTCCTTCTGTTCCTACACATACATACACAAAACCTTTTTATATAACACTTTTAATGGAAATGCAGTTTTTCCAAAGTGAAAGCTGGTACAGAAGATCTGAATGATGCTTATGTAACTTTAAACACTGAGTTTGGGTAGATCCTAATTCATTAAAAGAGGGGGAAAGGGAGGAGTTCTCATGTATTTACCTCCCACCATTGTGAAAAAGGTCACAAAAACCTTAAAAGATCCTTAAGGTAAAACTTTTAATAGGTTGCTAGGGGGCCTTTTGGGCCCTGCCCCCATCCTCTTGTGGGGAATTCAGCTGCAGTGAAAGGAGGGGGAGTGCAGGCAGAAGCTGAGGACAGAGGATTGAGGGGTGCCCACCCCACCCACTCTTACCCCCCAACACTCCCTTCCTCCTGCTCTCTAGTGTTAGACAAGACATTTCACCTCTCTACACTGTCATTTCCTCATCCATGGAGACAATCCCTCCCCCTTTTATAGTTTACAAAGTACTTTAACATACATTTTCTGTCATGTTTGATCTCTTACTGTTTTGAGGTTGACAGAGCAGATATGCCCATTTTGTAGACAAGGAAACAGGGTCTGGAAAGATTAACTGACTCACCTAAGGTCTCATAGCTTGTTAAGAAGAGGAGGCAGGACTAGAAGTTGTTTTTTTTTTTTTTTTTTGGCCAGGGCCAGGCTGCTTTCACGATCCTAGTTTCCTGACCAGGGATGGAACCTGGGTCCAGAGCAGTGAAGTGTCAAGGCCTAACCACTGGACTGCCAGGTAACTCCCTAGAAGTTTGTCTTTAGACTTTTAAGACTTGAATCTTAACACTTTACCATCGTTCTTTTCCTATCGACAGGATGGAAGAGATACCAGAATCTAGTCACTGTTTTTTCCATTTCTTCTTTTTCTTTCTTCCTTCCTTTTTTTTTTTTTTTTTTTCTTGTTACTGTCTTTTCTTATTAAGAACTCTGACTGCATCACCTCCTCTGGGAAACCCTCCCAGATACCCACTTTCACACCAGGGCTTTATAGCCTCTTATATGCTCTCTCAGAGCACTTAGCATCATTTCTTGCAGATAGTTTGCTTATGCCTTCCCCACCAGCAGATGGATTAAAACTGTATTGATCATTTTAGATCTAGCATAGTGCCCGACACAGAGCAGGCAGCCTTTCTTTCTGTATTTGCTGTGAGTCTATGTCTTAACTAGTGCTCTGAACCAGGGGTTCAGTGACCCACAGCAAGAAACATATTCTGACCCATGAGATAACTGAAACAAAAGCTTCTTGGGATAATACTTATCCTTGCTATGTGTGTGCACTATGATACTTTCTATTTATTCTACTTTTTTTTTTTTTTAAGAGGTTGGCCATGATTTCATGACCCATTACCAGGTTGTGGCCAACAGTTGGAGGCACACTGCTTTCATCTTTGTGTGCTGAGGATGCCTTCTGAGTGCAGGGCTCTTGCTGTCCCCGAAGGATATAGAGGAGATGGCCCTCAAGTACCTCTTGCTCTGAGGTCAAAGATAGTCTCATTTATAAGAAGACATACAGAAACCTAAGACCAGAGGCACAGCGGTGCAGATAGAACCCAGGGTGGAGAGGTTAGATGACGGAAGGTCCCCAGGAGGCCTGGTAAGGACCTTTGTGCCTCCAGAAACGATGAAGGCAGTGGCAGCTTTACTGGAGCCTGGAACACAGGCAGGGGCCTGGACTCTTGATGCCATGGGGTTCTCACTGCTCTGTCCCCAGATTTCAGGTCCCTGACCCAGACAGCTCTCGGGGGTCATGATGAGCATCTTTCCTACAGTTAAGGGTGTCCGGGAGGTGAGAGGCCTCACTTCTGCCTCAAACTGTCTCATAACCTACCTCCAGGCCTTGGGCCAGTTGCTGGCTGTGTGACTTTGGGTGGCCCCATTTAATTAGGCTCAAGGATGCTAGCTGAGGCCAGGGCTCTCTAGGCCTAACAATTCTCCCAAGAGAAAGCTGGCGAACTGTCTCAGGTCACTTACCTGTTTCTTCCCTTTATCTCAATTTTACTTCCCCTGGAAGGCTGGGGAGAGGCAATCTGGAAGCAACAGAATCTTAATGCCCCCACCCCCTCCCCAAGTGCAGGGTGTGGGGTAGTGAGGCTGGGGCCCAAGGAGTCCCTCCCCATCTGTCTCTCATGGCTCCCTGGGTTGGCCTGGGTGTTCCTGAGCCAGGGCTGGGAAAAGGAAACAGCTGGAGAAGTTTCCTCTATGGGAGGGGCACACTTGCTCCAGAACTCTCCCCCTTTCCCCACAGAAAATGAGCAAAGGGTTGGGTCAAAGAAGACCTTTCTTGACCCTCTGATGTCACTGTTCCATTAAAATGAAAAAAAAATTTTTTTTTAAGCAAATGGACCACATCCATTTTCATGCTTTCTCTGATTGTTTCTTGCAGTATCTCAGTTCCCGTTTTGTATTGTGACTGAGAAGGTGGGAATCTTGGCACCAGGGTTGCAGAGCCCTGTGGCCTCCCGACCCTGGCTGTTCCAGGCAAGGTCCTGGGGGTGAAGTGGGGTGGGTTAAAGATCTGGTGACAGTGACTAAACATGTGGGTGATGCCACATGTAGGATCTGGGGAGGCGAGGAGGAGCCAGCGGTAGTGGGTATACTTCCCATGGAGAGGAGCCTGGGGAGCCTCACTGGAGCTTCAGATGGGATGATGCATTCTGCTAGGTGCTGGTGTGTTCATCATCCCAACCCCATTACTTTGTTATTGAATCTCTTGACTTGGTTTCCTCATCTTACAGTAAGAATAACCAATAGTATTACTTCACAGGTTACTGTGAGAAATACGATAGTATGGGAGTCACTGAGTGCCTGATACACTGGAGGTGCTCAATAAATATGGCTCTCCTCATCAACCTTGCCTTCTGCTTCCATCATCTGCCCAGTTCCCCAGGCCAGGGACCTGAGGTCGCCCAAGACACCTCGTCCCCATTCCTCCCCACTCCCCAAACCCCAATCCTGAAGCCAAGTGGCTCTTCCCCTCAAGTATTTGTCAAGCCTTTTCATTCTTCCAGTTCCCACTGCTGCTATCTGGGAGGAGGCTGGCAACAGGCTCCTAATCAAGCTCTCTCCTGCTCTAGGGCCCGCATCCAAATCCATCCCCAGTTCTCCTAGAAGATGCAGATCTGATCCTGGCTATATGAAATGATTCAGCAGTTCCCGGGACTCTGAGAACAAGCTCAGATGCCTGGCTCTGGCTCCCAGTGGCTCAGCCGCCCCGTTTCTCACACACCTTCCTACACTCCTTGGTGCTTCTGTCCCGAAGAAGGGGTCACCTGTGGTTCTTTGGCACCGTGGGCTTCCGTGCTTTTGCACCTGCGGTTCTTTCAGTCTGGAGGCCCTACCCCCTCCCGGATGCGATGAATCCTCATCCTTTTAAAATACAATTCAAGTGCCGCCTCTTCCTGAAACCCTCCCGGGTCCCAGCTGGACTTAGATGTGCTCATCGTATTTCTCTGTGCTCCAGTACTTTCATTCTGCTTTACTTGACTGTCGCCCCTGCTCCAGTGTAAGCTTCTTGAGGGCAGCCGCTGTCTTTTTTTCTTCCACACCCCTCATGCCCTGGCAGTGGGCTCTGCTGGAAGCCAGCCCGGCTGGGCACTCTCCTCCCTGGGCACTGCGGGTCTCCCGGGCCACTGAGCCAGGGAAGCCAGGAGGCAGGACACCAGGCTCTGCCACCCAGGACGGCGAGTCCGAGACCCAGGGCGGAGCTTCGGAGCTTGACCGCCACCACAGGCGCAGGAGTCGGGGCCCAGGGAGTCTGCTCACATCTAACCCGGGCTTTGCAGAGGAGGCCCGGGGCCGACTGAGGCTTGGTGGCACCGACAGACACACCCGGCCAGGGCATTCAGAAGGGCTCGTGGCGGGCAGGAACCCGCAGCAGGGTGGACCCTTGACTTTCCCACCGCAGGGCAGGGTGCGAGCGTGTCAGAGGGCAAATGGAACTACTTGGGGCTCGCCCGGCGGCCTTCCTGAATCCCGGTTCCCAGGGAGCACAGCCTCCCCTCCCCCACTAGCCCCGGGAAGCCACGTGACCTGCGCCCCCCGGAGCCACTAATCGCCCGTCCCGGTCCCTTCTCCTAAATAGGGAAGCGACAGGAGCAGATCGAGTTTCTCGGCCCGTATTTACAGGTTTCCTGGACGAAGCCAAGCCGTCTACCTCCGTGCCTCATTCCCCCTGCGCGCGCGTTGGGGGGAAAAGGGCCCCCTCCTGCGCCCCACCCCCAGCCCGCCAGGCCTCCCAGCCGCGGGCGCGGCCCCTGCCTCTTCCCTCCCTCCGCCGCAGCCCGGCGGGCCCTCCGGGCGACGCTGAGGTCGCCGCATTCCAAGCCCCGGGCGGCCCTTCCCTTCGAGGTCACGTGGTGTGATGGGGGTGGGGCGGCAGGACGCCCCCGACCCCGGCCTGCGGCGGGCAGGCCTCGCAGTGAGGCGAATCCTCCAGCCTGCTCCCCAGACCTCGTGGGAGTGAGGCAAGGCGGATATTTACTCCCCAGCACCTCCTGTGTGCCTGGTCCAGGCTGAGCACTCACGCTTCTTACCTCCAGGCCTTCCTGGACCGGGCTGGAGGCTCACACCCTTCCCGATGGATATACTGACCCTGATGCCGGGAAGGATTGAGGGCAGGAGGAGAAGGGGACGACAGAGGGCGAGACGGTTGGATGGCATCACCGACTCGAGGGACATGAGTTCGATCTAACTCCAGGAGATGGTGAAGGACAGGGAAGCCTGGTGTGCTGCAGTTCATGGGGTCGCGGAGAGTCAGACACGACTGAGCAGTTGAACAATATAAGGCGGAATGCAAGGGGGTGGGGTAGAGCCAATCGCTCAGTTTATGCAAAGACGGACCTTTGTCAGGCTGAAGTTAAGAGACGACCGTGCCCCTCTGTTTAACCGGGGACCCAGACGTCTCTCTCGGTGGGTAGATGGCCTGCAGGAGGGCATGGCAGCCCACTCCAGGGCACTAGCCTGGAGAATCCCACGGACAGAGGAGCCCGGCAGGCTGCAGCCGCAGAGGCAGACACGACTGAAGCGACTTGGCACGGCAGGCAGGCCTCTGAGACCTGTGTTTCAGGCTCCGCGACAAGAAAACTAAGAGGGAGTCGATTTCCTCCTGGGTTGGGCGGACGGTCTCTAAGCTACTCCCTCTATTTTAGTATGAACTGGGTTAGAGATTGCCTTTACTGGAGCTGAACCTGCTCGCCGTGAAGGGGCCTTGACTCCTTTATGGTTCAAGGCAGGAGTGAGGTTGAGGCACTGGCCACAGCCAGCTTGCCTGAGAAGCTTGATCTATAGGACAGGGAGGGTACAGGGGGCAGAAAGGAGATGACAGAAGGGTGGCAGGTTGTGGATGGGGGCGGGAGGTCTGCATTTGAATATTTATAACTCAGATCTGAACCCTTACTAAATGTGTCATGTATATTAATATTTATCCATTTGCATGATCATTCACTTTTTACCAGGAACAGGCCCTGGCCTGGAACTGGAGGGATTAAGACTGAGTTCCTGTCTTTGAGTTTACAGTCTAGTGGGAAAGCTAAACAAGTGAGGGGGCATTTGCAGTGCAGGGAACCAAAGAGCGACAGTGAGGACCAGACACACAGCTGTAGGATAACACAGTGGGGGAGCGTTTAGCCTCAGACTAGGTTGGGAAGGAGGATGGCTATGGAATAAGTGTTATCTCAATTGAGGCTTGAAATTTAAACTGTCCTTAATCTGGGACTTCCCTGGTGGTCCAGTGGCTAAGACTCCATACTCCCAGAGCAGGGGCTGGAGTTTGATTCCTGGTCAGAGAGGTAGATCTCACATGCTACAACTAAAGATCTCATATGTCACAATTAAAAAAAAAAAGATGCCACGTGCCACAACCAAGAGCTGGTGCAGCCAAATAATAAATATTAAAAAATCTTTTATCTGTTGCAGTGAGAGTGGCTGAGAGTGGGATAGGAAAGAATAGCCTTCCAGATCGAGGACACAGTGCACACAAAGGCCCAGAAGCAGGCTCAGTTGGGCTGGAGTATAGCCACCCTGTGGATGGTGAGCAGAACAGGCAGAGATGGAGGGAGTGCTTCTGGGAGAAGAAGAGGGCTGAGCCGATGAGTAATGCCCACTGCGGGGTGGGGGTGGGGGGGCAGGATGGGGACTGGAGACCCCTGGTCCTCTGAGGCTACAACAGGGTCCCTCAGGCACTCTGTCTTGGAGGATGTGACACTTCCTTTTACAGTTGCTTTATAAAAGTAATATTTATTTTTATCGAGCTAATACATACACATTGCTTACAAACCAAATCCTTCTAAAGGGCTTGTAATAAAAACAGAAGTCCTACTGGCCTTTCTCCCAAGCTTTATCCTACTCCCCAGGGGCAACCACTTTCAACTCGTTTGGCCGTTTCTTCTGGAATTTCCTTCCTTATTTCTAAATATTTCTGCCGTTCTGGGTTCATTTATCTAATTTGTTCAACTCCTTGTCTTGGTAGGTGAGGGTTCTGATTCTCTTCCTCTCTACCACCCCCATTATGTTTATATCACAATTTATGGTTAAATCCATGTTCAGTGATCTCATTATTGACTTTGAAAATGTTTACTTTTGAGGCAAATATGCTGGTTTCATTTCCTTTTCTAATATAACTTTTTGTTGTGTGCTCTGTTTACATTTCCTTTCTTATACAACTTTCTTGTTTTTCCTGGAGTTAATTGCCTCATTTTTTTGTTTGCTTGGTTTTCTTTGAATCTCTGGCTCTGTCTTCCCACTCCCTCCAATGGTTCTGTAAAACGCCTTCTCAGTACAGTTTTGCATAAGGCCAAACCTGTCATATAATCTTATTGGTTCTGTTTCGTTTCTCCTTGGAGACATTTGTCCTGTGGCACCCCTCCTTCTGCTTTTCTCTGGATGCTTTGTTCTTAAGTCTGGCAGCACACCTGTCACCCCGGGACTGCCCATGACTGGTGCTCAAGAATCCATGTTGCCCTTCCCTCTTTCAGGGACTGTGTCTTAGTCTTCCTCAGTTTATTTCCTTTTGAATGAAGCACATCCTTCAGTTACTTCCTGAGAAAGAATGCCTGGGCGGTAATATTTTAGAGACTTAATGTTACCTGAAATGGCTTTCTCCCACCTTCATTCTTCTTCTTCTTCTTTTTTTTAGTGCATCTGTGCTGCCTGAGCTTTTTTTTTTTTTTTTTAAATATTTATTTATTTATATTTATTTGGCTATGCTGGGTCTTAGTTGTGACACACAGGATCTTAGGATCTTCGATCTTCATTTTGGGATTCTAGTTCTCCGTCCAGGGATGGAACGTGGACCCCTTGTATTAGGAGCACAGAATTTTCACCACTGAACCAGCAGGGAAGTCTCCCACCTTTACTCCTGATGATTACTTTTCGCTGGGTATAGAATTTTAGGTTGAAAATCATGTTCCTTCTAAATTTTGAAAATGCTCCTTCCTTATCTTGCAGACTCTGATTTTTAGAGCTGAGAAATCTCACCCTATTTTGATTCTCAAGTCTTTGAATTCACCTCCCCCATGCCTACTTTTAGGACTTTCTCTGTTATTCCTGATATATTAAAAGATCACACAATTTATCAGCATGGCTCACTTTCCATGGCACTTGATAGATCTTTTTAATCTAACTGTGGCTTTCAAAATGTGGGCCCCAGACCAGCACCACTAGCATCACCTGTGAGAAATATTAGATAGGTTAGAAAGGCAAATTCTGAGCCCCACCTCACATCTGCTGAGTCAGAAACTCTGGTGATAGGTCCCAGCAAACTGTCGTTTGTTGTTTTTATTGAGGAATAATTGACATATGACATATGATTTGATATTTGAATACATTATGAAATGATCACCACAGTGAGTCTGGTTGACATTGGTGACCATTGTTGTTGTTTTTCAGTTGCTAAGTCGTGTCCAACTCTGAGACCCCGTGGGCTGCAGCACCCCAGGCTTCCCTGTCCTTCACTATCTCCTGGAGTTTGCTCAAATTCATGTCCCTTGAGTTGGTGATGCTATTTAATCATCTCATCCTCTGCCACCCTTTTTTCCTTTTGCCTTCAATTCTCTCAGCATCGGGGTCTTTTCAAATGAGTGGGCTCTTTGCATCAGGTGGCCAAAATATTGGAGCTTCAGCTTCAGCATTAGTCCTTCCAATGAATATTCAGGGTTGATTTTCTTTAGGATTGACTGGTTTGATCTCCTTGCTGTCCAAGGGACTCTCAATAATCTCCAGCACCACAATTCAAAAGCATCAGTTCTTTGGTGCTCAGTCTTCTTTATGGTCCAACGCTCATATCCATACATGACTACTGGAAAGACCATAGCTTTGACTATATGGACTTTTGTCTGCAAAGTGATGTCTCTGTTTTTTAATACACTATTTAAGTCTGTCACAGCTTTCCTTCTAAGAAACAAGCTGCAGTCACCGTCCACAGTGATTTTGGAGCCCAATAACATAAAATGTGTCACTGCTGCCACTTTCCTCCCTTCTGTTTGCCATGAAGTCATGGGACCACATGCCATGATCTTGTTTTTTGAATGTTGAGTTTTAAGCCAACTTTTTCACTCTCCTCTTTCACCTTCATCAAGAGGTTTTTTAGTTCTTACTCACCTTCTGCCATTAGAGTGGTATCATCTGCATATCCAAATATGTTGATATTTCTCGTGCAGTCTTGATTCCAGCTTGTGGTTCATCCAGCCTGGCATTTCCTATGATGTACTCTGAATATAAGTTAAATAAGCAGGGTGACAATATACAGCCTTGTTGTACTCCGTTCTGAATTTTGAAGCAGTCAGTTGTTCCATGTCCAGTTCTAACTGTTGCTTCTTGACCCACATATAGGATTCTCAGGAGACAGGTAAGGCGCTCTGGTATCCCCATATCTTTTAAGAATTTTCTGCAGTTTGTGTGATGCACACAGTCAAAGGCTTTAGTGTAGTCAGTGGAGCAGAAGTAGATGTTTTTCTGGACTTCCCTTTCTTTCTCTTTGATCCAATGGATGTTGGCAATTTGATCTCTGATTCCTCTGCCTTTTCTAAACCCAGGTTGTACATCTGAAAGTTCTCAGTTCATGTACTGCTGAGGCCTAGCTTGAAGGATTTTGAGCATTACCTTACTAGCATGTAAAGTGAACACAGCTGTTCGGTAGTTTGAACATTCTTTGGCATTGATCTTTTTTGGGATTGGAATGAAAACTGACCTTTTCCAGTCCTGTGGCCACTGCTGAGTTTTCCAAATTTGCTGGCATATTGAGTGCAGCACTTTCACAGCATCATCTTTTAGAATTCTAAATAGCTCAGCTGAAATTCCATCACCTCTACTACCATTTTTTTGTAGTAATGCTTCCTAAGGCCCACTTGACTTCACACTCCAGGATGTCTGGCTCTAGGTGAGTGGCCACAACGTCATGACCACATCCTGGTCATTAAGATGTTTTTTTATATAGTTCTTCTGTGTTTTCTTGCTATCTCGTCTTAATCTCTTCTACTTCTGTTAGGTCCTTACCTTTTCTGTCTTTTATTGTGCCCATCCTTGCATGGAATATTCCCTTGATCTCTCCAATTTTCTTGAAGAGATTTCTAGTCTTTCCCATTCTATTGTTTTTCTCTGCTTCTTTACATTTTTCATTATAAAAGGTATTCTTATTTCTCCTTGCTATTCTCTGAAACTTTGCGTTCAGTTGGGTACATCTTTCCTTTTCTCCTTTGCCTTTCACTTCTCTTCTTTACTCAGCTATTTGTAAACCCTCCTCAGATAACCACTTTCTTGCATTTCGTTTTCTTGGGGATGGTTTTGGTCACTGCCCCCTGTACACTGTTACAAACCTCCATCCATAGTTCTTTAGGCATTCTGTCTACCAGATCTAATCCCTTGAATCTATTCATTACCTCCACTGTATAATCATAAGTGGTTTGATTTAGGTCATACCTGAATGGCCTAGTGGTTTTCCCTACTTTCTTCAATTTAGACCCGAATTTGGCAATAAGGAGTTCATGATCTGAGCCACAGTCAGTTCCAGGTCTTGTTTTTGCTGACTGTATAGAACTTCTCCATCTTTGGCTGCAAATAATATAGTCAATATGATTTTGGTATTGACTGTTTAGGGATGTCCATGTGTAAATAAGTCCCTTGTGTTGTTGAGAAAGTGTGTTTGCTCTGACCAGTGCGTTCTCTTGGCAAAACTATTAGCCTTTGCCTGCTTCATTCTGTGCTCCAAGGCCAAGCTTTCCTGTTACTCCAGTTGTCTTTTGATTTCCTACTTTTGCGTTCCAACACCCTATGATGAAAAAGACATCTTATTTATTCATTTATTTATTTTTATTTGTAGTGAATTTTGTCATACATTGGGATGAAAGAGCCATGGGTTTACATGTGTTCCCCATCCCGATCCCCCCTCCCACCTCCCTCTCCACCCGCTCCCCCTAGGTTTTCCCAGTGCACCAGGTCCGAGCGCCTGTCTCATGCATCCAACCTGGGCTGATGATCTGTTTCACCCTAGATACTATACATGTTTCGATGCTG
>CM035294.1:51234372-51264222 GCA_020226075.1 Hydropotes inermis | reverse complement strand
CTCAGGCTTGAGCAACAACTTTCCCTCCGAAGGCGCTGGGCCGGAGCCAGGCGGGGGGGCTTGCGCTGGGCCCCTCGCGGGGCGCGGCCAGCTCGCCGGCGTGGGCCTCCGAAGGGGTGCGGTCCGATCTCCGGTACCTGCCGCGGGTGCTCGCCCGGGGCCGAGGCCGGCGCGGGCGGGGCGCAGGCCGGGCCGCTCCGCGCTTCCCGCCCGCGGCGCCGCGACTGCCTGGGACCCAGCGGCTGCGTGGGCCTGACCCTGGCCTCGATGCTCGAGCTGATCCTCCAGGCTGACCGCGCAGTCTGCAGCCCTGCGCGCTGAGCGTGCGACGTTTGCCTTTCACTCCACTTCCGAAAGTTCTTCGAGGACGGAAGGAGGAGGGTTTGTAACAACTACAGAAGAGAGGTCCTAAGCCGCGTCTTAGTCTCAATGTAAATAGCTGCAACGGTCATGTCCGTGCCAGGGCCTTCCCCGCGCCCACTGAACTTCACGGGTCCCGGCAGCAAGCTGGTTTCTTGCTGCTGCGCTCCTGCGACAGGTGGGAAAAGGCAGGCACGCAGCTGCATCTCTAGGCAGAAGCCAAAAGTTAGGCCGACTCAGCGTCCGGTTTGGAGCCACCTCAGGCCTCCTGACCCTTGCTGGTCAAGCGCAACCCTTCCTACGACCCTGATGCGATTCCAGGAGGAACTGGGCCCACGCTTCAGCCCTAGGAGCCGTGTCGGGAGCCGGTAGGGTAGAGTGGGGTTAGGCAGAGTGCGCTCCGGATGCACTGGAAGTGTAAGCCCCGCGACGGCCGGGTTCGCTCGGTTTTGTTCATTGCTGTATTCCCCACTCTGGAAACAATGCTTGGCACGTAGCAGATGCTCAGTAAGTTTGTTGAGTGGATAAACGTATACAGTCAAGGTCTTCAGATTTCTAACTAAGAATTAAACGTAAGTCCCACTTTTTGCACCTTTTGTTGTTGTTTAGTTGCTAAGTTGTGGCCGACTCTTTACGACCCCATGGACTGTGGACGGTCAGTCTCCTCTGTTAGTGGGATTTCCCAGGCAAGAATACTGGAGTGGGTTGCCATTTTCTCCTCCAGGGGATCTTCCTGACCCAGGGATCGACCCCTGGGCTTCCTGCTTGGCAGATGGCTTCTTTACCACTGAGCTACCCGGGAAGCCCTTTGGCATCTTCTGTTGTTGTTCAGTTGCTCAGTCGTGTCTGACTCTTTGTGAGCCCTTGGACTGCAGCACACCAGGCTTCCCTGTCCTTCCCCATCTCCTGGGGCTTGCTCAACTCATGTCCATTGAGTCTTCTGTCATCCCCTTCTTCTGCTGCCTTTGATCATTCCCAGCACGAGGGTCCTCAGTGAGTCAGTTCTTCACATCAGGTGGCCAAAGTATTAGAGCTTCAGCTTCAGCATCAGTCCTTCCAATAAATATTCAGTGTTGATTTCCTTTAAAATTGACTGGCTTGATCTCCTTGCAGTCGAAGGGACTCTGAAGAGTCTTCTCCAACATCACAGTTCAAAAGCATCAGTTCTTCAGCGCCCAGCTTTCTTTATAGTCCAACTCTCACATCCGCACACGACCACTGGGAAAACCAGAGCCTTGTGTATACGGACCTTTGCTCCTCTACCTTCCCTTTAAACTTTTGCTTTCTCTTTCAGCCTCTTAAATTTTGAAATTATGTTTTAAAGATTTTTTGGGGTTTTAGTTTAATATATTTGGAATAAGTTTAGACTCACAGAAAAGTTGCAAAGTATTATAGAGAGTTCCAGAATACTCTATTTTACCTAACTACCCCTAAAGTTAGCAACTTCCCTAACCGGTTCATTTGTCAAAATGAGGAAATGAATTCTGGCGGGATACTATTAAAGTATCGACTTCTTTAGGATGTCACGTTTTCCACTCCTGTCCTTTTCTCTTGTTCTGAAATCCAGTCCGGGATATCACACTGCACTTAGGGTGTGAAGCTTTTTAATACATAAGCCACATCTCATTGTGTAGGGTCTCCTTCCCAGGCAGCGAGGCAGGAGACTGTTGTTCCTGACACTGGACTGAGCTCCCTGTCCAGGGGGCCAAAGAAATACTTTGAGCCCTGGATTTCCTGAGAGTGCTATTGAAGGGATCCCTTCTGCGTCTACCTGCTGCCTCCAGTAGCATCTGCTCAAATCCAGACCTCACTGGGTCTCTGCTTCCTGTCTCCTTCCCTCCACCATGCTCGTAACTGCCAAAGAATGACCTCGCTGCTCCAGGTCTGCATTTCCTCTGAGACCTGACTCTTCTCTCTGCCCCTCATTACTTAGCTGCACTCCTAGTTTTCATGAGGGGCAATCCCCCCTCCACCTCTCCCCAGCCTCGCTGTTCCTCTTTCTCCATCCTGGAGTCGTCTTCCAGCCTGAAACTCTCAGGGAGACCTGTCTCTTTTGAACTGTGTTGCTTGGCCACAGCCCATCATTGAGCAAGCCTTGGATTTGAGATGAGTGAAATGAGCGTTGTTGTTGTTTAGTTACTAAACTGTGTCCGACTCTTTTGCTACCCCCGTGGACTGTAGCCCATCAGGTTCCTCTGTTCATGGGATTTCCCAGGAAAGAATACTGTTGTGGGTTACCGTTTCCTTCTCTAGAGGATCATCTTGACCCAGGGATTGAACCTACATCTCCTGCATTGGCAGGTGGGTTCTTTACCACCAGGGAAGCTCTGAAGTGAGGGACAATCTATTTCTTTGGTCAGCCAGGATTTATTGAGGATGACTTGGTCACAAAGACAACAATTCTCGTCCATTCTCTCCAGGATTTTACTATCTGGAGGAAGGGACAATGTGCACAAATAACTGCATAGGTGGGGACATGTGTGCATGGAGACAGTGTGTGCGCTGTTGTCTGGCGGCACAAGGGGAAGAGCCCAGCTGCTGGGTTTGTGGCGGAGCATAGGGCCAGCTCCTCAAATGAAGTCATGCTGGGGCTGGGTCTTGAAAGATGGACAGGAAGTGGCGGGTGCCCAGGAAGCGGGCAGCGAGAGGAGAGAAGGGCATTCCCAGGAGGATTGAGAGAAGGTGTGACTCTCCTGGGGTGTTTGAGAATAGGGCGTTTTGGGGGAGCTGCAGGGAAGCCCAGTGTGGCTTGCCATCAGGCGGTTTAGGAGAGGGTGGTCAGAAAGGCAACTGGGATGGGTGGAACAGTCAGGTCTCAGGTGCCATGGTAAGGCATTTGAAACTTGTTCAGCGGGAGTGAGGCTGTGAATCAGTTTACTTCTTAGAATGGTCACTTGGGCGCTCTGTGGATCCTGGACTGGAGGTTGAGGGCACCTGGTGGGCATCTGCAATGAGAGATAAGAAGCAATGGGGTTTAGGCCAGAGGGAACAGATGCCAGAGATACTTAAGAGGCAGGGCTTTGTGATCGGATGGCGGGGCAGCAGCGAGAGGTGAGAGGGGTTAAGGGTGGCTTCAGACCCCCGCTTGCAGGAGGAAGGGCAGGGGAGCTGAGGGGCCTGTTCGTCAGACAGATGTAGGGGCTGGGGATGGGGTGTTGCACAGATGGGCTGGCTGGACCCCCAGCTTCACTGCCCAGAGGAGAACTGTCTTAGGGCAGGAAGACTGCAGCAGAACGGGCCGACTGAGTGTTGTAGTTTCCTCGGGTAGGTTGGGGGCCCTGACCTGGGAGACCCTGGTGGGAGGGTGGGGTAGTGGGGAGGAGGGGCTCTGGAGGAAATGGGGTGAAGGGTGGAGAAGGAGGCAGTTTGGTTCAGGGAACCGAGGGGAGGTCATCAAGTCATTCCAGATGGAAAGGCCAGAGCAGCATCCAGCGTCCTCCTGGCGTCTGAGAACAGACCACGTGGGGACAAGGAGGTCCCTGGGGCCCTCAGAGAACTCTCAGAGGGGAGCACACATTTTAGCGCCTCTGACTCTGGACATTTTGGAACCTGCTTGAATTCTGGAAGTGGCTGGAATTTCACCTGAAGGCTACTCCCTCTGTTTGATAGTGGGAGGGGCAGAGGTACCTGGAAACACCCGTGTGGACAGTTTTTGCAGCTGGGGGTGGTATCTAGTAATCAGCCCCACAGAGTCCCTGATTCTTAGCCGAACACTGTCAAGAACTGTGAGGATCTGAGATTTTATTCTATTTCCAAGCTAGCCAGTTAGTCCCTGTGACAGCTGCTGGGCACCTGAGGCTCCTGGGTCAGAGATGAAGGACAGTTTATTACAGCAGTAGTCACAGAGGAGTATTGGCCTTAGTTCCCATAGGGCTTCACAAAGATAGCCAGGTGATGATGCCTGGATTTCAGGAGAGGAATCCGAACTTGGGGAACCCAAATCTTTTCTAACAGGCACCGTGCCTGCCTTTCCCTCTGGAGGAAGGCATCTTATACCTTCCATGGGTGTTCACTATATCCTGGAAACGATAGTCTGAAATGTAAAGTCAGTGTTTCACTTGCAAGATATGCAGAAATGGGCTAGAACCATGAATTATCTGCCAGGAAACACCTAGCCAAATAAAACAAAGAACACATTTCTCAGCCTCTCTTGCAAGGTATAAACATCTAACTAAGTTTTGGTGAAGTAAGTGTAAGCTTTTGTGTGGCAGCTTCTGGGAAACTGCACACAAGAAAAGACTGGCATATGCCCTGGGCCCCTTCTCATCTTTTCTCCTGATGGCTGGAATGTGGACGTGATGTTGGAGTATGAGCAGCCATGTTGGGCCAGGAGTGGTATGTTAGGACTAAGGATGGCAGATGCAAGGGGCCTAGATCTCTGATTATCTTTGGACTTCTTTACATGAAAGAAAAAGAAACTTTCATCCTAGCTTTTTTTGTGTGTGTATGCAACTGAACTGGTTTCAGCAGCTGTTACAGGGCTAGCACAGAGGAGGGCTGACAGAGGGTTAAATTTGTCAGCAGACAGAGGGTTGGGGTGCTTCTCCCCCTTCTTCCTGCCTCAGCTTCATCAGGGCCAGGGGGAGGGGACGGGGAGTCACCTCTGGCTTGTTCACCACCCAGCGGTGATGCCCCATTCATAAGGGGGCCCGGGTTGGCCACGCGACCCAGCAGCGTCCATTTGAAGGCAGCAAGCAACAAGCTGGCTCCATTCACAAACCCTGTTCTCCTTTGAAAACCAATCACCGTGCAAAGCGTGACTGGGTGGTGGCCAGCGCTGGCCCATCTGTCATGCCCTTTCAGAAAGCCAGGCGTCGGCAGCCGGCCTGGACCTATCCATCCCCTCTCTCTTTGTGCCCCAGGGACACGCACGGTAACGAGATCACGAGATCACAACGCCTACTGAATTATTCAGAGCCACCCTGAGTGTCAGTAGTATGATAAACATGCAGATTTCTCCCAGCTCCAAACTTCCACACCTCCAGCAGCCATCTCCCTCCAGGATTTGTCACTGGCTGCTTTGCGCCTGTGCTTTCAGATTCCCCCTGCCTTGATGGCCTCATCTGCCTTTGACTAGTCCCTACCTGCCACCAGGCGCGAAGGCCTGGGTCGGTGCCCTTTACCCTCCACTTCGGGCCCCACTGTTGGCTCAACAGCCGCCCCAGCAGCCTGCCTCTTCCCTGTCTCCTCCCGGCTTCACCTCCCAGCTTGGTGACATCACACTCTCCCAAGTGCCTGCCTGATGGGGCCACGTTAATAACAGCAGCCTCCACTTCTGTGGCCCTTCATCTGATCTGTGTTCTCGTGAGGTTTTAAGCCTCTGGATCTCCCCTCCTGTCCCCACGTCCTAGCTCCAGCTCAGTCTTCCCCTTCCCCACAAGTCCCAGATTCCCAGTTCTCTCCGGAGCTGGTCTGGAGGATACCCCCCAGCTGGTAATGAGACAGAGATGGCAATGCACATCCAAGAGCAATGAAACGCAGTGACATCTCAGGCCCGGCAGACCTATTTCTGGCAGCCTTAGAATCAAAGTGTGAGGCTTTGTACCGCAGCTGCTACTAGGAGTCTTCAGAGCTTTTCTGAAGATGTGAATAAAGCTTGCAGGGTCTCAGCTCAGATCCCTGTGGCTATTTATGCTGCCGCTGCTTTCGCCGTGCCTCTTTCCTGGAAATTTCAGAGCTTTTAGATGAAGGAAACGCAGCAGCAAGTGCGACGCATACACAACACCCTGGTGGGGAGAATGGCCGGGTTGTTCCCTCAATTGTCCGCACTGGCTCTGGGGAGGAAGGGGGCCCCCGGGGCTTCTCCGCGCGGCCCCCGGCTCTCCGCTGAAGGGGCCCCTCCTGGATCCCTGCTCCACCACAGCAGGGAGCGGGGCCTCGTGAGAAGCTCTAGGAGGGAGTCCATGCCGCCAAGACCGATGGGGCTGGCGCGGCCAGCCCTCGCTCACTGCCTCGCTGCTGTGAGCTGAGCCTACGCCATCCCTGGTGGGGGCACGTGACAGAAAGGAGTAGCTCCACTCTAGGCCACCAGTGAGAGCTCACTCTCCAGGCTCTGGACAGGAAAGGCGGCCCGCTGATCCCTGCCTCGGCATGCAGCTCCATCCTGCCACGGCCACCAGGAAGGCTGGAGGTGTTCCAGCCTTGGGAAGCTTGGGCTCTGCTGTCAGACCAGCCTAGGAGTGGATCCTGACTTTGCTCACCAACTTCAGTGTCCGGGGCAAGCCGCCTATGCTTTCTGGACCTCAGTTTCCCCACCAGTAAAATGAGAATAATGGTGCATTCTGCTCACCAACTTCAGTGCCCAGGGCAAGTCACCTACCCTTTCTGAACCTCAATTTCCCCACCTGTAAAATGGGGATAATGATGCATCCATCATTTAGGTGCTTTGATGCACGTAGGGCGCCTGGCATGTCACCAGTCACGATGTCTATGACTAAAATGGAAATTCTCTTGGGAGTCAGGATAGCTAGGTTTCCTTCCTGACAGCCACTTGTGGGCCAAGCCCCTTCCCCACCCTGGGGCGGTGGAAAGAGAAGGGGCTTTGGAGTCAAACAGAACCAGGTTCCAACCCATCTCCTCCATTTTCTGGCTCTGTGAAATGAGTAGGTTGCTTAACATCTCTGAGTTCCAGTTTCTTCACCTGTCAAAGCAGTGATCATGCGTACTCATCTCAAAGGGTTGAGGTGGGGATGCAATGAGATCATCTTCATAATAGACTAGATCATCTGTGCAGAACCCACTCAGTGCCTGGCACACAGCAGGTGTTGTGTGAATAATGACCCACTTCTCCTTCCCTTCTCCCCTCTCTGCTTCTGTTGGAAGGGCAGACGTTTTAGATCCAGCCGCCAGTTCACAGGCAATGCAGCAGGCAAACAAGGATGCTGATGACGGCAGGACAAAACCCAGCGTTTCACAAACTCTGTAGGACACAGATGACCCGGAATCCTCCGCGGGTAAACGACAAGAGGGAGAAATGGAACAAAATGGGGTGGTGGGCCTTATTTGGATCCAGGTTCAGATAAACCAACTGGAAGAAAAAGAGACACCACCAAGAAAATTCTGCTCCTGGCTGGATATTTGATAACGTTAAGTGATTATTGCCAATGTTTTAGGTGTGATAACGGTATTGTAGTTACTCTTTAAAAGACTGTTTATCTTTTAGGGCACATAGTGAAGAAATTACAGGTGAAATAATATGGTAATTGGGGATTTGCTTTAAAATAATCGAGTGGATTAAAGCAGGGAGGTTGGGGCGTAGATGAAGCAAAATTGGCCGTGTGTGGAGAACAGCTGAAGCTGGGTGACGGTATATGAGAGACTGTTAAGCTATTTTCTCTGCCCTTGTATAAAAAAGGCAGCCGTCCTTTCTAGCCAGGCAGTGTCCCTTCCTGCGCATTTTCTCACCTCACCTTATCCCTCCGGACTAGTACCGCAGCCTCCGGTAGTCTCCCAGGCTTTGGTTTCTCTCCCTTCCAAGCTCTTTCCCGTTTTTCTACCAAACTTATCCTCCTAGAACACAAATAAGATCATCTTATTTACCTGATTAAAAATCTTTGGGTGGTTCCTCATTGCCAATAATCTACAGAAGTATAAAACCCATATTCTGATACTCAAAGACCTTCAGAGTCTAAACCCAGCCTTCCCGTTAGTCCCAATCCCAGCTTCATTCTCTCTCTTCACGAAGCCTGACTTTGCTCGCATTTGCTAGGCACTTTGAGACCTCCATAAAAGAAAGAAAGTGAAGTCGCTCAGTCGTGTCCGACTCTTTGCGGCCCCATGGACTGTAGCCTACCACGCTCCTCCGTTCAGGAGACTCCATACCTTCTCCCATACAGCTCTCTGTTAGGCAGGTCCTCCCCACTCCCCTTCGTCTATTTAAGACTAAATTATTTTTCAAAGCTCAGTTCAAGTACCATTCTGCCTTCATGCTTTCTGGAAGTCTTTGCACTGTTCACCAAATATCTCTGCCTCTCTGCCTTCTGGCATATGGTAGGCTCTCACGTTCCTGGCTCTCTGAGGTTGGATGGGGACATGTGACCAGTTTTAGCCAATGGGTTGTGAGTGGAAGTCAAACATTTCACTTCTGGGCCAAGAATTCAGCTGCTAATTCAAAACCCTCTCGAGCTCTTTCCCTCTGGTTCAGCAATATCCATATATTGGCTGCTTCATCAGGCTGGTTTTTGGTGTGAGGATGATGCCATGGAGCAGAACTTTCTGTCCACTGTGAGGGCTGGCTATTGCAGGATAAATAAATCAGAGGGGGTGTTTGTGTCTTCAGCATAACCCAATCTATTCTGATAACTCTTCCCCCTGTGATTTAGACTCAACTGTGCTGATGTCTATATTTCTGCTTCATCGTCCTGTGTGTATAGTGTGTCTCGATGGCACAGCCCTTCAGCTCAGGAATTCTATTTCATGGTGCTTGTATTCAGGCCCCAAGCAGTTAGCATGGTGCTGTGCAGAGCACAGGTGTGAACTGAATGCCCAACAGTGCCTAGCTATGGATAGCTATGGTTGGTGCAGGTTGGCGAAGGGTGGAGTGTGTGGGAGTTAAGATGTGCCATCCTTGTGAGGGGCCTCACACTCATTAGTCATGGGAATCATGATGGTTTGGAGATGAAGCTGGGTTGTAGCTTGATGCTTTCTATGGATGTTGTGCCCAGCCCCAGGGAATGGGTCATGACTGGTCTAAACCAATCACAGTCATCCCCTTTCCTTGGGCTCATGATGAGATTATGCATGGGCACATACATGGTCCAGTTCTGAACCGCGAAATGTAAGGGAAAGTCTTGTTCTCTTCCTGAAAAACTGAAAGAGAAATGAGAAATGGATGTGAATTTCACTGAAAGCAGAGCCCGAGAAAGGATTCAAATGCTAATGGTTTACATGGCAGGGGTTCCCAGGGAGCAGAAGAGAGGGTAGTGGAAAGGTTTGAAGACAAACCAATAAAGGGCGTACTTATTTTTGAGTTTGTCACCCTGGGGCTCAGTGCTGCTTGGGACCCTCTGGGGGACATTGGAATTGTCCCTCCATATTGCAGGAGGTAGGGCATTTATCCAACGACGTCCATGGGTTGTCAGTTGCCCCTCCTCTTCCAGGAACTGGATGTTCACCAGTAACTTCCGGTGGCCGGAATCCAGCAGGCACCTTACTACTCAGTTGCTTCTTTGCTGTGCTTGTCCCCCACTTCCTGCTCCAGAACTCTTTTCTGCCGGGGTTTCTAGGCCGAGTCTTCCTCCAGTGCTGCTTTGCAGCCTCTGTGGCCACTTCTTGTTTTCCCTCCCAGGCATCTTTCCCTTTTTTCCACTCGGTAGACACCTCCTAGGTTCTATTCTGGTCGTCCTCACGTCTACCCACCCTCACTGGGCACACCGATTCATGGAATGGTTTCAGCTGTTACTGTTGTGGTGCCAGCTCCAAAATCCACACCCCCAGCCCTCTCTCCTGAGTTCCGCAGGCATAAATCTATTCATTCAACCAACAAATATTTATCAAGAAATTTTTCTTTTCCCCTTCGGCCACACGGAGAGGTTTGTGGGATCTTTGTTCCCTGACTAGGGACTGAACGTGGGCCCGGATAGTAAAAGCACCGAGTCTTAACCGCTGGACCACGGGGAATTCCCTTTATCAAGCAGTTTGAATCTGCCAGGAGTTGGGATAAAGCAGTAAAATGAAAGTGAAAGGTAGCTTACCAGGCTCTGCCGTCCGTGGGATTCTCCAGGCAAGAGTACTGGAGTGGGCTGTCATTTCCTTCTCCAGGGGATCTTCCTGACCCAGGGATTGAACCCAGGTCTCCTGCATTGCAGGCAGATGCTTTAACCTCTGAGCCACCAGGGAAGCCCTCAAAGTGGTAAATAAGAACTCAACTTCTAGGAGGGCTTCGACAATAGGGAACAAGTGGACCAAAATCCAAGAAGACCAGATAATTTTGGCTAGTAAATACTAAATGCTATGCAGACAATAAAACAGGTCCGTGTGATTGAACATGTGCGTGTGTGCACACTGTCTCAGAGTGACCGCTCTGACGATGTGGTATTGGAGCGGGGATCCTGCTGTCTGTGACTGTGCAAGCACAAAGGTATAGAGAGCTTCCCAGTGTATTTGAGGACAGATAGGAAGGCTGAAGCGGCTGCAGTGATGTCAGCATAAGGCCACAGTGTGGGTGGAGATAAAGTCAGAGATAAGGCCAAGAAGATAGCAGGGCTGGGGGCAAGCAGGCCCAGGAGAGCAAGGGTCTAGCAAAATTCCCGGGCAGTGCTTACGTGCACTTTTGCACTGATTTGAGAACTGGGGCAAATGGAGAATGCAAGAGATGAGAAGAGAAACTTCATTTAAAAATTATTTTGGGGGTGGGATGAATTGGGAGATTGGGATTGACAGTCAGTCAGTCAGTTCTGTCGTTCAATCGTGTCCAACTCTTTGCGACCCCATGAACCGCAGCACGCCAGGCCTCCCTGTCCATCACCAACTCCTGGAGTTTGCCCAAAGTCATGTCCATTGAGTCGGTGATGCCATCCAACCATCTCATCCTCTGTCGTCTCCTTCTCCTGCCCTCAATCTTTCCCATCATCAGGGTCTTTTCAAATGAATCAGCTCTTAGCATGAGGTGGCCAAAGTATTGGAATTTCAGCTTCAGCATCAGTCCTTCCAATGAACACCCAGGACTGATCTCCTTTAGGATGGACTGGGTGGATCTCCTAGCCTGGTTGGATTTCCTTGGGGTTGACATATACACACAATTTTTTTTTTTTTAAGTATTTATTGAATTTGTTACAGTATCGCTTCTGACTTATGTTTTGATTTTTTTTTTTAGCTGAGGCATGTGGGATCTTAGCTCTGAAATGGGGGATCCAGCCCACACCCCTTGCACTGGAAAGCAAAGTCTTAACCAGTGGACCACCAGGGAAGTCACTGACGTGTATACACTATTGATACAATGTATGAAATGGATAACTAGGATAAGGAGTGAGTACCCACTGTGAAGAACAGGGAACTCAAGGCCCTGTGGTGACCGAAATGGGAAAGAAGTCCAAAAAAGAGGAGATTCATGGATACAGAAAACCGACTGACTTTGCTGTAGAGCAGAAGCCCAACACAACACTGTAAAATGGCTCTGCTCCAAGGAAAATTAATTTTCATTAATTACATATACATTTATGTGTGTATATTATATATTGTATATTAATATATATATATATAGGCTTCCCTGGTGGCTCAGATGGTAAAGCGTCTGCCTGGAATGCGGGAGACCCAGGTTCGACCCCTGGGTTGGGAAGATCCCCTGGAGAAGGAAATGGCAACCCACTACTGTACTCTTGCCTGGAAAATTCCACGGACTGAGGAGCCTGGTAGGCTACAGTCCATGGGGTTGAAAAGAGTCGGACACGACTGAGCAACTTTACTTTACTATAATAGATATACATTAATGTATATCTGTTATAGGCAATAAAAATTTTCTATTCCCTTCATAGGATAAAAATAAAAGTTATTCTTCCGGGACATTCCTTGGCTGTCTATTGGTTAGGAGTCGGTGTTTTCACTGCTGGGCCTGGGTTCCACCCCTGGTCAGGGAACTGAGATTTCAGTCAGTCCCAAAATTAGGCCAAAAAAAGTCCTTCAAAAGTCTTTTTGGGGACGTGTAGAATCCAGAGAGGTATAAAATACTACCACACCCTCCTATGAGCTCATTGCCAGTTTCAACACCATTAACTTAATTTAACAAAGGAAACAAATTGGCAGCCAGGAAGTAGGAGGAAAACCAAGCAAGTATTGTGTTCATAAAACCTGTCCAAGAGAGAGGCTGACCATGACAGACACAGGCAACGAGGCCCTGTAGGTTTAAGTTTAATCTTTTTACTGAAGAATAGTTGATTTTCAATACTGTGTTAGTTTCAGGTGTTCACCATAGTGATTCAGTATTTCTGAAGATTATGTTCCATTACAGGTTATTACAAGATAATGAAGGTAATTACCTGTGCTATGCAGGATAGCCTCGTTGTTTATCTAGTTTATATATAATAATTCATATCTATCCAGTAGTTAATCCCATACTCCATAATTTATATCCCCCCTCTGCCTTCTCCCCTTTTCACTGTCAGTTTGTTTTCTATGCCTAGGAGTCTGTTTCTGCCTTGCATAAACATTTATTTGTATTGTTTTTTTAGATTTCACTTACAAGTGATATCCTACAATCTTTTTTTTGTCTGACATTTCACTAAGCATAATATTCTCTAGGTCCATCTATGTTGCAACAAATGGTAATATTTTGTTCTTTTTTATGGCTGAGTAATATTCCATTGTATAATTTATACCACATCTTCTTAAGCCAGTTGCCAGTTGGTGGGCACTTGGGTTACTTCCATGTCTTAGCTATTGTAGATAGTGCTTTTATGGACGTTGGGATGCATGTATCCTTTTGAATCAGTGTTTTTACTTTTGTCTGGATATATGCCCAGGAGTGGAGTTGCTGGATCATATGATAGTTCTATTTTTAGTTTTTTAGAGAACCTCCTTACTGTTTTCCATAATGGCTGCACCCTTTTTTTCCACATCCTTGCCAACATTTGAGAAGTCTTTCTGAATTTCTCCAGGCAGACATAGGTGCACCTTCTTTTATTCCCCCTGGTTCATGTTACAGTCCTAACCTCATTTTGGTAATACCATTCAGAGGTCTGCTGCCCTCTGCATTTGGCTGTAAACTCCTTCACAGTACCTGGCTCCCTTTTAGAGGGTTTCATCCATTCTCGGTCCTGGGATTGGGGTGGGGTGGGCTCTTCTCCCGTTATCCCTCAGCTACTCAGCGCACCGGCCGCAGTGGCTGTTTCAGGCACGCCTTGCTGTTGCTGCTCAGTCGCTAGGTCATGTCCGACTCTTTGTGACCCCAAGGACTGTAGCCTTCCAGGCTCCTTCATCCTCTACTGTCTCCCAGAGTTTGTTCAAGTGCATGTCCACCGAGTTGGTGACGCTATCTAACCATCTCATCCTCTGCGGCCCTCCTCTCCTTTTGCCTTCAATCTTTCCCAACATCAAGCTCTTTTCCATTGAGTCAGCTCTTTGTACCAGGTGGCCAAACTTTTGGAGCTTTAGCTTCAGCATCAGTCCTTCCAATGAATATCCAGGCTTGATTTCCTTTAGGATGGACTGGTTTGATCTCCTTGCAGTCCAAGGGACTCTGAAGGATCTTCTCCAGCACCACAATTTGGGGAAAGCATCAATTCTTCCATGCTTAGCCTTGTTTATGATCCAAATCCAAGTTCTGTACATGACTACTAGAAAAACCAGTACAGTCCGTAGAGTCACAAACAGTCTGACACGACTGAGCAGTTGAACAGATAGGAGGCACTCAGGGATGGGATGGGCATTTGATCCATTTCAAGTGAATGAGAGTGTGAGTCTCAGGACTGGTAAAGCAGTCACTAGCATGAGGATGTGAGTCTGGAATTGCTGTGACCATTTTATAACTTTGAACCTGAAGCTGATGGAAGGCCACTGTATGAAACATGATGATGAAGCCGCCATGAAAGGCTTGAGTGACAGAGTCGGGAAGCGAAGTCTTTGGTGACGCGGTATGAACCCTTGCATCAAGCCTTGCTCAGAACCAGCTCTTCCTCTGGACTTTAGAGTAAGGTGAGCCAGTAAATTGTCTTTATTGTTTAAGCCAGTTGAGTTGGATTTTTGTTTATTCCAACTTGAAGAGTCCTAACTAGCACAGCAATTAGTGCCATGAGTAATGTGTGTTAGTTGCTCAGTCAGGTCCGACTCTTTGTGACCCTGTGGACTGTAGCCTGCCAGGCTCCTCTGTCCGTGGGATTCTCCAGGCAGGAATACTGGAGTGGGTTGCCATTCCTTCTCCAGGGATCTTCCCGACCCAGGTATCGAAGGGTCTCCTGATTACAGGCAGATCCTTTGTCATCTGAATTACCAGGGAAGCCATGAGTAAGAGGCCACACAAATGGTTCAGTCCCAAAGTGATCCAACCAAAGAGGAAAGATGAAGGGCAGTAACAACCCCTCTATCTGGGGTTGAGAAATTAGCAATCCGATCCAGCTAGTTATATAGTTTCCTGTTGTGCCTTGGAATGCAGCTCACATGCGTGCTGTGGTTATAGCAGCACATTACTTAGGAGAGAAATTCAGCGTGTTGGATGGAGTTGGTTCCTTCTCGTTGCTATTAGTAAAGTACTATAAAAAGGTAAACTTATGTTCAAACTAGCCTACCCAAAAAGAGAAAAGGAAGAAAATAGAGCTTTGCTAAGAGAAGCTCTTTCTGCCTATGGTAGAAAATGGCTAAGATTCTGGAAACCGGCAGAATTGTAAAATCCCCAAAGCTTTGCCCCAGAGTCTCTGAGTATAAGCAGAAGCAGGGATGAGGTGTACATCACAGGAGATAAGACTGGGACATGTCCTTTCCTGAGTACTTCCTGGTTTTCACTTCCTTGATATGTACACGGGATATAGCCTACAGGCAAGGACCAGACTTGGGGTGCCTCTCCTGTTGTCCTAAGGTAAGGCCGAGAGTCCGGAAGAGCACTGAGGTTTGTTGCTTAAAGAAATACCTGCCCTAGACGTCAGACCTGGAGACTAGTCTCAGCAAGACTTTTGGTTTTAGGTACTAGCTCACAGAATCCATCAGAAGCAAGTAGATCGGAAGCCTATAGAGTGACTTACAGTGCCAAAGAAACTCTGAGCCCAGATGCCAATGGCCAGAGACTTCAACTCTAATGGAATTTCTTATGTGTCCAAATACAGTGAATGAAACTTCATAGGGATAAAACATTACAGCAGTATTTCTTATGCTTTTATATATATAAGAAATTTATTAATAGTGTCAGTTCTTGGGAATTCCCTGGTGGTCCAGTGGTTAGGACTCTGTGCTTCTACTGTGGGGGACTCCGGTTCTATCTCTGGGATCTCTGATTTGAAACTGAGATCCCACAAGCCTCATGGTACGGCTCCCTCCCACACTCCCCCCAAAAAGTATTAATTCTTGGGCTTCGTTCCTAAAGAATATGATCCCTTCTGTTGGAGATTGAGCTCAGGCATCTTCTCTATTAACAAATGTCCCTGATGGTTCACATGCAGGTGACTGGGCAACCTCACTTTGGGAGAAATTGCATTTAGGGAAATGATGAAATTCCTTAGTGACAGCAGGACTCCTTTTGTCCTTATAGTGTCTAGCACTGTGTAGGGCATGGAAGGGGAGCTTGGCAGAGACATGCCCCCTAGACCGGAAAAGCACAGGTATCCAGAGCCAACGTGGATTTGGGAAGTATGCAGACCCTGATCCCAGAGACTGATGGGCCCTGTGTCCCTGCTCCCCTGGCCCTTGACTCTGCTTTGCACCTGTTGGGGTGGCCTTATCCAGACACTGAGCTGGCAGTGAATACACCCGGGGTCCTCTGCCAGTGTCCCTTGTTCAGGCAGAGAGTTCTGGACACATCTGTGGGAAAGAGCAATGTGTCGAATGTCGGGGAGTGTTTACTAGGCTTTTCCATGTTTGTTTTCTTCCTTCCACCACACCTTAGGACAAGGAGCATTCTGAGAGCCTCAGTGGAGCAGTCACACTTTTGTGGCACCTTGAGTGACTCATGTGTCTCAACTCTACACACCCTCCATCAAAGGCCTTGGAATTGTCAAGGTCAGGATATTTAAAGCCACATTCTTGGGAGTGCTCTGGACACTGCCAGCTCAGCTCAGGAAGAGGGACGTGCCCAGAGGACAGCTGTTACAGTTGGTGCCCACTGTTTCTGACAAGTTTGAAGCACATACCAGTCATGAGTATGGCCATATGGTCCTGGTTGGTCATGGCCAAGTGATCGTAGATTTCTCTTTATTAATTTTCCTAAAATTTTAATTCAGCACCTACTGTATGCCAGACACCAGGAAGGATGCAAAGGTATATAGACACAACCCCAAATGAGCTCACAGACTTCTTTTTTTTTCATTTATTTTTTATTAGTTGGAGGCTAATTACTTTACAATATTGTAGTTTTTTTTGTCATACATTGACAAGAATCAGCCATGGTTTTACATGTATTCCCCATCCCGATCCCCCCTCCCACCTCCCTCTCCACCCGATTCCTCTGGGTCTTCCCAGTGCACCAGGCCCGAGCACTTGTCTCATGCATCCAACCTGGGCTGGTGATCTGTTTCACTATAGATAATATACATTTTTCGATGCTGTTCTCTTGAAACATCCCACCCTCGCCTTCTCCCACAGAGTCCAAAAGTCTGTTCTGTACATCTGTGTCTCTTTTTCTGTTTTGCATATAGGGTTATCGTTACCATCTTTCTAAATTCCATATATGTGTATTAGTATGCTTTAATGTTCTTTATCTTTCTGGCTTACTTCACTCTGTATAGTGGGCTCCAGTTTCATCCATCTCATTAGAACTGATTCAAATGAATTCTTTTTTACGGCTGAGTAATATTCCATGGTGTATATGTACCACAGCTTCCTTATCCATTCGTCTGCTGATGGGCATCTAGGTTGCTTCCATGTCCTGGCTATTATAAACAGTGCTGTGATGAACATTGGGGTGCACGTGTCTCTTTCAGATCTGGTTTCCTTGGTGTGTATGCCCAGAAGTGGTATTGCTGGGTCATATGGCAGTTCTATTTCCAGTTTTTTAAGAAATCTCCTCACTGTTCTCCATAGTGGCTGTACTAGTTTGCATTCCCACCAACAGTGTTCCCTTTTCTCCACACCCTCTCCAGCATTTATTGCTTGTAGACTTTTGGATAGCAGTCATCCTGACTGGTGTGTAATGGTACCTCATTGTGATTTTCATTTGCATTTCTCTGATAATGAGTGATGTTGAGCATCTTTTCATGTGTTTGTTAGCCATCTGTATGTCTTCTTTGGAGAAATGTCTCTTTAGTTCTTTGGCCCATTTTTTGATTGGGTCATTTATTTTTCTGGAGTTGAGCTGGAGGAGTTGCTTGTATATTTTTGAGATTAATCCTTTGTTGCTTCATTTGCTATTATTTTCTCCCAATCTGAGGGCTGTCTTTTCACCTTGCTTATAGTTTCCTTTGTTGTGCAAAAGCTTTTAAGTTTCATTAGGTCCCATTTGTTTATTTTTGCTTTTATTTCCAATATTCTGGGAGGTGGGTCATAGAGGATCCTGCTGTGATTCATGCCGGAGAGTGTTTTGCCTATGTTCTCCTCTAGGAGTTTTATAGTTTCTGTTCTTACATTTAGATCTTTAATCCATTTTGAGTTTACTTTTGTGTATGGTGTTAGAAAGTGTTCTAGTTTCATTCTTTTACAAGTGGTTGACCAGTTTTCCCAGTACCACTTGTTAAAGAGGTTGTCTTTTTCCATTGTATATCCTTGCCTCCTTTGTTGAAGATAAGGTGTCCATAGGTTCGTGGATTTATCTCTGGGCTTTCTATTCTGTTCCATTGATCTATGTTTCTGTCTTTGTGCCAGTACCATACTGTCTTGATGACTGTGGCTTTGTAGTAGAGCCTGAAGTCAGGCAGGTTGATTCCTCCAGTTCCATTCTTCTTTCTCAAAATTACTTTGGCTATTCAAGGTTTTTTGTATTTCCATACAAATTGTGAAATTATTTGTTCTAGTTCTGTGAAAAATACCATTGGTAGCTTGATAGGGATTGCATTGAATCTATAGATTGCTTTGGGTAGTATAACCATTTTGACAATATTGATTCTTCCGATCCATGAACACGGTATGTTTGTCCATCTGTTTGTGTCCTCTTTGATTTCTTTCATCAGTGTTATAGTTTTCTATGTTTTGTTTCTTTAGGTAGATATACTCCTAAGTATTTTATTCTTTTTGTTGCAATGGTGAATGGTATTGTTTCCTTAATTTCTCTTTCTGTTTTCTCATTGTTAGTGTATAGGAATGCAAGGGATTTCTGTGTTAATTTTATATCCTGCAACTTTACTATATTCATTGATTAGCTCTAGTAATTTTCTGGTAGAGTCTTTAGGGTTTTCTATGTAGAGGATCATGTCATCTGCAAACAGCGAGAGTTTCACTTCTTCTTTTCCTATCTGGATTCCTTTTACTTCATCTTCTGCCCTGATTGCTGTGGCCAACACTTCCAACACTATGTTGAATAGTAGTGGTGAGAGTGGGCACCCTTGACAGACTCTTTTAAAAACAATGAAAGCCACAAGTCAGGGAGCAACATCATCAAACTGCTGAAAGAAGAAACTGTCACCCTTGAATTCTATACCCAACAAAAATATTTTCAAAAAATTATGGTGAAATGAGAACATTTTCAGGCAAAATATGAAAAAATTCATCACCAGCAGACCTGCACTATGAGAAATATTGACATAAGTTCCCTCAAGCAGAAGGAGAGTTATACTATGTAGGAGTGTGGATCTATACAAGACAATTAAGAGTGGTAGAAATGAGATGTTCCAACTACTAAATGAAGAAGGAATGTTATAACTGCTACTGCTGCTAAGTCACTTCAGTCGTGTCCGACTCTGTGTGACCCCACAGATGGCAGCCCACCAGGCTCCCCTGTCCCTGGGATTCTCCAGGCAAGAACACTGGGGTTGCTATTTCCTTCTCCAATGCAGGAAAGTGAAAACAGAAAATGAAGTCTCTCAGTCGTGTCCGACTCTTCGCGACCCCATGGACTGCAGCCTACCGGGTTCCTCTGTCAATGGGTTTGTTCAGGCAAGAGTACTGGAGTGGGGTGCCATTGCCTCCTCCAAATGTTATAACTAGAGTATCACAATTTTGAAAGCCCTACTGAAATAATGGATCTAGGCAATGAAGAACAATGGCTGACAATATGACAAAAAGAGAGACATGCTGCATGCTAAGGCAGTTCACTGTATCTGACTCTTTGTGACCCTAATGGACTATAACCCTCCAGGCTCATCTGTCCATGGGATTCTCCAGGCAAGAGTATTGGAGAGGGTTGCCATTGTCTTCTCCAGGGGATCTTCTAGACACCGGGATCGAACCTGCATTTCTTATATCTCCTGCATTGCAGGTGGATTCTTTACCACTAGTGCCACCTGGGAAGTCCCACAAAGAGACACAACCAGATACTATACATGTTGACAGAGGCACACTTCACCACCTATGTGAAATAACCCTGTTAAACAACAGAAACAAAATGAGGTAATAATAATAAACCTGAATCTGGCCTGGGGGTCCAATGGCTGAGACTCCCGTGCTCTCAGTGCAGAGGACGTAGGTTCAACCCCTGGTCGGGGAACGAGAGCCCACAGCCACAACCAAGACCTGGTGCAGCCAGATAAATAAAAAAACAATAAAAAAAATCTAGGTTATAGGATATATAAGGGAAAGAGAAACAAGTTCAGTGACACCACTCTGTACACCGGTGTTAGTTGCATAGTTGCGGGATCTTCAGTCTTCATTGTGGCAATCGGAATCTTGAGTTGCGGTGTGTGAACTCTTAGTTGCGGCATGTGGGATCTAGTTCCCTGACAAGGGATTGAACCCAGGCCATGAGCATTGGGTGTGTGGAGTCTTAGGCACTGGACCAGCAGGGAAGTCCCCTGTGTGGATCTTTAGATCCCTAATTCAAACTAACTAGAAAGGGCAAAAAAAAAAAAGGTAATACACTTAGGGAAATGTGAACACTGACAGATCTACTAGGGAATGACTGGGGGGAAAAACAGTTATCCAGGCAAGAGGGAGAAGGTGGGCACGGCAGTGGGAAAGACACGTCCTCCTGGGAAGAGGGGGAGAGTTGGCAGATTCAGGAGAAAAGACTCTTGCTGCACTCATGACCTCTGACCTTTACCCCAGGCTAGGGCTGGCGGGGGTGCTCTAGTTTCTGAGAAAGAAAAATGCAGAATACTGACATGGAGACTATTTCTCTTGACCTCCTCTGGCCACCCTAGGTGTGAGGGTCCACCTCAGGGGAAGACGTCTTGTTGAGGGCTTTCAAGGTCCGAGCGCCAGAAGCGTTGGGGAGACAGACGCTTTGAGCACTTCAGCCCCCTTCCGCTCTGCCTAGGGGTGGGAGAGTAGGAAGGCTGAGAGAACTGGCGTGAAGAGGAGGTAAGCAAAGAGGGAAGGAGAGACGGAGGAGAAAAGAGGAGACAGGGAAGAGAACGGCAAAGAGAGCGCGGCATGCACTCAGACGCTGCCCTCCCAGGTAAAAGTTGGCTTCAGCCTCTGGATGCTAGGACAGAGCCCTCCGTCCTCTCCTCACACTCCCTACAGTCCAGTCCAGGGGCGAAGCTGCTCGTGAGGAGGGACGAGGGGGTGCTCCGGCCACAGAGACTGATGAGTTTGCTCAGGTCAACGGGCAAGCTGAGATGATGAAATGGCTGAAGGCCGTGCCCTGGGCTCCGGCCCTGGCTTACCCACCACCACCCAGGCGCAAGCCTGTGCACCGTGATGCCTCTCTCCTGGGGCGCCTGCGGCACGACGTGCCCGGTGAGAACCGATAACCAGGATCTTAGCTGGCGTTATCGAGGGCTCACTCTGCCAGGTTCTCTTCTGAGTGCTTTACGCAGTAATTCATTTCATTTTCTCAACAACCCTTTGAGGAAGGTACTGCTATTAGTCCCGTGTAATAGACGAAGTAGGGTCAGTAAAGAATCTGCCTGCAATGCAGGAGACCAGCTTCTGTCCCTGGGTTGGGAAGATCCTCGCTGGAGAAGGGAACGGCACCCCAGTCCGGTGTTCTTGCCTGGGAAATCCCACGGACAGAGGAGCTGGTGGACTCAATCCATGGGGCCACGAGAGTCAGGCGCGACTGAGTGACTGAACCAACAGATGAAGTAACTGAGCTCAGAGAGGTTAAGTCGTTTACCTCAGGTCACACAGAGAATAAGGTGTTCCCCCCGTAACCAAAACTGGCAGTGGCGACCTCACTACACTCCCCCAGACAGAGGCTTGTTCAGGCTTGTCCCCCTTCCCCTCCATGAGCAGCTGGGGCCCAGGGCTGGAATGCAGGCTTTGCAGAGCTCTGGAGACCTGGGGGCCACACTGGAAAAGCCACCCTGTGCTCACAAGGCAGAGGGCCCCCAAGGCTGGGGAACGTGTTGCCAAAAACAACAGCGTGGCTGCCCGAAACTGTTCTCAGCTGAACAGCCTGGATGCAAGGCTTATGATTCTTATCAGCTCTCCAAGAGAGAGCTCTGCATCACGACATTCTGATCCCAGGATATGAAAAGGGAACTGGGGGAGGGGGTGTCCAAGGCCATGCGCGGCGTCAGGAGAAGGGCAGCTGGGTCCCCACCCCAGGTTCTGGCAGAACACCCTTGAACGATTTAGCCTGAAATAGCATAAGAACTTCTTTCCCATTTTTTCCAGGCTTTTGGATGAAATTATATTTTACAAATGACTCATTATTATATTTATAGCTTCTCTCCAAATGATTCAAATTGTGGTTTGTCGCCTCCCTGTCTCTCAACTTCCCCCCTAGCTTGACAGGAAGAAGTGCTGTTTTCTGTACGGCCAGGTGTGGCCGCCGAGCGCGGCTGTGCCCCCTATAATTACGCTCCGGAGCCCTGACAGGCACTCCGGCGGCGCTGGGAGTCATGTGCAGCCTTTGTTCCAGCATGTCTTGGGGAACTCGGCTGGGAATCCGCCGCTGTAGGAAGTGCCTGTGTGTGTGGTGGGGGGAGTGGGCAGCGGGAGGAGGTGGGCGGCCTGTTCCCCGGGCGGCTGGGACAGAGGGGGCCTTTGTGAGGGCACAGCCTGGAGAAGCCAGAGCTGTGGGTCCTCAAAGCACCCTGTGAGGAGGCTGGGGAAGGGGGTGGACCTGGGCCCAGGCCAGTGAGGACCCTCCTCTCCCTCCCCACTCCGCCCCCTCCCCCAGCCTTCTTTGGGAAGTTGAGAGGGTGGCTGGTGGAGGCGGTGGCGGCTCAGACGTTTCAGGCTGTGCAAGGGTCTGGTTATTGACACTTCACGGTTTCTTGTGAGGAACCGCTCTGGCTCTATCAGGCATGGGAGCGGGTGGTTCTTGAATTCCCTCCCTCTTCCAGGCTCCGCTTCCCCACCCCTAGCTTCCCACTCAGACGCCCTGCAGCTCCTGGGTCGGTGTGGTCAGATGAGCCTGAGAGGACAGTTTGCTCTTGAACAGGCCGTCTTTGAGGGGAAAGGTGGCCTGGAGGCCCCATCTGCAATGATAGTTTATTCCAGTAGAGGCCCATGGGATCAAAGTCCCCTTGGTCTGCTCTCCTGGGTACTAAGAAGAGCTTGAAGTCCATGGAATGGGACAGAGGACATTCTGGAAGTCGCCCCTATCCCTCCCGGTCCTTGGACCTCAGGCATGGTGACCCCAAGATGCCTGTGGCTGGCTGCGGGGTGAGGGTCCTGGGGCCACAGCAAGGACAGGCCTCCTGGGGTGCCCAGGAGGCCCAGAGGGAGCTGGCTTCTCAGGCAGGACTTGTCTGCAGACCTCTCCCTGGGCCTCAGGGGAAGAATTGGCTCCTTGATGTTACAGTTCTGCGCTGAGAGGGAGGCTGGGCCCCTTGAGGATCAGAGCGCGGAGCTGCACGGGGGCCAAGCTGGGGGCTCTGGTTGTGTCCCCAGCTCGCCCGCCCGGGGTTCCTTCAGGCCTGCTTGCATTTTCCCTTCTTGGCACTGCCTGCGTGAGTGTGGAGGGGGCGCGGGTGGGGGTGGAGGTGCTGTGGAAACGGGTGTGGACAGGCATAACGTAATTATGGGTGAAATCAGGGTGAAGCCCGGATAGAGATGACTTCCATCTGGGCTGAGCTGGGTCCCTGTGAGCAGTGGGAGGTGGTCCTGAGCAGTGGCCAGGGGCCCAACTGGGGGCCCTAGCTGAGAGGCCTGGGACCCCCCTCCCTCGGGGATTCCATGGAAGGAAGTGGAGAGGCCTTGAGAAGTCCCTCCTCAGAGAGAAGGGGGGGCTGTGAAAAGAACCAGAAGGGGTCCTGGTGGGGTCGGGGTGGCAAAAGGGAGGGAGGGGCAGCGCCAGGTGTGCGCTGACCTGGGTGTGGGTGACCCGAACATACTGCTTGGGCCTGAGGGACAGAGAGGCTCTTTGTCAGAGAGAAATGCTGCCTCCCGCATCTGGGGTAGAGCCGGGGCTGGCGGCCTTCCGAAAGCAGCCAGCCCGGCTGGTGGTCAGACTGAGGGGCAGCCAACTCCGCCAACTGGAGCCACCTTTGGAGCACCTTCTTCACGGGGTTTGTGGTCCTGGAGCCAGTTCTGGCACCTTCTCACCAGGCTGTTGACCATCATGTCAACGTGTGAGTGCCGTGAACGTGGTTGTTTAATCGCTAAGTTGTGTCTGTGTCCAACTCTTTGCTATCTCCTGAGCTATAGCCCGCCAGGCTCCTCTGTCTGGGGGAGTTCCCAGGCAAGAATACTGGAGTGGGTTGCCATTTCCTTCTCCAGGGGATCTGCCCAACTCAGGGATCGAACCCATGTCTTCTGCGTTGGTAGATGGATTGTTTACCACTCAGTCACCAGGGAGGCTTGAACACGGTTAGGTGTCATCTTTGAATATGTGTTCAAGGGATTCTGCTCTGCCTGGCCTCCCCCATATACCTCTCCCAACTCTGCTCCTGCTTGGAGCCCCACTGCACGCCTCATGCAGGCAATGCTGTGGGCAGCCTGTGGGCAAAACTGGATCCTACCTCTGAATTAAGAGCAAATCATGGAGGGAAATGTGTCTTGACAAAATGGGTTTTCACAGCACAGGGAGATCAGGCTGGGAAGGACTTGGCTTCATTCCACCTTCAATGAGGATGATGATTTAGGGATGATGATGGAGGATCAAAGTATTATCTTTAGGTTGTATTTATGGAGCGGTTCACTGTCTACCTCCTTATTTTCAGGTGGAAACTTATCTAACGATGGGAGATGTTTTTAATTTGACAAAGTGAAATTAGAGATGATGAAATCAGCTTGCACACACTTCTCAAACTGTGTTCATATCCATTATCTCTCGAGGGGCAGCCTGTTCCCTTCTCTGTTTTCTTTATAAGGATATTGAGATCCGGAGATTAGACAACTTGCCCGATTAGTAACTTGCACAACTAGTTACTGACTAGGTTTAGAATCAAAGTCCTCTTCCTTGGGCTTCCCAGGTGGCAATAGTGGTAAAGAAACTGCTTGCTAATGCAAGAGACCTGAGAGAAGCTGGTTCGATCCCTGGGTCGGGAAGATCCCCTGGAGAAGGGCTCAGTAACCCACTCCAGTATTCTTGTCTGGAGAATCCAATGGACAGAGGAGCCTGGCAGGCTACAGTCCATGGCGTCGCAAAGAGTCGGACACAACGAATGATTTAGCACCGATGCACGCCTACATGGATTGTGCCTGTTCTGCGGTTCTTCTGCTTTCTGTCAGCTTGGAAACGGAACTGAAGCCTAGAGCCATGTAGGTGGGTTCAGCAGAGGGATGACTGAGAGCAGGTGAAGGTATCCTTCTTCGCTGAGGGCTCCCTGAAGGTGTCTGCAGAGCTGCTGAAATGTAGGGTGGCAGAAGGAAAAGCCTCCCTTTTTTCAATTGACGGCAAGTCTCTCTTGGGGTGAGAGTGGATGGGTTTTGTTGCTGTTAAATCTATTTATTTGGCTGTGCTGGGTCTTAATTGTGGCATGCAGGATCTTTAATTGCGGTGTGCAAACTCTTAGTTGTGGCATGTGGGATCTAGTTCCCTGACCAGGGATCGAACCTGGGTTCCCTGCATGGGGAGCACAGAGTCTTAGCCAGTAGACCACCAGGGAAGTCCTGGAGTCAGAGTGAATGTTGCTGACAGTACTTATTTACTGTGGTAAAGTATGTATTATATATAAAAGTCACCATTTTTACCACTTTTAAGTGTACAGTTCAGTGTGGCATTAAGTATATTTACATCATTGTGCAACCATTTCCACCATCCATCTTCAAAACCTTTTTCGTCTTCCCAGACTGAAACCTCACACCCACTGAAAAATAACTCCCCATTCTCCCCTCTCTCCAGCCCCTGGCAGCCACTGTTCTACTGTCTCTAGGAATTTAACTACTCTAGGGACCTAATGTAAGTGGAATCGTATAGTATTTGTCCTTTGTGTCTGTTCTGTATTGACTTATTTTTTATTGGATCATCATTTTTAACTATGACAGGGATAGTAATTAGCAGTGCTCTGTGCCCATAAAGGGGTGAAAAAAAGAGAACAAGAGTGATTTGGGGTGGATTTCTCAACTGTGAGGGGTACCAGATGTAAGGGGGTGGTGGTGGAGGGTGGATGGGAAGAAAGTGTTACATAGAGAAAAAATGCTGTAGTTTATCATTCTGTGGGAGGGGTGCCCCATCCCCCCCACCCCGGCCCCGGAGGCAGATGCCTCTTTTTTGAGGATTAGGAACCCTGATGGAGAAGCCCCCCTGTCTGGTGAGAACAGAGTGACCCTCTGGGCAGGCTGGAGGCAAGACAAATTGTTGTGTGAGAGAAATCAGCAGAACTTGGAGTTTGGATAGAAGGGTCTGGAGGAGAGGTGAGAAGTGAGAGGCTGGAGAAGACAGTATAAGTTGGGACTTAGGAAACATGAGAAACTTTTTGAGGTGGGGGGATGGCTGACAAATTTTTAGGAGAGTGATGTCTTGTTAGATTCGAATGTGTTTACTGTGATTCTCTATTCCCCTGGGGTTTAAGTAAAAGTCTGGGCTTCGCTTGTGGCTCAGCTGGTAAAGAATCACCTGCAATGCAAGAGACCTGGGTTCGACCCCTGGGTTGGGAAGATTCCTCTGGAGAAGGGAAAGGCTACTACTATGCCCGTTAGCCTGGTGTGAGCTGGCGGGGTGGCTGGGGGGACGCGGGACGTGGGCAGTGCCTGGGTGATATGGAGAAGTCAAGCAGGAGACCAAGCCAGAGGTCTTCAGAGGAAGCATAAACCCTCAGAGTCCTGGGAGCACTGTCGGTTGTGGGGCAAGAGCCGAGGGGGTCTGGGAGGTTGCGGGTGGGAAACAGTGATGAGTTCCCCACAGTTGGGCGGGAGTTGCCAGTCTTGTCTTGGGGCCAGCGTGTCAGTTAGAGAGCCTGAAGGAATGAGTGGATGTGGGTTCTGCTTCTTAGAATCCTTCTGGTAAAATCTAGACCAGGCACAGCTTGGGTCCTCAGGAAGCAGAGGCTCCCTGCCGTCTGTCAGCTCAGCTCCTTGCCTCCAGGACGTCCAGATTCACGGGGGATAGAACTGGTGTTTTGAGAGACGGAGATGGAGCTAGAACCAAAGCCAAGCCCGGAACAGGTCTTGAGCTTTCAAAACACCCTTCTCTTTAAAAAATGTCTGAAAGCAGAGATCTGGAGCTGTGACTGTCGCTGATGGAGACAGATGCTTTTTGGACCCCCCAGATCTAGCCAGGAGCCCAGCGAGAGGGTCTGGCTACTCCCACCCAGAGACCCCAGAGGAATCTGGCATGGAAGGTGAGCTTTGTTACTGGGAATGTTGGAGATTCCCGGAGCAGGTCCTGGACTGAGTGTGGATTGAGGATGGAGCCCTGCCTGGAATTACTGATGCATCCTAAGATCTCGGAAGCAGCCTGCGTGGTGGCGGCGGGGCCGGCCGAGGACACTTCCCTCTGGTCCTCTCTAGCCTTGGCCCAGAGAACCAAGGCTCAGGGCTTGTCTGGCTGGACCCCATTTTGGTCCCAGCCCAGCATCCCTTCTTCAGCTGGGTCTTGGGGAAAAGGGCCCAGCCTGGCCCACACTTGAGGAGGTTTGTCAAATGTGTTAGCTGCCACTAAAAGCTTGTAAACTGAGGTGCAGGATACTGAGGGGCCTGGGCTGGCCCAGGGATGTGCTGTTGGAAAGTTCCAGAAGTTGCCTGCAGGTTGGGAGGGAGGAATGTCCCTGCAGAATCGCAGGCAAGCCTGTCCTGGGGCCGGGCCAGCTTTCCCTTCGATGGGCCCCTCTGCTCTGGGGGAGCTGTGTGTTCCCTTCTACTCTGGCAGCTTGGGAAAGACCAGAGGCCCTTTCAGGGAAATGAGAAAGAGGGAAAACAGGCCTGAAAACAGTGCAGTGAAAGGCCTAATTCTGAGCTCCAGCTGCGGACCCAGGCCCAGAGCACAGATGCATCCGCTATTCTGTGATGAGGACGTGGAGGGTTCTGAAATAGGTTGTTTAGGGGAGCTTCAGAGCCTTGGTGCTAGAAGGACTTGGAAGAGTAGCTAGTACAGCCCCCTCATTTTGCTGGGAGGCTAATCTGAAACAGAGTGGAATTTGGCAGGGGCTAGGATGCCTTTTTTCTTTGGAGGCCCCTGTTTCCTGAAAGAGACAGTGTCCGAGATGAGCTGATTTCACTCATTGCCCTCTTGGGTGCATTTAAAAAAAAAAGAAAGAAAGCAAGCCCTCAGAGGTCCTGATCTGGCTTCTTTAAAAGTCACTGAGTTTGTGGCTTCCAGGGTGTTTTCAGTTTGGAGCCATCGTTTCTGTTTGTTCATTAAAATGTTTGTTCACCACAGGCTTCTCGCCAGATCTCCCTTTGCACGTTATCGGGCCACGCTGCTGAATGGCTGAGGGAAGCCAGAAACAGAACTCAGGAAAAGAGTGGAATAAGGCAGGGGCTGGTGTGGCCCGGGAGTGGGGTGGGGTTAGAAGGTGGAGGTTGGCAGGCCTGTGGTTAAGGGTGAAGGTCTGAGTACCCTCAACAAGAAGCCTGAAGGCAACAGAAGAGACCTTGGCTCAGGATCTGTGCAGGGCTGGGCGCTCGGGCTCCTGTGGAAGCGGAGAGGCTACCTTGAGAATATGGTACTCAGAGCATCAGGGAGGCTCTGAAGATGGGCAGACCCCTGGCATATGAACCTTAGGAAAGAGGCGCCCTGGATGGCGGGCAGCCAGGTCCCTCAGAAAAAAGAGCAAAGAAAGAAAGTAAGGGGCACGGGGTGAAGTGGGGCCTGAATTGTACGTTTTGGGAGGGGCCCAGGAGGCTGCCAACTTTGATCTCACTTTCTGGATAGGCCTTTGGGTTACTTCTTATACCCACCACCCAATCACCAGAGAGGGGTGTCGCCTTCTGATAGAAGCAGCTCTTGGCAGACAAATGAGACTCACGCAGCTGGAGTTGGGGGCAACACAGCTGGGTGTGGGCTGGGGAGGGGCCTGGTGGGGGAGAGGAAAGTCTTTCCCAGGCTCCTGTCTGGGGTGACAGAGTCGGGGAGCAGAGAGTGAGGTTCAGGGCAGGGGCTGTGGTCCCGGAGCACACGGTCCCCCTGGTGCTCAGCTCAGGGCCAGGCGCATAGGAGGTGCTCACTGACAACGGAATGAATGAAGTTGGTATCTGTCTGAACGCGTGGAGTGCTATTCCCTGCACCCCTATGCTAGCTTTCTATTTTTCTTCTTCAGGACTTAAAGAGTAATTGAGAAGATTTGCTTAACTTGAGCTCTCTCCTCAGGAAGGAGCTTGCTGTCGGTGTGACAGAGAGCATTAGGCGCTGTCCCTCCGGGAGCCCCTCTCAGCACGCAGACCCTCCACCTGTGGGGGACGGGGGCCAGAGGAGGGTCAGAATGACCTCTCGGGGTCCAGCGGGCTCTGTGGGATGCAGAGGGTGGACTGGAGTTGGCCCGGCCGTGCTGGCGATGGCGGAGGTCACCGCAAGGCGATGCTACAGCAACTTCATTAACTGCATCATGCTTTTCTCCATGTGACAGCACTGGGCTTATGCCTCATCCCTAGCAGATAACCAAGGGAGGAAAATAAAATGGAATTCCAACCTTCTCTCTGGCAAGGTCTAACTCCTGGAATTGGTAGCTCAGAGAGGGGTCTCCTTCCTTGGACAGTACCAGGGCCCATCACTGAGGTTTATAGAAAAGAGGGATATTATGGTTTATGGCATTGAGAGATATTGCCTCCCCTCCTAGCCCTTTGCCCTGAGGGAGCTCCCCCAACTAATCTTGGGCTTGGTTTCAGAAGTGATGGTTAACCCTCTCCCTTGGTGTAGTATTCCTCCAGAGACAGGGGGATGGCTGAGATGACCTCTTCAAGTCTTGCTCACTCTACAGTTTCTGCAGCTCGGGAGGATCCAAGCATTTCCTCTCCTTCAGAAAGTTAACCTTCTGTCAGTTAACTCCGCGTGGGCGTGGGCCCCTTGTAGCTACACTATGCTTCCTCTAATATTTAAAAGATCTGTGCGGGTTCTTAGGGCCTCCGAATCATGTATTTATTTTCCTTGGCTCTGGCTGAAAAGGCCACATCGGTTTTTTCTTCCCCCCGAAAGCTAGGTCCTTTGGGCTAAACACAAACCGCCTTTCAGCTCTAGAAATGGCTGATTTTCATGATGCCCTTTCCCGATCAAATGGCTGCTTAAGTCGCTCGCCCCCCGCCCCGCGCTGGGTGTTCGGGGTGCCGGGGACCCAGACGTCGGCCGCTGGGTCCGCTGGCGCTTCTTCCTCCAGGAGGACCTGGGCGGGGGACGAGCCTCCGCTTCCCCGTCGCACCCTGAGGTCGGAGCCGGGCGAGGGCCCCGGGAGGGGATGCTCGGCGAGCCGGCAGCTGCGCCCGAGGCCGAAGGCCGCCTCCGCCGGCGTCTGGGGCCACCGGGCAGCGGGGTGCGGCGCGCGGGACGCAGGCCCCGCT
>CM035294.1:51191558-51233972 GCA_020226075.1 Hydropotes inermis | reverse complement strand
GGCCAGCGGGCCGGCTGGAGGTCGCGTCCCCAGTGCGAGGGTCGGGGGTTTGGGGCTTAGGGAGCCTCCCGCCCCAGCTCCGTTCTCTGGGCTGTTTCCTTCTAGCTGGAGAGCACGGAAGGACATGCAAATGTGATCACTAAAGTAGCGGACAGGTCCAACCCGGGTTGGCGGTGTGGGTCAGAGACCTCTGGCAGTCCAGTCCCCTGTGAGAGCCGTTGATGCCCTCGATGCCCCAGGGGTGGGGGAACCCCGGGGAACCCTGATCTGAGAGGTCAAGATGAAATTGTCCTGCTGGAGATTTGTGGTGGCCAAAAGCAGGCTTCCAAGGCTGATGCTTACTATTCTGGCCAGCCCTGGTTGGTTGAGGCCAACACAAGTTCATAGAAAAAGGAAATCAACACCTGTGTTCAGCACTCACTATCTAAGTACTAAGCGCTGCAGGGAGCAGCTTGGACCCATTAGACAGTCTTCTTGGAGTGGTTTATACTGCTTGGGGTGATAAGATAGAGACCTGGGAGAGATTACACGGCACTAGCGTATTTCAAAGCCTGTTCCAGGCTAAACAGAAGAGTTACAAGGCAGTACATAATTACTGCCTGATAAACAGTACAGATAATGAGTCTTGCAGGCTTGGAGGGGAAGGCTGGCAGGCCTCAGCTAACAGGTGGCAGGAGGGAAAAATGGACAGCCTCCTGGGGGCACTGGGGCCACAAGTGGGGAGGAGAGGGGAGGAACGTGAGGGGTGTGTGCAGCCAGCAATCCTTTGCTAAACTGAGGAGCTGAGGAGTGGATGGGGTTGGAGGCTGGAAGGCCACAGGGCCAGATGCAGGCAGCCTTAGGGAGCAGGGCTGAGCCCGTACTTGATTTGACCAAGGCAGCCTGCCATCCAGTGAAGGTGCGGAGCAGGTATGCGGTGTGATGTTTATGGCATGGTGTACAGGTGACCTGCAAACCTTTAGGAAACCTGCTGGAGGCTTCTGTAGGGGCCAGGCAAATAGAAGGTTCACAGTGCCAGGCTGCAAAGAGAAAAAAGAGAAATGAAAAGTGAAGGGTAAGAGATTTTGAAGAAAGAATTGAGATCATTGAGTGATTGTGTATATGGGGAAGGCGGAGAAAGGACCAGAAGTGATGGTGATTTTGAGCTTGGGAGGCTGGGAGGATGGGGTGTGTGAGTGGGGAGGTGAAGAACTCCTTTTAGAGACTGTTGTGTTTGTGAGGGCAGTGGGATCTTAACTGGGAACTGTCCAGGGGGCTGGAAATCAGAACAGAGGGTGGGCATGGAGGAGATGGCCCAAGGGGTGAAATGACCCAAGATTTTAACGGGAGATAACAGAAAGGGAGAGAGGGGGGCAGGAACACCCACATTTAGGAGGAGGAGCCAGTGGTGAAGCTGTGGAGGCAACTGCAGCCTGGGTGGGTAGTGTCTCTATCTGAACTTGGCTAAGTTGTTCATTCCCCTGATCTGTAAAATGGAATAAGCACACTTGCAGCATATTCTGTGGGGCTTCCTGGATAACTCAGTGGTAAAGAATCCAGCTGCCAATGCAGGAGACGCAGGTTCAATCCCCGAGTTGGGAAGATCCCCTGGAGAAGGAAAAGGGGCAACCCACTCCAGTATTCTTGCCTGGAGAATCCAACGGACAGAGGAGCCTGGTCGGCTACAGCCTGTGGGATGGCAAAGAGTCAGACATAACTGAGCGACTGAGCAACAGCAGTCATATTCTATGCAGATTAAAGGAAACGCAAGCGGTCTCTCGCACACTGCATGGTGTTTCATGCATGTACTGACTCCCCGGCGGCTCTGAGGTAAAAAATCTGCCTGCAATGCGGGAGACGCAGGTTCAGTCCCTGAGTTGGGAAGATCCCCTGGGGAAGGGAATGGTAGCCCCCTCCAGTATGCTTGCCTGGAGAATCCCATGGACGGAGAAGCCTGGTGGGCTACAGTCCATGGGGTCGGAAAGAGTAGGACATGACTCTCTCTCTCTCTCTCTCACACACACATGCTTAACCCAGATGTCCTCCTTCTCCACATTACCCTTCCCACCTCCCTCACCCCAACCCCAAGTTCATTTATGTGACAGGCACTCAATCAGAGTCTCTCCCTTTTTAAATTGTAACTGAACTGTTGCTGTCTTTTTCTTTTTTTATTCTTACCACCCCCCCTTCGTCTTCTCCTTCTGGAAGAAACAGTCTTGTTTGTGTGACGAATTATTCGAACCGGATATATCCTCCTTTATAAAGGAAGGAAATAATAAATTTGTTTCCTAAGGGCCTCTTAGCTGAAGATGGTTATTACCTCGTTTGATCCTTCCAGCCGCCCTGCAAGGTTTGGGAGGGAGGTATTGTCAGGCCCCCTTTTTTCCCTTACAGTTGAAGAAACGGAAGAAAGCTTGTAAAAAGTTTGATTATTATGTTTGAGAACCACAGGTCTGGCGGTACCTGCTAGTTTAAAGATTTCCAAACTTTTATTTTTGGAGGTAAATTTTCCTGGGAGTCCAAACAGATACAGGTTACAGAGTTCTGGTTTCAGTGGAATCAGGAGGCTCTGAGTCCATTGTTGGACTCCACTCCTCATGCCTGTCCCTAGGTCAGGCTGGGAAGTGGGGTTCTGCACCCACAGCCTCCGTCTCTACACTCAGCTTCTTTCCCCCACCTTTTCAGCCACAAACTTCCTGACTTTGGAGGTCTGGCCGGAGCCCACCAAGGCTTTGCAGAGCCCTGAGTGTGCCCGTGGTGCAGGCTAAGTGTTGTCTCTGGTGAGGCTGCTGCCCTGGGTGCGAACCAGCTAAGAGGAACCAGCGGGGCCTGGAGGCGGAAGGCCCAGGGCGATGTGTCTGGCCTGACATGGTAGACAGTAATGCCTGTGTCCCCCGGGGCCAGGAAACTATACTGGCTGGTATGCTGGTCCGGGCTGCTAATGTGCTTTGGGTCCTCATTTCCTCTTTGAACGTATTTCTTGGTAAACAAACCCTCTGAGGTCAGAAAACGGTTATGGTTTTCAGAATGGTGATTTGAAGTAAAACAGATAGTGTAGCATATTCTACAGATGGTTATATAAAGCTGTGAAAGAGTCACAAATAATGTACTCTAGCAGTGGTACTGTTTATCATCCTGTTCAAAGCAGTCACCTTTAGGATTCATTTTTTTGAGTACTCTCAATTCCCCAAAGAGATAAGCATAAAAAATGATTGAAAGAGTTTCATGTGATTTTTGCTTTTAAAATAAAATCTTGGTAAACTAACATCCTAATCTTATAGCTGTTATTTGTTTTTCCCACTGATTTATCTATTTATTTATTTGCCCTAGAAAGGTATTATATACTAATGGTGAAAACAGAAATGCAACTCATTCTGAAGGGTGTAAAATGAAAAGTAGAAGTCACCTCTCATTACCCAGTCTTACTCCCGTGAGATAATCAAAGTTAATGGTTTCTTATGATCCAGAAAGTTTTTATGTTTGTGTGTGTGTATACATCTAATCTAATATTTTTCCACAAATGGTATAGCCCTGTGATTATTTTTTCCCACTTAAATATTTATCTTGGCATACAGGTCTAGCTCAGGCTTTTAAATGATTGTCTAGCTCTGGCATTTTATTGAATATTTTATATAATATTCTCATATTTAGGTTATTTTCAGTTTTTTTTCTTATAAACTGTTATAATAAGCTTCTTTGTATATATTGTTGCATTATTGTATATATGCAAATGTGCGTGTAAGATAAATTCCTAGCAGTGGAATTAGGTGAAAGTATATGTACATAAATTTAAAAAACTTTATTCTGCTCTCCTTAAGACATGTGAAAAGACATAAAGATCTTCTGACACTTCCGTCTTTTCCTCAGCATTATATTTCTGAGATTCTTCCGAGCTGATACCATTTTTTGAGCTAATTTCTTTTCAGTACTGAGTAACTTCAAAATATATGAATGGGTCACAATTTATATATCCATTTCCTGGTTAATGGACATTAAAGTTGTACGAGTTTTATTTTGTTATAAATAATGCTGCAGTGAACGTTTGTGTTCTTGATTGTATCTCTTGAGGGGGTTTCTCTAGGGTACTTGCCTAAGAGGGGATTTCTAGTTCACGAAATGTGAGCACCTTCAATGATGTTAGAAATTGTTCTCCAAAGTGGTTTTGCACTCTCACTCCAGTCAGTTACTCCACATCTTCACCAACACTTGATATTGTTCGATCTTTTGATTTTTCCAGTTTGATTGATGTGAAATGCTTCTTGTGGTTTTCGTTCATATTTCTTGGGTTACTCAGGAGGTTGGGCGTCTTTTCTTGTATTTTGTGGCCATGCGTGTTTCCTCTTGTATGAATTGCCTTTGACCGTTATTTTTTCCTGTTGGAGTATTTGTCCTTTCTGATCTTGGGTGACCTCAGGCTGCAGTGGCTTCAAGCAGGATTTCGGTTCCCTGGCCAGAGACTGAAGTCAGGCTGAGGTAGTGAGACTGCTGAATTCTGGCCACTAGACCAGTGGCCAGTGACAACGCCCTGTCCCACTGGCTTTGTAGACATGAATTTCCACAAAGAGATGGAAAGTAGTGAAACAAGTGTTTGTTAGGAGGGAGCGTGCACTGTGGACAGGCACATGGGCAGGCTCAGAGAGTCAAGCCCTGCTGATAGCTGAGTCACTTACGCGGGGCATTTCTTCGAGGTTTCCTCTGGCCGCTCATCTTGCTTTGCCTGGTTCTCAGTCTGATTTGGTTTATTTCCCCTGTGCGAGGGCCCGTTGCTTAGCCAGAATGGATTCTAGCGAAGAGGCCTCTGGGTAGGTTGCCATCACTTACTATGGGGTGGCACCCCTCCCTTTTTGACCCCCAAGGAGCCTTTCTGCTCATGTGTAGTCAGGAAGGTCTCCTTGACTTTGAGGATGAGAAATCTGTGGTCTCTTTATCTTTTATTTGGGCAGAATTCAGCTCCTGTTTGCCCCTGTCATTGCTGTTATCTTCAAGCATCCACTGGGGACAAAGTCCAGCTATTTACCCTTTTCCTGTCGTTGCTGTTATTTCTTTCTTCAGTTACTCAGATTTTACTTTGATTAGTGTCAGTAAGATTTTTCTGTCCTTTATTTATCTGGCTGTGTCGCGTCTTAGCTGAGTCACGTGGATCTTGCGTTGTGGTGTAAGGACTAGCTCTGGCCTGTGGCCTCAGGGGCGTGTGACCTCAGTAGCTGTGGCATGGGAGCTTAGCTGCTCCGAGGCATGTGGGATCTTATGAATAGTTCCCCAAGACCGGGGATTGAACCCGTGTCCCCTGCATTGCAAGGCAGACTCTTAACCACTGGACCATCAGGGAAGTCCCCCACATTGTTATTTCTGTTTGGACCTGGACGTGTAAACAGGATGCTGGCTGTAAATGTCTAATCTGGAGCCCATTGATCTCCTGTTTCACTTGCTTTATTCATTTGTAGAATTTCATTATATTTGTGCTTTCTGGTCTGTTATGGGTATCTTTTCTCAACCTGTTGATTCTCTTTTCACTTTTATTTATTTATATTTTTTAATAATTAATTTTTATGCAAGTTTAGTTGATTTACAATGTTGGGTTAGTTCTGCTGTACAGAAAAGTGAATCGGTTGCAAATAGGCACATATCCACTCTATTTTTAGTTTTTTGTTAACCCACTCTTGTTTAGATTCTGTTCCTATATGGGTCATTATAGAGAATTGAGTAGAGTTCCCTGTGCTTATAGCAGGTTCCTATTAGTTGTCTGTTTTATACACAGCAGTGTGAATATGTTAGTCCTAAGCTCCCAATTTATATTCCCCCTTCTTCTCTCTTGGTAACTGTAAATTTGTTTTCTACACCTGTGACTCTATTTCTATTTTAAAAATAGAATAACTTGTACTGTTTTTTAAGATTTCACATATAAAGAGTATCATGTAATATTTGTCTTTCTCTGACTTACTTGACTCAGTATGGACAATCTCTGCACCCTTCCATGTTGCTGCAAGTGGTGTTATTCCATTCTTTTTATGACAGAGTAATATTCCAGTTTTGTATATATGTATGTATGTGTATATAAACATCCTGTTTATCTGCGCCTCCGTTGATGGACATTTAGGTTGCCTGCACGTCCAGGCTACTGAAAACAGTGCCGCAGTGAACACTTGGGTGCAAGTATCTCTTCAAATTCTGGTTTTCTCTGGATGTATGCCCAGGAGTGGGATTTCTGGGTCATACGGTATCTCTATTTTTAGTTTTTCGAGGAACCTCCATCCTTATTTCCGTAGTAGCTGCACAATATACATTCCCACCAATGGTGTAGGAGGGTTCCCTTTTCTCACCACCCTCTCCAGCATTTATTGTTTGTAGATTTTCTGATCACGGCCATTCTGACTGCTGGGAAGCGATGGCTCCTGGTAGTTCTGAGTCGCGTTTTTCTGATAATTAGTAATGCTGAGCAGTCTTTTCACGTGCCTCTCGGCCCTCTGTGTGTCTTCTTTTGAGAAAAATCCATTTCTTTTCACTTCTTAGGTGGGTGACTTTGGATGAACAAGAGCTGAATTAATGTTATTGTTTTGATTTAAATTTTTTGTTAGCCTTAATTGCCCAGCCTATACTTCAGTCAAGAGTGTATAAGAATGCCCGTTTCTCCAGACTGCTGCCAACATTGGGCATTATCGGTTTTGTTTTTTTATTATTTTTTTTGCATTATCGGTTTTAATTTTTATTAATCTGATAAGTGAAAAATGATGCCTCACAGTTTTGATTTGTCTTAATTATGCGTAAGTCTGAGAATATTTTCACAGGATTACTAACCTTTTCATCCTTTTCCTGTTCTTAGTCTTCATTTTTCTTTTTTTTCTGTTGGGTAGTTTGCTTTTTCTTAATTGATTTTCCTAATTGGTTTTTAAAGGTTTCTTTACTGTTAAAGAAATTTGCCATGTTCGGCCATGTGTGTGACTGTATACTGTAAACACAGCCCTCTTTGGCCCTTGAACACTTGGCCACATTGAACAATAAAGTGAAAGGTTGTCGTTGGAGCCACAGGGGGCAGTGTGGTTCAGTGTAAGTGGGGGTGACTGAGGTGGGGAGTGTCTGCGCTGCGGGTGCCCATCTGATATTGAGGTGGATGTAAACATGGGGGCTGGGGAGAGAGTTTGAGTTGGAGCAACAGTGATGTAACATGCCTTCTTATTTCTCACATCGAATGTCACTGAGGCCTGGGTGAGTAAGTCTGAGGTGTCTTGGGTAGCTTGGCTCTCTCGGCTGGCAGTGAGTGCGGGCCCCCCGGATAGTTATGAAGGTCCAGGTTTGCTGGGCACACAGCCCGAGGGCGGGCATGACTGGGTGGGGACCTGGAAGCTTGAGAAAGCCGATTTGCTCCAGGTCACCAGGCTGTAGATGGGTCTCATCTCAGGACTAGCGCACTCTCCAGGCCAGTTCTTTGCCGTAATGCTAATGATTCTACCATGATTAGGCTCAATTAGGGGAGGACTCAGCTGTTATAAAGAGGTTTGTCAGGAGAACCTTCTAACAAGAGAGTAAAATTAGGACGTATTTTAAATAGATTGCCATCTCAACAGTGAAATTTCACATTTCTATGTTTTAATGTTAGTAATTGGCTTAACTAGTCCTTCCAGGAGAACACAGGTAAATGAACAGTAATTATAATTGGACTCTATTGAAAAAGAGCAGGAGTCTTAATAGCCCTGTTCACTCCTGAAAGGATGTTCAGCACAGAAACCAGCCAGGAATCCATCTCCCGCTCTTGGATTTGGCAGAACTGGATCATACTGGACTTTCTGTTCATGCATTTTTTCACTCAACAGCTGTTTATTAAATGCACACTTTGTGTCAAGTTTTGCTGAGAGCTGAGAGAGGGGTGAGCAGAGCTGACTCAGCCCCTGCCCTCAGGGAGCCTAGTCTGTGGAAAAGGTGATAAAACGTAAACAGATCAAGGGCTTAAGGGCTGTCATCTGTGCTGTGATGGACATACAGAAGTGCTGTGACGGGATAATATGGGGATCACCTTTAAATGGTGGGGGGTGGGGGAAGCCAAGGAATGTCCCATAGATTCTCTGGGTGCTTGGGTGAAAGTGAAAGTCATTCAGCCGTGTCCAACTCTTTGCGACCCCGTGGAAGTCCATGGAATTCTCCTGGCCAGAATACTGGAGTGGGTGACTTTTCCGTTCTCCAGGAGATCTTCCCAACCCAGGGATTAGACCCAGGTCTCCCACATTGTGGACGGATTCTTTACTGTCTGAGACACCAGGGCTCGGAATAATGGAGTGGGTAGCCTATCCCTTCTCCAGCAGATCATCCCGACCCAGGAATCGAACCAGGGTCTCCAGCATTGCAGGTGGATCTTTACCAACCGAGCTATCAGAGAAGCCCAGGGTGCTTGGGTACTAACATTTAATTTTTGGTTGAAAATCCCTCCTATAACCAACCTGCGTAGCGAGAGTTTTAACACCGGAGAAACAGCAGCACTCTGAAGACGAACAGCAGGACACAGGGCGGTTTCTCCTGGGGGCCACAAAACTGAAACAATGATGAGGCTCCCTGGATAGCGCTTCTGCTCAGGTCTTCTGAAGGGAAGTCCTGTGTACCCTGAGGGCAGTCTTTTCTTACTATCTGGGTGTCAATCATGATTTTTTAAAATTGGAGTGTAGCTGCTTTGGCAGTGTTGTGTAGGTTTCGGCTGTGCACAAAAGTGAACCGGCTACACGCATACATCCATCCTCTCTTTGTCACCGCAGAGCGCTGAGATCCCCGTGCTCTGCGGTAGGTTCTCATTTGCTGTCTGTTTTACACACAGCAGTGTATAGATGTTAATCTCAGCCTCCCAGTTCATCGCACCCCCCTTTTGCTGCTTGGCATGTTTGTTCTATGTCTGTGTAGCTATTTCTGCTTTGCAGATAGGTTCATCTGTACCATTTTTTTAGATTCCATGTATATATGTTAGTATATGATATTTGAATCATGATCTTTAATGGAAGAGCTTCCCAGGTGGTGCTAGTGGAAAAAGAATCTGCCTGCCAATGCAGGAGACACAAGAGACATGGGTTCGGACCCTAGGTTGGGAAGATACCCTGGAGGAGGGCATGGCACCCCACCCCAGTATTCTTGTCTGGCAGGCTGCAGTCCATGGGGCTGCAAAGAGTCAGACACGACTGAGCACGCAAACACATTTTTAATGGAAATCTCTTGCTTGCGGTAAATAACTAGCTCAACTGTAATGGGAGGACCTGAAAGCATCGAAGGAGAACATAAATTCCAGAGCTCTGTCCAGAACTAACATGAGAAATTCCTTCAGTAAAGCAGCTTCCTCCAAGCCCGGTCTGGAAGATTTGAGTTCTGCACCCATACCCTCCTCCCCTTTCCACCTGCCAGCCCACCAAGGGCCAAGTAACAGCATGTGGTTTTCTTGGACCAGAAAGTCTCCGCCGAGCGGGAGTTTCCTCAATTCACAAACACTTTGATTTTGGTTGTTTGAGCCATGATGAGAGCACCAGACTTTCAAGAATATAATTTGATGATTGTGGTTGCGATTCATCACCCATCTCCCAGGACTTTTAAAAAAGAGACTTTTAGTTTGCCTTTAGTTATGTATGTGTAGAATTTGGATAACACTGAACTTTCTCTTCACTCAAAAACTGTTTACTGAACGCCATTTTGCTAAAAGCTGAGTCAGTGGTGGCCAGGAGAGACCTGGGTCCCGCCCTCATAGACTGAACACCACTTATTAAACCACTATTCTTAAGGAAAACATCATTAATTAACACACCTAAACAAATCAGTATTTGTTTAGGTAATATTTTGAATTCACCTAAAAAGTCATCCACAATCAAATTTCTGGTCTTTTGTTTGGCCTGGAAGAGGGCCTTCTCTTTCTAGCTGATTTTAATGAAGTTCTTAGTGTCGCTCTTCTTTCTTCCTACATCCCTCTTCCTAAACAAATGTAGCTGTAGACAATTCCCAGGGATTTCCCGATCACCTGTGGGAGAGACCTCAGTTTTCAGGGAGAAGAAAGAAGAGAAACCGGATTCTAACATGCAACTGATGGGAAGTAGATTCTTGCTGCTGGTAACCTGGTGTTTGGGGTCCATCTTGTGGCCAGAAGGGTTTTAACGCAAACCTGGACTCCCTGCTGCCCTCTCGAGGCAACAGCGCGACCCCCTAGGAGCCTTTCCCTGCCTTGTGTAGGATTTCAGAAGTAAAGATGCAGATCAGGGAGGGAGTTAACAGCTGACCTTTACTTAACACTCATAAAGCAGAGATGAACCAGGAGAGCGCCAGCACTGGCATGGCATGTGCAATTGCCGCTTGCTGCCCGTAGGATATTGAAGAAACCCTCAAATATGAAAATCCAAATTTACAATTTCGTGTGGCTATGACATGAATATATGACATATTCTCAACTATTATTTTTTCATCTTTATGCTGTGCCTAAATCACAGAAATTTTAGACCTGGAAACGATCTTAGAATTCAGACAACAAAATTGTACTGAATTTAAAAAATTATTTATTTATTAAAAAAAATTTTAAAAATGTGGACCATTTTAAAAGCCTTTATTGAATTTGTTACAATATTGTCTTATGTTTTGTTTTTTTTTCAGCTGTGAGGCATGTGGGATGTTCCCCAACCAGGGCTGGAACCACCTGCATTGTCTGTAGTGGAAGGTGAAATCTCAACCACTAGACCACCAGGGAGGCCCCTAGACTTTTACTATTAGTCTCTGTACTAAGTGCCCTTACGGACCTAAGGTGAATTAGACACAGTGCATACACCCTGTCCTTAAGGAGTTAAAAGTGTAAAGACAGATGAATGAACAGGCGAATGCCGTGTAGTCTGCAGTGAGAGTGGAAGGGCTTGCTGTAGAACAGGGGTGCAGAACGGCCGCCTCTACCCGGAGGCTGGGAGAGGCTTGAAAGAGAAGAGGTGGCACCTGATCTGTGTCTTGCAGAGCAGGGGGTTTCCTAGGTGGGCTGGGTGAGGGTGGAGATAGAAGACGGAGGCCCTGGGCAGCTGAAAGCACAAGCCGCGAGGCGGGACGTTCCTTTAGGTGTTTGGGTGGTACCGACAGGGCATGGGGTGGGAGGCACATTGTGGGTGCTCCACAGGTCCTCGGTGGATGGATGAGAGTGAATGATGAGGAGGGGAGTCTGAGAGAGGAGGGGCAGGGGTGGGGGACAGACGGTAACAATGGGGAAAATGAAGACTAAGCCGGAAGAGGTGAGACAGGGAGGGTTGGAGGTCCAACGAAGGGTTTGAACAGTGGACTTGGAAAGGAGCAGGACCGAACGGTCCTTGCCGCCGCCCCCCCCATGTTCTCTGCCTGACTTTTGCCCGTGGGAAACTTTAGTCAAAGAATAAGTTTGCATCAGAGAAGTGCAAAGTATAGAAGCAAAGGAAAACAGTCTAAGGCGACTAGATAATCATAATGTAGTCATTAAGCACAGTCAAGGGCCTTTAATTCTTTCTTAAGGGCTATAGATAAAGCTCTGAGCCATATTCTGTGAGGGGTCTTATAGATAGCAGAACACCATGTGGAGAAGTTAACTACGTGATGAGCAGACTGTACCTGGCCTCGAGCTGCCACAATTCCCAGAATTGACTGCAAAGAAATGGGCCCAAGTGCATCCCGAACTGACGATTAACTGTACCTAAAACAACCAAGACGATGCTAGTTAGACCCCTGATGACCAGTTTGAAGATGACTGTAAATGGTGGCTGTACGGTTCCTGCATGTAGCAACCCCCCATCATGCCACCGTCTGTAAAAGCTCTCACCCCCTGCTTGTCAGGAGGGGAGCTGGCCTTTGGACAGATGTCCGCCCCCCTTCCACCCAGTTGCTGGCATCTGAAATAAAGCAAAGTTTCCTTTCCACCAACCTGGCCTGTTTACTGGCTTTTAAGCAGCAAGCAGCTGGACCCCTCCCCCAACCCCACCGCCACACACACACACACACACACACACACACACACACGCACGCATACCTTTGGGTACAGAGTGACAGGATTAGATTTAGGTTTTAAAAGTAATTTGATTAGGGGATTGCCTGGTGGTCCAGTGGCTAAGGCTCTGTGGGTCCCCTGCAGGTGGCAGGGATTTGATCTCTGGTTGGAGACTTCCCTGCAGCTCAAATGGTGAACCGGGTTCGATCCCTGGGTTGGGAAGAGCCTCTGGAGAAGGGAATGGCAATCCAGTCCAGTATTCTTGCCTGGAGAATTCCATGGACAGAGGAGCCTGGTGGGCTACAGTCTGTGGGGTTGTAAAGAGTTGGACACAACTGAGCACTAACACACACACGGAACCAAGATCCTGCATTCTATACCCCCCCAAAAAAAAAATTGGTTAGCAGTGAGAAGGAAGCAGAGAACAAATTAGCAGGCTACTTTAATAATTCAGTGAATGATAAGGACCTGAGATGGTGGAAATGGCATTTTGAGGAAGGAATGGATTTAAGTACTATTTATTATTTTACATTTTTTCCAATTTTATTGAAATAAAATTGACATATAACTTTGTATTAGTTTAAAGCATACAACATAATGATTGATAATATGTGTGTTTTCAGAATGGTTACCGCAGTAAATTTAGTTAGCATTCTCCACCACCTTTTTTTCAATTTTCAGTTACAAATTTTTTTCCTTATGATGAGAACTTTTGATTTACTCTCTTAACAACTTTAAAATACGTAATAAAGTATTAGCTACTACAGTCACCATGCTGTACACCCCCAGAACTTATTTATTGTATAGCTGGAGGTTTGTGCATTTTGATCACCTTCGCCTAATAACCCCACCTCTGCCAACTACCAACTGCCATGTGTCTATGAGCGGTTTTTTCGGATTCCACAGATAAGTGAGACCATACAGTATTTGTCTTTCTCTGTCTGACTTACTTCGCTTAGAATAATGCCTCAAGGTCCATCCATGTTGTTACAAATAAAAGGATTTCCTTCTTTATTATGGTTGCATAACAGTCTGTTGTATTTGTATACTTTATCCATTCATCCATGAACACATAGGTTGTAGCCTCCACATTCTCACCAACACTTATCCTTTGTCTTTTTGATAATAGCCATTTTAACAGATGTGAGGTGATAGCTTGTTATGGATTTGATTTGCATTTCCCTGATTAGTGATGTTGTGTACCTTTTCATGTCTGTGTACATTTATTTTAGAAAATGTCTAGGATACAGTTCCTCTGCCCATTTTTAATCAAATTGGTTATATAAGTTCTTTATATATTTTGCGTATTATTAACCCCTTATCAGATTTATGGTTTGTAAGTATTTTTTTCCCATTCTGTAGGTGTCCTTTTCATTTTTCTGATGGTTTCCTTTGCAGAAGCTTTTTAGTTTGATGTAGTCCCACTTGTTTATTTTTGCTTTTGTTGTCTTTGCTTTGCTGTCAGATCCAAAAACTTCACTGCCAAGGCTGATGTCAAAGAAGTTACCAACTATGTTTTCTTTTAAGAGTTTTATGACTTCAGGTCTTAAGTTCAGGCCTTTAATCTATTTTGAATGACTTTTATATATGGTGTAAGGTGGGGGTCCAGCTTCATCCCTTTATATTGGATGTTCTGTTTTCATTTATTGAACAGACTGTCATTTCTCTGGGCTTCCCACATGGTGCAGTGGTAAAGAATCTGCCTCCCAATGCAGGAAATGCAAGAGACACAGTTTTGATCCCGGGGTCAGGAAGATCCCCTGGATTAGGAAGTGGCAAGCTGTTCAAGTATTCTTGACTGGAAAATTCCATTGACAAAAGGAACCTGGTGGGCTACAGTCCACGGGATAAAAAAGAGTCTAACATGACTGAGCATACACACATACACACACATCATTTCTCCGTTGGATATTCTTGGTTCCTTTGTTGCAATTAATGAGCCGTATGTGCATGGGTTTATTTCTGGGCTCTTTATTCTGATCCATTGATCATGTGTCTGTTTTTATGCCATTACCACACTGTTCTGATCACTATAGCTTTGTAATGTAGTTTGAAATCAGGACGTGTGATGCCTCTAGCTTTGTTGTTCTTTCTGTTTCTTTGGTTATTCAGGGTCTTCTGTGGTTCCCTACACATTTTAGAATTGTTTTTTCTGTTTCTGTGAAAAATGCCATTGGAATTTTTATAGGGATTACATCGAACCTGTAGATTGCTATGAATAATGTGGACTTTTTAACAATATTAATTCTTCTAATCTATGCTCACAGAATGTCTTTCCATTTATTTGAGTCTTATATGTTTTATAGTTTTCAGCTTTATGTCTCAGAACTCTTCTGCTTGCTTCCTCCAGGTTAGACCCTTAGACACATTGGTACACATTTCTCCTTCCTCTGTATTGCCACCAAAATTCTTTCCATCCTTTAAGGTCAAGATTAAACAGTCCTTCATTCAACAATTCAACATTCCTTAATTCTTCCAACCCAAACTTCTTCTTCTTCTTCTTTTTTTTTTTTTTTTACTTTTCTGAACTTCCACAGCAGTTTACACATACTCTATCCTTTTGCAGTAATTTTGAATCCATTTTATTCCCTCTAAGCCTGTTTAGGTAGAAAGGTCTTGTCTTATTTCCTTTGTTTTCTCCTAAAAGCACAGCAAAATGTCCTGTACATATGCTCAGTGAATATTAGAGAAATAACTGACTATGCAGAAAGCCTTAAGAAGTAGCTTAAGGGAGTGCCATGCTCCCAATATACCCTTGGAATTCATATCAAAACCCTAATGACTGATGTGATGGCATTAGTCTGTGTGAATGTGCTCGGTTGCTTCAGCCGTGTCCGACTCTTTGGGATCCTGCAGACTGTAGCCCGCCAGGCTCCTCTGTGCATGGGGTTCTCCAGGCAAGAACACTGGAGTGGGTTGCCATGCCCTCCTCCAGGGGTTCTTCCCGATCCAGGGGATGAACCCGCGTCTTCAGTGTCTCCAGCATTGCAGGAGGATTCTTTACCCACTGAACCACCTGGGAAGCCCATTAGTATAGTAGGTAGAGCCTTTGGGAGATGCTTAAGCCAGGAGGTGAAGCCCTCTTGACTGGGACTGATGCCTTAGGAAAGTGGCTCCAGGACTTCCCGGTGGCTCAGTGGCAAAGAATCTGCCTGCCGACGTGGGAGTGATGGGTTCAGTCTCTGGCCCAGGAGGACCCCACATGCTGAGGCGCAGCGAAGCCCGTGTGCCGCCGCTGCGGAGCTGTGCCCTAGAGCCCGCGCTCGGCGCAAGAGGAGCCCTGCGACGCGAAGTCCCAGCCCCTCAGCTGGAGGGGACCCCCGGTGCGCGGCAGCTAGAGCAGCGTGTGCAGCCAAAAATAAATACACTTACACATGCATCAAAGGGGAACTCCAGAGAGATGCCTGGCCCCTTCCACCATGTTCAGGCAGAGTGAACCAGGAAAGGGGCCCTCACTCACCCACACTTGGGCCTTAATTTTGGATTTTCCAGCTTCCAAAACTGTGAGCAATAAGTTTCTGTTGTTAATAAACTACTCAGTCTGTGATATTTTGTTATAATAGTCCTAGCAAGTGAAGACATGGTGGAACAGCAAAAGTAGCATTTTTTCCCAAGCTATAAAAATACAGGTTTGGAGCAGAAGCACTCTATAAAGAGGCCCTGGGAGGGGCAGTCCTCCGAGGAACAGTTTGGGTACCTGCAGGAAAGCCAAGGAAGTCGATCTAGGGATTACTAAAGGATGAGACTCGCAGAACTGGGCTCCGAGATGGTTAACATGGGCTTCCCTGGTGCCTCAGACAGTAAAGAATCTGCCTGAAATGGAGGAGACTCGAGTTCAATCCCTGGGTCGGGAAGATCCCCTGGAGAATGATGTGGCAACCCATTCCAGTATTTTTTCCTGGAGAATCCCATGGACAGAAGAGCCTGGTGGGCTACAGTCCATGGGGTTGCAAAGGGTTGGACACGACTGGGTGACTAACAGATTTCAGATGGTTAACATGAGGGTCCAACCTGAAGCAATACTCTGCTAAGACTTGATGATGCATAAGTCGTGATAGGTTCGTGTAATGATCAGAGCTGTTCGTGGAACTTACTGGCTTTCGTGCAGTCTGTGTTCCTCGTCTGCATTCCCCGCACAGTTGAAAGTCTCAGGTGATGTAAATTCAGGGCCCACTGCCCGGCAGCTCCCCGGGCTCTGTTCACCCATTATTTCTGAGCCTCAAAAATTTCTGATCCTCAAAAACAGGTGAAGGATATGAAGCCCAATTAATTAAACATCTCACTCAGAGCCGCATAGCTAGTAAGTGCTAGAAAGAGTATTTAAATGGATTTCTCAGCCTTGCAGTTCCCTCAGCGGAAGGAGGGCTGGGGAGGGGGTGAGGAGTGAAGTAAGGTTGGTGGATGCAGTGAGGGGCTGTGATAAGGTGAGCAGAGGCAGAACCAAGTTCTGTGGGGCTGAAATTTCCACGATTTGGAAAGTGAAGTAAAAGTCGCTCAGTTGTGTCCGACTCTTTGCCACCCTATGTAATACAGTCCATGGAATTCCCCGGCCCAGAATACTGGAGTGGGTAGCCTTTCCCTTCTCCAGGGGATCTTCCCAACCTAGGAATTGAACCGGGGTCTCCTGCATCGCAGGCGGATTACAATCTGGGGGGCTCCTTAAAAAAAAAAAGGATGCAGGTGGTCCAGTGGCTAAGACTCTGTGCTCCCAATGCAGGGGGCCTGGGTTCAATCCCTGGATGGGGAGCTAGATCGTATGTGCTGCAGTTAAGACCTGGTGCAGCAAAATAAATATATATATATATATTTTTAAAAAGCAGGCAGACGTATGTAGAAAATTGCCTATTTAGATACTTAGTTAGGATAAAGAAATAAATCACGATAAACGATTGATGCTTTGGGGACTCAGAATACTTTCTTATGGTTCTTTTTAGGCAGTTTAGTAGAATTGCTCACATAGAAATTCCTCCTGGGACTTAACTGGTGGTCCAGTGGTTAAGCATACGCCTGCCAGTGCAGGGGACGCAGGTTCAGCCCTGAGTCAGGAGGATTCCACATGCCATGGAGCAGCTAAGTCCGCACACCACAACTCCGGAGCCCAAGTTCTAGAGCCCGTGCCCCGCTTCAAGGGAAGCCACCACGGTAGGAAGCCCCTGCTCTCCACAACTAGAGAAAGCCTGAGCGTTAAAAGAAAAGAAGGAAAGGAGTATCTTCTGACTCCGTGGCCTCTGCACACCCAGTGGACGAGCTGGGGCTGAGTCTTGTCCATCGTCTCAGGAGATGATTTAATGAAAGGAATACCTGGAAACTTTTGAGTTTTGAAAGTCTATCAGCAACAGAACATTTTTAATATATAAGGGGTGTGTGTGCATGCACACACCTGTGAGAGACGGAGAGGACAGGGATTTTAAGCCAGTCAGTCTCCAATATCTGAATGATTTTATTTCTTCATAACTTTTTATATTGGCTGCTAGATCTTGTTTTAAATAAAGAGAAAACACATCTTCACATCTATTCTGTGAAGATGATTATTCCCAATACCTTTTTTTACATTGAGTATTTCTAAAACCCAAGGATGCTGGGAGACAATACCTGGGCCAGATAGAGACAGTTGAAAGTGGTCTAGGCCACTGGTATCTCTCTGTAATGCAAACTCCTGCCCTGGAGGTCTGTAAGCTTAACAGTAGGCATACACAGGGTGGTCTCTTGGAGATGGTGAGCTGAGCTGGGGCTGGTGGTCTGGATCCAAAGATGAGACCCCCTAGAAGGGAGAGGGCGTTAATGGCAGTCCCCAAGGTACAACAAAGTGACTGGGGTTGATTGCTGAGGATAAGAACAAAACGAAGAGGACAAGGTTGAGCAGAAGCATTTAATGGGCCTCCGACACAGCTTAAATGCAATTCACATTATTAACAAATTTTCTATATGATTTAAATAATTCCGCAATTCTATTTTTTTTTTTTTTTTGCTCTACATTATTAGAGAAGGGTGACTGCTTATTAGTCTTTAACACTTTAGAGGGACTTTTTTGAGGGGGGCTGCAGTTGGATGTTTGTTGTAGCACGTGGGTTCTTTGTAAAGCATGCAGGCTTCTCTCCTTGCGAGCGCGGTCTTTAGAGCTCTGGGGCTTCAAGAGTCCCAAGCAGAGGATTAGCTGCCCCAGGGCACGTGGGACCTTCCTTCCCTAACCAGGGATGGAAACCGTGTTCCCTGTATTAGGAGGTGGATTCTTTTTTTTTTTTTCCTGGCAATAACTTTTTAAAAGAAAATTAATTTATGTGTTTTAATTGGAGGCTAATTACTTTATGATATTGTGGTGGTTTGTGCCGTACACTGACATAAATCAGCCATGGGTGTACATGTGTCCCTCCGTCCCGAACCACTCCCCGTCCTCCCTCCCCATCCCATCCCTCTGGGTTGTCCCAGAGCACCGGCTTTGAGCGTCCTGCTTCAAGCATTGAACTTGGGTCATCTATTTCACATATGGTAAAGTACATGTTTCAATGCTATTCTCTCAAATCATCTCAAAGAAGGTGGATTCTTAACCACTGGACCCTAAAAGGAATTTTTTGTTATATTTTTTCTGGACAGTATAGTGAAACTTTATTTTTTTAAGAGGAGAAAAGGTAGAGATTTGGACATCTTAACCTGGTATTCGGAGAAAGAGGAGTGGGGTGCTGTTGGGGCCTAAGTTCACTGAATCTTTCTGCAGGGGTCTTAGGTGGTACTTCATTAATTAGTAACTAAAAGAAGACTGTGGGTGCTGCTGAGTACGGCTTCATACACTTTCTGCGGAAGGACGCCTTGCACGGGGACCGGTCAGCCCGCCTTTCTCTGTGACTGGAACGGGGCAAGAAGCGCAAATGTACAGTCGAGGCTGATTCATGTTGATGTATGGCAAAACCATTAAAAATTGTAAAGTAATTAGCCTCCAATTAAAGTAAATAATTAAAAAAAAAAGAAGCACAAATGGGGGTGGAAAGGTGTGGTAGGTTTAATAATGGCCCCCTAATCCCTGGTGTCTGTGAATATGTTAAATTATGTGGCGAAAGAGACTTTGCAGAGGGAATTAAGGTTGTGTACCTTAAAATAGGAAGATTATCCTGTATTATCCAGATGGACCTAATGTAATCACGTTGTAATCACATGAGACTTTAAAAGGGGGAGAGAAAGGCAGGAAAATGAGGCAGAGAGATGCGACTGAAGAAGAGGCAGGAGAGACTTGAAGCTTGAGAGGGACTCAAACCCTGGCTTTGAATATGGAGGAAGGCGGCCACATCCGAGGCAGCCTCTGGACGCTGGGAACGGCACCCAGACGACAGGCAGCAAGGAGGTGGGGCTCAGTTCTACAGCCGCAAGGAAGTGGATCCTGCCAACAGCCGGAATGATCGAGCAAATTCTCCCTAGGGCTTCCAGAAAAGGTTGCAGCCTTGCCAACACCTTCATTTTAACCTGGAGAGACCGTGTCAGACGGAACTGTAGGATAATAAATTAGTGCTACGTTTCTAAATTTTTGGTGATTTGTTACTGAAGCAATAGAAAAACACAGGGTCGGACATGGCTAAGCACAACACAGCACAATAGGAAACTGATACAGCAGGTGGGATGCTACTTAATTCCCACTGCTTAATTTCATATTTTGTTGTTCTCATTTGGTCACTTAATCATGCCGGACTCTTTGCCACCCCATGGATTGTAGCCTGACAGGCTCCTCTGTCTATGGGATTCTCCAGTCAAGAATACTGGAGTGGGTTGCCATTTCCTTCTCCAGGGGATCTTCCCAGACCAGGCAGTAAACCTGCATCTCCTGCACTGGCAGGCAGATTCTTTAGCACTCAACCACCAGCGAAGTCTCAATTTCATATATTTTTTTGGCCACACCACATGGGATGTGGGACATTAATTCCCTGACCAAGAACTGAACCCACACCTCCAGCAGTGCAAGTTCAGAGTCTAAACCATGGGACCATCAGGGAATTCCCAGTACTTAATTTCTTATGTTAGTGGTTTCACTTTCCGAGGTTCATAGACACCTTTGAGAATGTGATGAAAACTGCAGGTCTGCTCTCTAGAAGAATTCATATACACACAGAACTGAAGACAACTTCAAGAGGTTCATGAGCCCACCAAAGCACATCTCATGGCCCAGGTTAAACACCTTTGCAGATGGTCATATTCAGTGGAGAAGCAGAGTAGAAGTGACAACCTTGTTCTCTCTCACCGAAAGCTATCACAGTGTTCAGGACAGCACTTAGCTGGGTCACACTGAACTCTATCCATGTCAGTGGAGTGAATTTCCTAGCTACTGAAGCTAGAAGACAAGCGTCACAGTCTGCTCTGGTACCGATGAGCTCCCTGGAATGAGGGTGCACTGTTGAAGGTGACAGTCTCCATCAGATAGCTACTGATACCTAGTGATTTGAGGATCAGCCAAAAGTTTAGAGAATAATGAAGCATTGAAATAAAAATTTTGAGGCATCAACATTATTTAATGTACATACGTGAAAAGAGCCTCAACGGCCCAAGTACTTATTACATAGATGCTTGGTTGTCACTTGCTACTCCTTTGGATCACATGCATAGTGATGCCACTGGCAAGAAAGTATGAAGGAAGGAAAAAAATGAAAACCTAAAGATTATTTTTTTTCCAGCAGATTTTAATTTAATCTGGTTCACCTAGAGAAATTTTACGTGACTGTCTCTGCACATAAAAGGCCTTTAGTAGACATCTGTGTAATTTTAATAATTTTATAATTTAAATAAACTATTAACTAAAACTAGAATTTTAATATTGGAAAAGACCTTTAAGATACTTTCCTTTTTAAATCGAGGAAGCACAGATTAGAAGATAAAAGAATAGAAAGTATAAAGATACCTTTCCAGTCTTCAGTCTGGGGAGCTTTTATGCACCTGCGTGCTCACTCACTAAGCCCTGTCTGACTCTTCGTGACCCTATGGATGGTAGCCCACCAGGCTGCTCAGTCCATGGGGTTCTCCAGACAAGAATAATGGAGTGGGTTGCCGTTTCCTTCTCCAGGGGATCTTCCTGATTCAGGAATCAAACTCACATCTCCTGCGTCTTCTGCATCGCCAGGTGGGTTCTTTACCACTAGCGCCTAACCCTTTGTTCACTGACAGATGTGCTTTCTGCTGCCTAGGATTCTGAGGATGGTAAGAACACAGTGAAGGTTAAAGGCCTGGCCTCCCTTCCAACTTACTTCACTCTATGTGACAGAATCTAGGTCCATCCACGTCACTACAAGTGATTCCACTTTGTTCCTTTCAATGGCTGAGTGATATTTCATTGTATACAGATGCCACACCTTCTTTGTCTCTTCCTCTGTTGATGGATATTTAGGTTGCTTTCATGTCCTGGCTGTTATAAATAGTGCTGCAGTGAACACTGGGGTACTTGTGTCTTTCCAAGTTATGGTTTTCTCAGGCAGATTCATGTTGTTGCATGGCAGAAAACAACACAACATTGTAAAGCAATTATCCTCCAATTAAAAATAAAAAAAGAAAATGGAAGCTATGAGGAAAAAGAAAGGCCTACGCTTTCTATTCACTCTGCTCACTCAGCGTCCTTGAACCTCTTGGGAGCTGCAGCATGCATTCATCAGACTCAGCAAACATCTGCGATGCGCTGTCTTCTTGCATGTCTCTCTTGGTGACATTTAGTTTCACACCCATAGATTTAGCATTTCCTTGTTTCTCTGTGCCAAAGTTTTCCAAAAGTGGAAATTATTTTCTTACAGGATGAAAATATGTGAATGAAACTAAGACACGCTTTGCTGGCAAGATAAACACAACAGCCAGTCTTTGAGACAATATAATGACAGGGACGTGTGGGTGTAACTTTGAGTGGTTATCCTCAGGGCATTTCTCTGCTATAGCCTGCTTCAGGGTGACAGCGAGACTGACTACACGTTTTGGACACGCACCTTGCCTTTTTGCAGGTTTTCAACCACGTTGTTCTAAAGCATAGCTGCAAAAAAAAAAAAAAAAAAATCCAATAAAAAATCCACTTGGTTCCAAATCCACATAATGAAAACCATGAAAGCTCTGTGGGCTTCCACCTAAAATTCTTTTGGGAAAAGTGTCAATTTTAGGGTGTAAAAATAGACATGAATGATGGCTATGGTTGTTGTATTTTTAAATTTTTAATTAGTTAATTTAACATCATAACTGATTACATTTACAATTTTTCTTCCAGCTTTCCCTTCTCCAGGAGATCTTCTTGACCCAGGGATCAAACCAGGGTCTCCTGCACTGCAGGCAGATTTTTTTTTTTTTAACCATCTGAGCTACAAGGGAAATTGAATAACTGACACACAGCACTATATATGTTTAAGGTATAATGATTTGACTCATGTATATCATGAAATGATGATCACAATATGTTTAATGAACATCTATCATCTCATATAGGTACAAAATTAAATAGAAAAAAGAAAAAAATTTTTTGTTAGGAGAATTTCTAGGATTTACTCTCAGCAGTTTTCAAATAACATAGAGTAGTGCCAGTTGTATTTATCTTGGTGTACATTATATCCTTTGTTCCAATTTATCTTATGATTGGAAATTGGTACCTTTTGACGGCTTTCATCCAATTTGTAACTACAAATCTGATCTCTTTTTCTATAAGTTTGTTTGCATGTTTGCTTTTGAAGTATAGTTGACCCACAGCACTATATTTTTCCATTTCACAACATAGTGATTTTTTTCTGTACATTTCAAAATGATCACCACAATAAGCCTGGTTATAATACATCGCCATACAAAGATAGTCTTTAGCTGTTGCCTGCATTCCCACACTGTACATTTCATACTCGTGACTCATTTATTTTGCAACTGTGAGCTTATACCTCTTAATCTCCCCCATCTCTTTCTTTCTTCCCTCCACCCACTTCTCTAGTAACCACCTGTTTGTTCTCTGTATCTATGATTCTGTTTCTGTTTTGTTATATGTGTTCATTTGTCTTTTTTTAGATTCCGCATATAAATGAAATCATATAGTACTGGTCTGTCAAAGGGGATTTGACAATGTCTAAGAAAACTGCAATGAATTGACCCTTTGCCCAATTCGCTAGCAATTTATCCTGAAGAAGCGTTTCTAACAATACAAAACTACACATGTGTGAGATTATATATCTCAGTGTACTTGTCATTGCAAAATGTTGGAGCAAACATAAATATGTATACACAGGAGACAGATCGAATGCACATAATAGAGTCCTATGCCCATAACAGCGTATGAGGCAGATTTTGTGGACTGGTTTTCAGGATTTACTGTTTAGTGAATAGAGCAAAGAGCGAAAAAGAATAAATAGTATGATACATTTGGGGTAGGAAATAAGGAGATATGCCTGTATCTGCTTACTTTTTACAAAAAGATACACTGGAAGAATAAACCGGAAACTAATGAAACTTACCTATAGAGGGAGGGTGGGAAGAGAGTGGGAGGGATACAAGAGATGATGAGCTTCTCTGGGTAAGCATTTGTATGTATTTCTGACTTTTGAACTATGATTTTGGGGGGCTTCTTCTTTAGTTTATTACAGGGGTAGGCAGACAGGTAATATGAGGTGTGAAGCATCTATTATGCTGTTTAGGCTCAAGGTGACAAGGTCTATCTATATCTTTCTTTAAGGAAGCGGGATATTTTCCAAGGTGCTAACTTTTCCAAATTTAAGTAGAAGTGTGGGGACTTCAGCTTCTTTCTTGGCATTAATGCGATGGACACCTTGTGCTTTTCTGTGTCCAGCTGGTCAGCTGAGGGACTGGCTACTCTTGAGTCAGAAGTGTGCTTTTATCAGCGGTGATGCTCTTGGCTGCAAGTAAAAGAAAATCCAATTCGCACTTGCTCAGACACCGACCGCTTCATGCAGCCTTTCGGAGACAGGACCCGTGCGCAGGGCCTGCGGGCCTGGGCTCCTCCCACCGTTCTGCTCTGGCGTCCTCATCGCGCCGGCTTTCCCGCCCAAGCTGACGATCCCTTCGCTGTTCTGCGGTGGCTGCCACAGGTTCAGGGGCCGACACCGCCAGGAAACAGGAAACGGACTGCGCCTATCACGTGTTCCTTCCATGTGACTTGTCTACTCTTGGCCACGCGGGGCCTTTGCGGCCTCGCGGGCTTTTCTCGGGCTGTGGGGCCGCGCTCCAGTCGCGCTGCGCTGGCTGCTCCTGGTGCCCAGCACGGGCGCTAGAGCGCCGGGCCTTCAGTCGTTGCAGCCAGAGGGCTTCGGTCGTCGTGCCGGGGAAGCGCTCGTCTGTTCCTTTTAAAGAGCAACTTTGCCAGGAGGCCTCCAGCAGGCTTTCCTCGGCATCCCATTGGCAGAGCTGGCCAGGGAAGCGGCAGTGATCATCAGTGATTTACGACAATCAAGATGAACCCTCTTAGGGTGAGGAGGAGGTGTGATGCACTTGGATGTCGCTGTTGTTGTTGGGCTTCCCTGGGGGCTCAGTAAAGAATCCACCTGCCATCGCAAGAGGCATGGGTTTGATCCTTGGGTCGGGAAGGTCCCCTGGAAAAGGAAATGGCAATGCACTCCAGTATTCTTGCCTGGGAATTCCGATCGACAGAGAAGCTTGGTGGGCTGCAGTCCACGGGGTTGCAAGAATCGGACACGACCTAGAGACTAAACAACAACAACTTACTTTGTTTAGGTATCAGTCAAATAAAATTTTCTATGAGAATGGAAGAAGGGAGAAGGGGGACTGCTATTGGATAAGAGTGCTACATTGCCTGGCCCCATCAGTGATGGTGATAGGTATAGGGTATAGTAAATGGCCCTTTAGGGAAAAGATCTATGTTCAAAGCAAGTTACTTTAGAAGAAGGTGTGAACTGGTAGGCAATTATCAGCATCTTTCATATTTTAATATTTGCTACATCTTTTAACTAGCAATAAATATTTATCTGATGGGTACGTTATTATTCCAAAACAACTTTCTGTTGCAGCCTGTGGGATCTCAGTTCCCTGATGAGCGAAAGCCTGAAATCCTAGCCACTAGGCCACCAGGGAACTCCTGTAAATAAAAAAAGCTGAGTGGGGGTACACAGGAATTCATGCTTGTATTGCTTTTACATAATCTTGAAACTTACTCCCACTCCTACCAGAGATTTCCATTACTAACATGTTGTTAAAAATTACTTCTCTATGTGTTTACCTATTTATATAAATAAGAGCACAATGAACCTGGTGCTTTGTAACAAGCTCTTTTCACTCAAAATTGTATTTAGCCTCTTAATAACTTTAAGTTTAAACAACTTTAAGTTGTTTCCAATTTTTTAAAGTAACTAATATAGCAAATCATTTTCTCATTTATCTGATTGTCACCTTTGAATTCATTCCTAGAAGTATCACTTCTGGTTCAAAGTATCCATACTTAACATTTTGGTACATGTTGTCAGATTGCACTCAGAAAGGCTGACCCTGTTTATATCCCTGCAGGACCCTCCCACTTCTCTGCCAACACCAACCTTTGTAGGTGTTGCTACATTGCTAATCCAATGAAACGTTATCTCTTTGTTGGGATTTTTTGTATTTCCTAACTAGCAATAATAAAAACATTCTCACATGCTTGTTAGTCATTTGTAGAGTGTGTGTGTTATTTGCTAGTTCATGCTCTTTACCAGGTTTGCTGGTTATGGTGTTGAACCTTTTTATTGACATGTAAGAGCTCTTACTGTATTTAATGACATACACCTTTTATCATAGATGTTGCAAATATTTTCTATTCTGTTGTTGCTTCAACTATGGTAGTTGTGGGGGGTTGTTTTTGTTGTTTTTTCATGCAGTAATTTTTAATTTTATATAGTTTAAGCTTTAATAGTTTTGGGCTTTGGGGTTATGTTTATAAAGTCCTTTCTCACCACAAGACTATAAAGTTTACATATATATATTTTATATATTCACTCTAATATTTGAATATTAAAGTTTTGAATATTCACTCTAATATTCATTTATTCTTACAGCTTATCTTTTCTTTATTAAAACACTGATGTAAAAAGGTAAATATTACAATAGTTAACATAGAATTGAATGCTTCTTCTTAAAAATTTAGTTATTTTTATTTTTTTGACTGCACTGGGTCTTCATAGCTGTGCATGGGCTTTCTCTGAGTTGTGGTCAGTGGAGGCTGCTTCTCGTTGCGGTGGCCTCTTCTGTCGTGGAGCACGGGCTCTGGGTGCTCAGCCTTCAGCCGCTGTGGTCCACGGGCTGAGTTGCTCTGAAGCATGTGGAGTCTTCCTGGATCAGGGATTGAACCTGTGTCCCCTGCAGTGGCAGGTGGATTGCCATCCACCATACCACCATGGAAGTCCAGAATTGAACATTTCTTGTAATTTTCACCCCAAAGATAAAACACCATCAATACTTTGTATGTAACATAGAAAGTATACACATAATTATACATATATAAATACATTATACTTTGTATATTACACTATATTATATATATATTTAAAGCATCATGCATCTTGGGCATCCTTTGTTGCAAATATACATACATCTACCTCATTCTTTTTTCAACAGTTGCTTAGTAACAAGTTGTACAGATCAGTTTTTCTCAGTCTTTTTTCCATCATTATCCACCTAAGACTTTTTACCCCTTGATCATCACCCGCCTCATGAAATTTCAATACCACATATATACTGTATACCTGTTTATATGCCTTATGCATATTTGTGCTTTATACATAAAAATGGTTTCTCTCCTCAGGAACCAATTTTTACCTCCTTGGTTGTGATAGCACCCCTTTTAGAATGCCTGGTATTCCATTCCTTATTTGTTATTCCACATGTGTATATAATTTTTGACATTCCAATGCAATATTATCCATATTTATCTTTATACATATATTTTATTTCTATAGGATAAATTTCTAGAATTAAAAAGCTGTATCAAAAGGTGTTAACATTTAAAATTTAAGCAGAGATTACTAGAGATTATCCCAATTATATGCCAACAAATATATACTGAAAACCTGGCTTCAATTTTTACATTTCATCGTAAATCCACTTGGAATTTGTTCTGGGATGATGAATAAGGTAAAAATCTAATGATTTTTGTAGCTCATTATCCTTACTTTATTGAACTAATCTTTTCTTGATTTACCATATTTTAAGTGTGGGGAATACTCCTATATTTACTCATGCTTTGAATTCTGTTCCATGACTGTTTATTCTTACTCTGTTACTATCCTATATTTATTATTTTTGCTTTATATTCTGATTATACAATTTCCTTTATGAATTCCCCTCCTGTTTTCTTGGTATTTATAGTTTTTCCCCCTCTGAGTGAATTTTGAAGTAATTTTGCTTATTTCTAAAATTAAAAAAAGAAATAGCTCTTAAACTGCTATTGGGATTTAAAATTGGGATTGTATTAAATTTGTGGATGATTTTTTGAAAAATAGAGAATATCTTATAGAGTACATTATAGAATAACATTTAAAATAGGGTACAGAATCAAAAAATAACATTACTTTAATGATGTATACCTGTATTAGGATGCTTTGAGTAGTAAATGATGAACACCCAGATAAAACTCAAGTTTAAGCATAAAAGAGCATTTATTGGCTCATTTAACTAGTGAGTTCAGTGGTAAAGCTAGTCTTCAGGCATGTCTGGATCCCTGGGCTTAAATAACTTCACCAGGATTTGTTTTCTGTCTCCCGGGTTGGTTGGCTTTTTTAGTTTCAGTTTTAGGCAAGCCTCCAAGTGGTAACCAAGGTGGTTTGTCTCTTCCAGGCTTATATGGGCTTCAGCACCTGCAACAGCAGAGGAAGAGAGTCTTTTTCCCTACTGTGTCGGTAAAAGTATTGGTGATGGCTGTTATTGGCCAGAACTGGATTAAACACTCACGGGGGCAGGGCAGGGAATTAGTACTCAGCCTCACTTAAACCAGCCAGGCTACAATTGGGGAGGGGTGGTTCCTTGAAACGAAAAGATGAGGCATAACCACAGATGTAGGAGGTTTTGGTATTACAATACCCATTGATTTATATGAGGATATCAAAGAAATACTACTAAATTGAAGTTCTAATATTATTTTTCAGCATATCAAAAGTTACTCTGAGGATATACAAGTGGAAAGAAACCAGGGAATGGAATAGGAAAATATGGTGAGGGATTAAAAAAATTACCTTTGTTATTAAATAATATCTGTTAGAATTTATAATGCTGATTGTTGACAAATGACTCATCTCCCCTTTCTTGATCTCATTACTGTTTAGATCCTCCAACATTTTGCTTCATATAATTATCCTTTTTCCAACATAATCCTCTCCTTCTCTTCTAGTTTCTTTCTTTTTTCCCCTGCTCCAAAGTAACTACATTTCCTACCTCCATAAACAAAAGCTGACTAATTCTACTGGTCTTTTAAGCTCCTCTCCTTATATTCCTTGGTCAACTATAAATAAATTGTTTAGTTGAAAGTCATGAATGATTGCCTTAATCACCAAATCCAACGGGTTTAGATCCTTTTCCCTGATGGCTAGTGTCTCTGCAGTATTTGGACTACCTTTCTTTCTTGAAGCATGAATTTGTAGTTTCTATAAACTTTCTCTCCTGATGCTCCTTTTTTCTGAGACTTCTTCCTTAGTTACTTGGTTGTTTTCTTCGCGTGTGGATGATTCTCTAGGTTTTTGGTTTCTCTGTTCGCTGTCTTGGCAGTCTCAAACACTTCACTATTTTCTAAACAAAGGATGAGCCTTTCTATTTTGCTGCTTCAGATCAGTTCCTCCCAAAATCTTCATGATCCAATCCCAACCATCCATTGTCAAAGCCTGGGTTAATTTCTTCTAAAACAGATTTTCTCTCCTGAATCTCTTGGTGGCACTTTTTTTTTTTTTACATGGCACTACTTTTCAAACTACTTTTTTTCAACTTTTCAAACTTTTTTTTCAAACTACTTTAATTGGAAGGACTGATGCTGAAACTCCAACACTTTGGCCACCTGATGTGAAGAACTGACTCACTAGAAAAGACCCTGATGCTAGAAAGATGGAAGGCGGGAGAAGGGGACAACAGAGAATGATATGGTTGGATGGCCTCACCAACTCAATGGACATGAGTTTGAGTAAACTCCGGGAGTTAGCGATGGACAGGGAGGCCTGACATGTTGCGGTCCACGGGGTCGCAAAGAGTTGGACATGACTGAGTGACTGAACTGAACTGAACTTTTCAAACATGGATTACTTACTTCTGTATAAGACTTGTCTTACTTTCTGGCCTATAAGCTTCTTTGAGAACATTTTTGAATTCAACCCTGCATCTCTTTAACTGTGAGACACCTTGTTTTGTATTTATTTATTTGTTTATTCAACATACATTAAGACACCTACTATCTAGACACTGTGCTAGGCAGTGCAGAATACATTTGTGGTTTCTGCTCTCATAGGCTTTTAGTCTCATGAAATAACAAATAGATACTGTGACATGGATTTAATGAAACTTTGAGTGATTCTTGCATCTTGAACTCCTCTTTCATCTTCTCTCCCCAAGCTACTGTCCTGCACTTCCTGCACCCTTTCCCTGATAATCTCATAGATTTCTCAAACTCAAAAGCTGAATTTGATTCATGTGCTGTGGACACTTATAAATGAGAAATTTGTCCAGTGTTAAAAAAACAAAACAGCAAAACTCACAAACACCTTCTGTCTCTAAACCTTCTGCTGACTTTAGTGTTTACATTAATGTATACCACCTCCTCTTACCCAAGGGGAATCTTGGTATTCTCTTTGATTTCTTCCTCTTTCTTCATACTTAATTATATTCATTCAAACACTTATCATTCTTGTTAGGCCTTTTTTTTTTTATCTATAAGAGACTGAAAGTTAGTATTTAGCCAGTAGAGGTGTTTTGTTTGGTCTGCATAATATTTTCGAAAGAAAAGTGAAAGCAAAATTCTCTCAATCATGTCCGACTCTTTGCAACTCCAAGAATTCTACAGTCCATGGAATTCTCCAGGTCAGAATACTGGGGTGGGTAGCTGTTCCCTTCTTCAGGGGATCTTCCCAACCCAGGGATTGAACACAGGTCTCTTGCACTGCAGGCAGATTCTTTATCATCTGAGCCACCAGGCAAATACGATATTCTTGTTTCTCTTAAAAAGTTGGAAGATCAGGCAACACTGGCTCCTCATTCATGGGAGAATGACTGGAGTTTTAGATGGGACATCTGAAATACTACTCTAGTCTCTGTTGTTGTCCAGTCACTAAGTTGTGTCCGATTCTCTGTGGCCCCATAGACCTGCACTCCAGGTTCCTCTGTTCTCCACTGTCTCCCAGAGTTCGCTCAAGTTCACGTCCATTGACTCAGTGATGCTATCTAGCCATTTTATGCTCTGCTGCCCCCTTTTCCTTTTGCCTTCAATATCTCCCAGCATCAGGATCTTTTTCAATATGTTGGGTCTTCGCATCAGGTGGCCAAAGTATTGGAGCTTCATCAACAGCCCTTCCAATGAGTGTTCAGGATGGATTTCCTTTAGGATTGACTCCAATCTCTACCACTTCTTATTTTTATTACATTCAGTGCATTTCGTCATTTATGAAACATTCTTCTCATGGCTCAGTGGTGAAGAATCCACCTGCAGTACAAGAGATGTGGGTTTGATCCCTGGGTCAGGAAGATCCCCTGGAGTAGGAAACAGGAGCCCACTCTAGTATCTTGCCAGGAAAATCCTGGCAGGCTACACAGTCCATTGGGTCGCAAAGAATCAGACTCAACTGAGTGACTGAGCACTCATGCAGCACTTCATCCTTGGTTGAGGCATTTGAATTCGTAATCTTTGGCCTGTAAGATCACAGAATGTCAGTACAGGAAGAGATATTAAAAGATCATCTTATGTAATACCCTCTTCCACCTTCTATCCTGTAAGGGATGGAGAAATTGAGGTCCAAAGAACTTAACATCACTTGACCAATTTTATACAACTGTATAGAGCTTAGTCTCACAGGGTTCTAGTGTATGCCATTAGACCCCTTCCTCACTTTGGGGAAAACCCACAAGCTGGACCCATTGTCCCCCAAATCTCCCACTCAGGGCCCTCCCATAGCATTTTCAGCTTCGAAACCTCTGTGCTTACAACTCTTGCTTTATCAGGCTCTGAGGCCCAAGACCTTTGTAAGGTATGTCCTAAGTGAGGCCACTTTCCTGTGAGGTTTTTGAAGGTTATGAATCTTAAAAATCTATCCTCGGTCTTTCTTGCTTTATTCTCTAGTGCGTACCTGCATATGTCTCATATTCCTGTGTGTGTGTTTTCTGAAACACCCCTGTTCTTTCCAGCCTTTTTGGTTGAGTGCTGTTCTTCCCTGCTGAGGTTATCCTTCCCTGGTCTCTGCCTGCCTGACATAGCCTTTTCCATCTGCATCCCTGAAGTGCAGCACTTCAGGTGGTTTGCACCAGACAGACTTGATTTGAAAGCTAGGCTTTGTCCTTTACCAGCCAGGTGACCTAAGACAGTTTATTTCTGTAAGCCTCTTTCCTTGTCTGTTAAACCACCACGGGGTTAGAACTACATTCTGCTGCTTTCATAACCCACTTTTCTTTCTTATATATATATCTTTCCTTATCATTAAATAGTCTTCTACACTGTCATTTTAAATGGTTCAAAGCATCCTATAATTGTGTATCAGGCTAGTCAAACTGCAGCTCTACATTGCCCTTCCTAGAAAACCTGCAAATGTTCTTACTTAAATTGATATGAGTGAACGTCTCTTATCTGCATTCACGTTATCCATGTCTAACAATATCTAACCTGTATTTTTTGGTGGAGAAACTGAAATGAACCCCACCCAGCTTAACATACATATGCAGTTTTGATTATTTCCTTTTGAAAACATCCTAGAAGTATACTTGTTTGTTGTGTTAGTCACTCAGTTATGTGTGACTCTTTGCCATCCCATGGACTGACTGTAGCCTGCCAGGCTCCTCTGTCCATGGGGATTCTCCTGGTAAGAACACTGGAGTGGGTTGCCATGCCCTCCTCCAGGGGATCTTCCCAACCGAGGGATAGAATCCAGGTGACCCGCACTGCAGGCAGATTCTTTACCATCTGAGCCACCAGGGAAGCCCATACCTGTTTAGTCAAAGCATTTAAGAATTTTGATACCTATTTCTAAAATGCCTGGGAAGGGGGAGATGTACCGATATCTATCCTCATCTGCAATCTTGTTTTATTGAACAGCTGACCAATACCTATACTATTTGCTTTTTAATCTTTGCCAATTCAGTAGGCATTTAATATGCCATTTATATTTTTAAGTAATGTGGATGAACATACCTATTTATTGGCCACTTGGACATATTTAGGTTGGTACAAAAGTAATTGTGGTTTTTGCATTGTTGAACTTTGCCATTTAATATTGAAATAATTCTTAAATGTGGTTATGTTATACATCATTTCAATGCACATTTCTCACTTTGTTTTTTTGTTGCTAATGACATTACTTGCTGTTTATGTTTATTTTAGACTAGGGAAATGATGTTAGACAGAAAGCAAATTTGAGCTATTTTCTTATTTGAATTCAAAATGGGTCACAAAGCAGTGGAGACAGTTTTCAACGTCAACAACATATTTGGTCCAGCAACTGCTAACAAACTTACAATGCAGGGGTAGTTCAAGAAGTTTGGCAAAGGAGACAAGAGCCTTGAAGATGAGGAGTTCAGTGGCCGGTCATCAGAGGTTGACAAAGACCAATTGAGAACAATCATCGGAGCTGATCCTCTTATAATTACATGAGAAGTTGCTGAAGAACTCATTGTTGACCATTTTATGGTCATTTGGCATTTGAAGCAAACTGGAAAAGTGAAAAAGCTTGATAAGTGGGTGCCTCATAAGCTGACTGCAAAAAAAAAATCGTCATTTTGAAGTGTTGTCTTCTCTTATTCTGCACCACAACAATGAACCATTTCTCGATTGTACTGTGATGTGTGATGAAAAATGAGTTGTATACAACTGGTGACAACCAGCTCAGTGGTTGGGCTAAGAAGAAGCTCCAAAGCACTTCCTAAGGCCAAACTTGCACCAAAGAAAGGTTATGGTCACTGTTTGGTGGTCTGCTGCTGGTCTGACCCACTACAGCTTTCTGAGTCCCAGTGAACCCGTAATATCTGAGAAGTATGCTCAGCAAATTGATGAGATGCACCAAAAATTGCACTGCCTGCAGCCGGCATTGGTCAACAGAATGGGCCCAATTTTTCTCCAAATAACAGCCCCTACATGTTGCACAGCCAATGCTTCAAAAGTTGAATGAGCTGGGCTGAGTTTTGCCTCATCTGCCATATTCACTTGACCTCTTGCCAACTGACTACCACTTCTTTAAGTATTTCAACAACTTTTTTTTTTAATAGGGAAAACGCTTCCACAAGCTGCAGGAGGCAGAAAATGTAAAGAGTTTGGGCATGGATTTTTATGCTATGGGAATTAACAAACTTATTTCTCATTGGCAAAATGTGTTGATTATAATGGTTCCTATTTTGACTAGTAAAGATGTGTTTGAGCCTAGTTACAATGATTTAAAATTTACTGTCCAGACCACAATTACCTTTACATCAACCTAATATATCTTTACAACAGACTGATTCCAAATAGTTCCCTATTTGGAGGAGTTTGTCAAGGCTGTATGTTGTCACCCTGCTTATTTAACTTATATGCAGAGTAAATCATGAGAAATGCTGGGCTGGATGAAGCACAAGCTGGAATGAAGATTGCCGGGAGAAATATCAATAACCTCAGACATGCAGATGACACCACCCTTATGGCAGAAAGGGAAGAAAAGCCTCTTGATGAAAATGAAAGAAGAGAGTGAAAAAGTTGGCTTAAAACTCAACATTCAAAAAACTAAGATCACAGCATCTGGTTCTATCAATTCATGGCAAATAGATGGGGGAAACAGTGGCTGACTTTATTTTTGGGGGCTCCAAAATCACTGCAGATGGTGATTGCAGCCATGAAATTAAAAGATGCTTGCTCCTTGGAAGAAAAGTTACAACCAACCAACACAGGGTATTAAAAAGCAGAGACATTACTTTGCCAACAAAGGTCTATCTAGTCAAAGCTATGGTTTTTCCAGTAGTCATGTATGGATGTGAGAGTTGGACTATCAAGAAAGCTGAGCAACGAAGAATTGATGCTTTTGAACTGTAGTGTAGGAGAAGACTCTTGAGAGTCCCTTGGACTGCAAGGAGATACAACCAGTCCATCCTAAAGGAAATCAGTCCTGAATATTCATTGGAAGGACTGATGCTGAACCTGAAACTCCAATACTTTGGCCACCTGATGAAGAACTGACTCATTTGAAAAGACCCTGATGCTGGGAAAGATTGAAGGCAGGAGGAGAAGGGGACAACAGAGGATGAGATGGTTGGATGGCATTACCAACTCGATGGACATGAGTCTGAGTAAACTCTGGGAGTTGGTGATGGACAGGGATGCCTGATGTGCTGTAGTCCATGGGATCACAAAGAGCTGGACACGACTGAGTGACTAAACTGAACTGAACTGAATATATCTTTGGGCTTCCCAGGTGGTGCCAGTGGCAAAGAATCTGCCTGCCAATTCAGGAGTTCGATCCCTGGTTTGGGAAGATCCCCTGGAAGAGGGCATAGCAATACACTCTCGTATTCTTGCCTGGGGAATCCCATAGACCAAGTTGCTTGGCAGGCTATGCACATAGGGTTGTAAAGAGTCAGACATGACGGATGTGACTCAGCACACACATGCACACAATATACCTTTTTGACAGATTTTTGTTATTTTTTTGCCAATTTTCAATAGTTTTAAAATTATTATCCACACCCACTTTGACATCTTCCTTCCTAGTTCAGTCTCCTATCTATGTAACTGATCTATAGGTCTCATTCCCTTCTATTTCTTTAGGGAATCATTCGCTCAGTTATCCTCTTTCCTGGCAGTATTTTTACCACTCTTTAATCTTACACTATTAACATCACCAAGTCTCTTCTCCTTACAGAGAAACTCTAACATCTTTCTTTCACTTGCCTTTCTGCTTTGACTACTGACCTTTCTCCTTTACCTTACAGCCAAACTTCTTGGAAGAATTGTTTTCACATGCTACGTCCACTTCATCTGTTCCAACTCACTACAAACAGATTTACATTTTCAGTGCCATCTTTACTGTTAAGATTTTAATAACAGAAGTATATTATATACATGTGAAAAAAGCAGACAGTATATGACTCAGACTGTAAAGCATCTGCCTGTAGTGCGGGAGACCTGGATTCGATCCCTGGGTCGGGAAGATCCCCTGGAGAAGGAAATGGCAACCCACTCCAGTACTCTTGCCTGGAAAATTCCATGGACTGAGGAGCCTGGTAGGCTACAGTCCATTGGGGTCGCAAAGAGTTGGACACAACTGAGTGACTTCACAGGTCACAGGTCATGCCAAAAATATTCATGTAGAGAAAAAAACTTACATGCAATACATGAAAATTTTAAGTTACTTCTGACGACTGGTAAGTTTTATTTCTTTTTAAGAAAAAGTCAATTATTTATTTATTATTTCAGTGGCCACTCATTTATTTCATTTTAGTTCACATTCCTTTAGACCCTAGCTAACATAGTTCACATTTATCCAGCAAATATGTTGAGAACCAAATGAGCCAGAGCATCAAAGCAACTGAGGTGAATATAAAATACGCCCTGCTCACAGGAAGGCCTCTAACTGGAAGACCAGGTGTCTCTAAATGAATCACAATTACTGTCATAAATATTCAAAAGTTCATAAAGAAGAGTATTTTCTGTCTTGAATGAGAGCTGGACAAATGTCCCAGGGAAGGACATAATAACTAAATGAGGTTCGAACAAAGAAAATCAAAGCAAGGAAGATCATTTTTACCATTTGCAAAAGGAGGAGACTTGAAAAAGCACACTACTGCAGAAGTTGAAAGTTAGCTGGGACATAAAGGGGGGAGCTGAGCACGGAGGAGGAGGAGGGAGGTAATTACCATCCCTCTGTGGCCAGGATTACACTCTGATCCCGAGTGTGCAAGTGATTAATCCCACACTTTCTATTTTCTGCCCAAAGCATGGGAAAAAATATTCATATTGTTTATTTTCCTAACGGAATTAAACAATTCCCTTTTGGAAAAGTAACATTTCTCTTCATCTAAAATCCTTATGCCCTTACCATATCTCAACGGGCAGTCTACAGTTTGTGTGTGAATTTTAAGTTCTCAATTTGTGGTCCCCCAAAATGTTCTCAATTTTATAAACAAGAATTAACGTTGATATTAGAACACGTTACAGTGTTAATTACAAATTCTCAGCTTACATTTTCTAAGAAGGGGCAGAAAAGTAAAGAAATTTTAGTCAAGAGCCTTAGGGCCACTTCATTTGGCCGAAAGGCTCAAAGAACAAGCGGGCGTGACCCAGATCCCCAGAGCAGCTATGAGCCTGCCGGCACGACTAGATAACCTGGCAGGACAACTGCTTCTTCAGAGGGCCGTCCTTCCCTCTTCGCTCTTTCCAAAAGAGCCTGAGCGTCTCCGACTCGTGACCCTCGGGCGCCTCCGGTTTCCCTGGTAACGGCCGGCCACACCAGCCGGGCTCGCACAAGGCTTCCCAGAATGCCGCGCGCCCCTGAAATCCACTTCCGGGTGCGGAGGCCCGCCTCCTCCGGTCGGTGGGTTCGCGCGTGTCAGCGGCGCGCGGCTTCCGGGTCCGGGTGTATTACAGTCTTGCAGTGGGTGGTGGAGGCTTTTGTTCTTTCTCTGTCTTCGAGACGGGTCGGTAAGGAAAGGCCAATTTCACCGAATTTTTGGTGGCTCTCCATAAGTGAATTTTTAGTTGCAAAAAAAGCTAGAAAGCGCTTTAGAGTTATGTGGAACTTCGTTTGTTGATGTGATATTTTAAGCAGCTTCCTATGAAACACAACTTCCTATAAAACAACTGTTTTTGCTTTAGAAAATGAAGGCAAGCACACACAGGCGCAAACAAAACCAAACCGCCAAATTTCCTCCTCACAGTGAGCCCAACCCGAAATGTGGAAGTTTGAAGCAGAGATAAGTGTCTTGCCGGGCCCAGCAAGGAGAAGGGAGATTGGGGCTCAAACACCCCAAATTCCCTGAAGGATTTCAGCCCAGGATATCTTGCTTTAGGTTTATGATCTCATTCTTTTGGCTGTGGCGGGTCTTTGTTGCTGCCCGGGGGCTTTCTCTAGCGTCAGTGGGCCGGTGCTACTCGTTGCGGAGCATGGGCTCTAGGCGTGAGGGCTTCAGTAGTTGCAGCTGGCGGGCTTAGTTGCTCCCCTGCGTGTGGGATCTTCCCGGGACCGAACCTGTGGCCCTTGCAGTGGAAGACAGATTCTTTAGCACTGGACCACCGGGGAAGCCCGCAGTAAAGGATTTATAAAAGCGGGCGAGGGAGGCTGGTTACAGGGTGCTGATCAGCTCCTGCACGATTCTCTGGTTGATGTTGAGATAATAGGGCATTTAACAGTGTCTGTCCTAAGGTGTCTGTAGGGTTTGGGGGCTCATGATCGTCAGATAGTCTCTCCCATTTGGTGGTGGTTTTAGTATCTGTAATTTAGGAAGTATGTATCAGATACTATTATCTTGGTATTTCAGAGAGGAGCTACCGCAGAGGTTATGGGAGAAGGGTGGGGGGCGTCTGTCCTGTAAAGGCCCTATAGGGTCCTGCTTGGCTAAACATTCACGGGTAAACAACCACAGGAAACACTTTGGAACAGTCTTCCAGACTTATGCATATAATGTTTCAAGCTCTAATTACATTGTAAATGCTATATTGTAATCTAAAAAGCTTTTATAAGCATATTTCATTTAAAAACCAACATGGTTGTATGTTTTCCATTGTATTTTTTGTTAAAACAGTTTCTATACTTTTTAATTTTTTTTCTATCCTTTTTTTAAAAAACTATTTGCTTGGCTGTGTTGGGTCTTCGCTGTGGCATGGAGGCTCTCTAGTTGCGGCGCGGGCTCCAGAGTTTGCCAGCTTCAGTCGTTGCCGCGCTCAGGCTCAGTGCTTGCTCCAAGGCATGTAGGATCTTAGTTCCCTGACCAAGGATCAAACCCAGGTCCCTTGAGAGCAGGTCTCCTGCACTTCAAGGAGGATTCTTTCCCTCTGGGCCACCAGGGAAACCCCTTCTTTCTGTTCTTAATTAGTACTGCAATGGAGAAATGAAAATCCTTACAGCTAAATCTTTGCCTAAGTTCTCATTTCTCTGCAGTAATTATTTTTCTCTTTTTAACCTAGTAATTTGTATTTGCACTTCCCCATCTCTTTCAAATGTCTTCCCCTTCCACTCATGTCTTTATAGTATAAATGGATGAAATTACACATATGGCATTCAAAGCCTACTCAATTTTTAGAAGTTTATCTTTCTGACTATAAGAGTAATACATACTTACTGTAGAACCTTAGGAAAATCTGGGTGAATGTAATAAAAATATTCTGATACGTAGACAACTACTGATCATATTTTGGTATACAGTTTTCTAGTTTTCTCTCTGTTGCCTTCAGCAATGAGCATCAAAAAAATGTTTGGTAATATAGTGGGGTGAATGACACCTTTTAATTTGTATTTGTTTGCTTATTCATGTAGTTGAATAGCATTTCAAAAGTTCACATTTTATAGTCCATTTCAGGCCCCATCTTCTCTACCTAGCCTTCCCTGAGAATTCCAGACTAATCACATTAACTTATAATAGTCTAGGTTCTCACAGCAAGCATACTGGGGTGGTTTGCCATTCCCTCCTCCAGAGTGAAAAAGCCAGCTTAAAACTAAATATTAAAAAAAACTAAGATCATGGCATCTGCCCCCATTACTTCAAGGCAAATGGAAGAGGAAAAGGTGGAAGCAGTGACAGATTTTCTCTTCTTAGGCTCTAAAATCACTTGGATGGTGACTGCAGCCATGAAATCAGAAGATGATGCTTCTTGGCAGGAAAGCTATGATAAACCTAGACTGTGTATTGAAAAGTAGAGACATCACTCTGCTGACAAAGATCCATATAGTCGAAGCTATAGTCTTCCCAGTGGTCACATACAGTTGTGAGAGCTGGACTGTAAAGAAGGCAGCTGCTGCTGCTAAGTCGCTTCAGTCGTGTCCGACTCTGTGCAACCCCATAGACAGCAGCCCACCAGGCTCTGCCATCCCTGGGATTCTCCAGGCAAGAACACTGGAGTGGGTTGCCATTTCCTTCTCCAGTGCATGAAAGTGAAAAGTGAAAGTGAAGTCGCTCAGTTGTGTCCGACTCTTCCAGATCCCATGGACTGCAGCCTACTAGGCTCCTCCATCCATGGGATTTTCCATGCAAGAGTACTGGAGTGGGTTGCCATCGATTCTCCAAAGAAGGCAGAATGCCAAGGAATTGAACTATGTTGCTGGAGAAGACTCCTGAGAATCTCTTGGGCAGCAAGGAGTTCAAACCAGTCAATCTTAAAGGAAATCAATCCTGAATACTTACTGGAAGGGCTGAAGCTGAAGCTGAAGCTCCAGTATTTTGGTCACCTGATATGAACAGCTGACTCATTGGAAAAGACCCTGATGCTGGGAAAGATTGAGGGCAGAAGGAAAAAAGGGCATCAGAGGATGAGATGGCTGGATGGCATCACTGATGCAAAGTCCGTGAACTTGGGCAAACTCTGACAGATGGTGAGGGGCTGGGAGGCCTGGCCTGTTGCAGCTCATGGGTTCATGCAGAGTCTGACACAACTGGGCTACTGAGTGACAACAGCAGCAATGGTCTAGTTTTCCATCTTTGTATATTTTAGTTCCCTAACTCTGTTAGAGCTGGCTGTGCGGTCCTGGATAAATTATTCAGTTTTGTTGAGCCCACTTTCTTTATTTGCAAAATATACTGATAATAATATTTATTTTGCAGGTTTGTGGTAGGGATTAGAAGTAACGTATCTTAGCTTAATAAAAAGTAGCTTTTTTCTTATAGCCTTAGCAGTCTATGTACATAGGAGGTATTCATAATTTTATATTTCAAATGAATGAGTAATCTGAGCATCTCAATCAGTTTATTGATTGAGCACCTTTGACACATAGGTACTGTTCATATTCCTCAACATCTCTTGAATCTTTATGTAATCTTGTAATCTTTCTTACATAAATCACATGCTCCTCTCAACCTCAAAAATTCTCTTATGTTTCTGCTGCCATGCCTAGCACATCATAGAAGGTGCTGAATAAATGTTGAGCTGAACTGAGTAAATTTATTGGAAAAGAGAAACACAAGTTAGTTAAAATCTGTCAGGTATTGATGAAACCATAATAGGTATAAAGTACTTTGTACTTTGGGAGATCAGGAGAAATTAGTTTTGATTAAGGTATCTGGGAATGCCCTGTGGATTAGGTAGATTTGATCAGGACCTGAAATTTAAGGACTGAAGGTGTGTGTGTGTGCATGCTCAGCTGTGTCCGACTCTTAGCGATCCAATGGACTGTAGCCCACCAGACGGTGTCCACAGGATTTTCCAGGCAAGAATACTGGAGTAGATTGCCATTTCCTTTTCCGTAAGGACAGAGGATGACGGCTTAAGGATGGAATTATGAGATAAGGCTTGGAGGTATAAGTTAAAATGTTGTGTTTTGTTATCTTGATGAAAAAATTAATAGATTTAAGAAAGAAATGGAAAATTTTATTTGAGACAATCTGAGGATTATAACCTGGGAGACAGTCTTTCAGAAAGCTCTCTGAGGACTGCCCCACCCCTTAGAGGTCCCAGCACTGTTACATGTTTTTGAGATAAAGGGTTATACATCAGATGAATTATTGACAGAAGGAAGGTTCTCTCTCAAGGAGTTAAGAAGTAGTGGGTCATCCTGACACTATACAAGATTGAGAAGAACTATAAGCTCTGGTTAATGCAGATGCACAATACACTCTAAGGGGGAAGGAAGAGGCCCAATCTGGCAGAGAAAAAATTTAAGTTTAAATTATTCTTGTCATAAAATATGAATTTATTTCATCAATTAGAGTTATTTTTTGCTGAGGTCCAGCCCCGGCAGGACCAGGAATACCCAAGGGATGAGTGGTGTCAGTGAGGAAGCAGGCAGACAGACAGACACAGAAAGTTGCGTAGAAGAGGTAGCTTTTTTTATTTTTAGGACAGCTCAGTTTTTATAGAATGAACATTACCTCCCCTAAAGTCACCACATATTACATCAGATATTGGTTTTGTGCTTCCGTCAATATTTTTCTTTCCCATGTTTTTCCCCTATGCATTCATCTGGAACTTTTCCGATTACAGAGTTTATTCTTAAATGTCCCGTACATAGTCTTCTTGCCTCCATGGCCTAACACTTTCATTCTTGTTCCATAGATTCCAGATATAGTATGAATTCTTTGGGTAATAAAACAATACATGGGAAGGGTCACAGCAACATGTTTGACATTTCTGACACTAGTACCATGAGAAAAACCTGATATTTTTCTTTACCTGAAACCACAAAATCTCAATTTACAATGATTAAACAGCAAAAACACCTCTAAAGTAGCAAAACACCTCTATTAATAGTGAGATAATGGCAGTGAGGCTGGTTAATATAAATCTTCTATTGAAATCCTATGTACCCCATTTCCTAACTCTACAAAAATACCCATAATCTTCCATGTTGTTTAAAGAAAGGGAAACAATGAACAAATAGCAGCAAGGAAATAGCAATAGTGAAATCCCTCTCAACCAAGGAGCAAGTAAACTGAAGCAGTACATCTGCCTCTAAACCTAAATGCCGCCACTCTTTTCTATTCTAGAACATTATAATCTTTTAAGCAAGCAGCCAAATTATAGATGTGGCCTTTTCTTTTCTGACTTGATGTTTATGGTCGTGTCCAGAGCCAGAGCAATCATGAGCATTTCCAAAAACGCTTGGACTTTTCCAGCGAGGCTTTATTACTATATATTGTATTTTCAAAAATTAATAGCCCAACAACAGTGAGACAGAAGGAGGAAAGATACCGGGCCCCCAGGACAACCTCTAGGGGAAGAGCTGCCTCGCAGGTTCCTCTCTCGTCCCGTGACCTTGTCACGGTTTGGGCGCAACCCAGCGGCTCCTGACAATTTTTGGTGGCAAAAAAATAGGGTGGGCGAATGGGCCTAGATGAGGCAAGATAAAAAGGAGTTTGGTCTTATATTTTGAGGATTTTAGCATGACCAATCGTTATAATTGCAGTTTTCAAACGTTTCCGGGAAACAGTGCTTTCAATATGGCTTGGGGCGTCAAGAGAGAGGTGGACCAGAGACTGCAGTTAGCCTGCTGGTGGACAAAGCCGGGAGTGGGAAGGTGGCAAAAACCTTCAGGGGGAGAAGAGTGTTTAATGGCCAGCACTGGTCAGGAGGAAAGGAAGGGGTGTGCCCGAGGAAGCGCGGCTGCGGAGCAAGGCTTGTGGACGCCGCACAAGCAGTTCGAGGCGCAGCGGCGAAGCCCCCAGAGGGCCGGCTGCATTCTGCGGGGGTACAGGCCTGCTCAGGCAGCGGGCCCCTGGCCCCGCCCGCCTGGCCC
>CM035294.1:51152884-51191158 GCA_020226075.1 Hydropotes inermis | reverse complement strand
TAGCCCCGCCCGTCTGGCCCCGCCTCCAGCCCCGCCCAGCAGCCGTCGCCCCGCCCAGCACTCGCCGCCCCGCCCCGTTGCCGTGGCCCTTCCCCGCGCTTCTTGCCCCGCACTCGGTCAGAGTTCGGGGTTGCAGACCCCAGCGAGCGAACGTCCTCGGCCCCGCCCAGCGACGGCGGCCGGGCTGGCGCCGGTCCGGCCTGGCAGAGGGAGGGCCTGGGCGGTGGGAGGGGGGTTACCTTTCCCTCTATCACCCTCTGCCGCCCGAAGCGGGAGGAAGGAGCCGCGGCAAAGTCCGTGGGCGGCATGGCAGACGCTCCGGATGAGCGCGAGCCGGGCCCCGCGGCAGCGGAGCAGCCGCCGCGGCAGCACGTCGGGTGCCAAGTCTTCTCCGAGCGGCTGGCTCAGCAGCAGCCACCGCAAGGGTTCCTCTCCAGTTTCTTCACCAACAACCAGAAGTGCCAGCTTATGCTCTTGAAGACGTTGGCGACAAGTAGGAGCCTGACCCGGGGGCCGGGCGTCTGCGGGCTGGGGTCTGAGCCCGGGCGGGCAGGGAGGGCCTCCGCACCCCTCCGCTGGGGGCTCGGCTTCGGCCCGGGTGTGGCGGGGGCCGCGGTCTGGCCCCAAGCGCAGAGTTAGGGCAGCTTCGGCATCGTGGGGTGGGTGTGCGGGGCTGAGCCTCAGCTTCGATCGGAGAAGGCGCTGAGCCCCCCTTCAGGACGACTTTTGCCTGTGGCGTGAATGAGGAGTCGGCTTAGGAGTTAGCCCTTTCCGTCGCATTCTGACAGATCCTCTCATTTCATAGGTAAACTGTGCAGTTATGTGGGCACTGGAGAGTCCCGGTGAAGCAGAGTTTTAGAGAGCTACGTTAATTAAAGCGCATTTGCTGAAAGCGCGCACCTCAGATGCGATTTGAACCCAGCTGAAACTCAGATTGGGACTTGAGCCCTGCAGGCCGGGACCGGAACCTGCTGTCTTTTAATTGAAATCGCACACCTGGTCTCAGGAAGTTCAGGTTCTTTATGTCTCACTGCAGTAGGGATTGAGCAGGAGGCAAAACGATAGGTAAGAAGTAGATTTATTGAGAGACACAAACTGCATACAGTGTGGGCTGTCTCAGAAGGTGGGAGGCCCTGGGAGGGCCACGTTCCATAGACAGAAGGTGCTCTGTCTCAGGCGGTGAGGGTGCCCTGGGTATATGGGCTGGTTGGTTTTTATGGGCTGGGTAAGTTCATAGGCTAATGAATGGGAGGATTATTCCAGCTTCTTTGGAGACAGGTGTGGATTTCCAGGATTTGGGCCGGAGCCCACTGTCTGGCCTTTTGTGGTTATCTTCGGAACTGCTGTGCAATGTCTCTTTTAGCATGCTGATAAATTAAAATGAGCGTATGATAAGGCTCAAGATCTACTGAAAGTTGGATCTTCTGCTGTCTTGGGCCTGACTGGTTCTAACCATTTTATGTCATGTCCACAACAGCTCTGTCTGTCTTTAAGGGTTGTGCCCCGGCCTGTTCACTGCTGCTGGCAGTGCAAAGACAGTTTTGCAGTCCTGCTCTTTGTTGAAAAGGTTTCTTAACCTTCATACACGGATGGGCTTCAGTGTGTGGAAACTTCTGACACGGACTGTGAAACTCCTGTTTGTATGCTCCTAAGGGCATCTTTCTGGGGAGAGAGTTCATAGCCCCGTGATGTTCTGAAATGTCCATGACCCTGAAAAGGTTAAGAACCGTTGATACGGGTTACATAGGGACACCGTCTGCTGACCAGTTTCTAAATCCAGGGACATTTGCACTAGAGATTTCTTAACTTTTTTACAAGGCCCTAGACTTCCCAAGTTTACTTTAGATACATTAAGAGAATCAAAGACAAACTTGTTTGTCTCCAAATAAGATTACTGTTTCATAGCTGGCCAATGACAGTTCCCAAGTCAACCACTCAGTGAGTTTTCCATCCTTCTTGAGATTACCTGTTATCTCTGGGAATCAGGGGAGGGGAAAGGGGAGTAGAGGGGAATGATGACAATGTATTTACTTTCCAAATATGTATCAAATGCCTCCTAGATTCTGCTTTGGGCAAATACAGAGAGTAGTTGGGACCCTGCCTTTAAAATGTTCCAAAGTGGAATGCGATGGAAAGGACATGGGCTGCAGATTTAGACGTGGGTTTAAATTTTGATCCCTTTCCTTGTTACATATGGAAGAGTGATTTAACTCTCTGATTCCATCTGTCTTGATCAGGGAAAGGAAAAGGGAGTTGGGAAGGGGTGAAAGTACCTCTGTTAGGGTTGCTGTGAGGAATAGGTTTTATAAGTGTAAAGTGGCAGTGTATCAGGAGCTGAATAAAGAAGCTGTAGCTCTTCTTACAATGGAAGAGCCAAAAAGTGGAGGAAGAGTTGAGATAGGAAGTGAGAAGGGCCAGGTGCTGAACTTGAGTCCCAGTAGGAATTAACCCACTTCAACCTTCTAAGGGGTAAGCTGCTGGAGAACCTGTTAGTGTATTAAAGCATCAGTCTGCAGCTTTAAAATCCTATCCCTGGGATGGGTGTGATGAAAGAGATCAGGTCTCAAGGGAGACATTTGTTTTATTTTTCTCCAAAGCACATCCATTCTAAATACTGTAGGTCGTTCTTTGAAGAACCAAACCAATGTGCTCCCAGCATTTTTTTTTTTAAAGAGGACACTAGACTTTTGAACCCATTTCAGCTCTGTAAAACTCTCAGTTGCTTCAGTAATAATGCATTTAGTATGGTGCCTGATACTTGATACACACTAAGTAGTATTTATTAATAATAATTGTTTTACTGTTAACACTCTTTAAGAGGAGTCAGGTTAGAAAAGCAGTAACCAGTACTTAACTTTCTCATCCAACAATACTTTTACTCACCTGTTTTTGCTTTTAGCACTTGAAAACCTTAATATCTTCTTCTTCTTGTTTTTTTTTTTTTTGCTTATGTCATGTAATTTGCTGTGCATTTATATTCTCAGACAGGACATCTGTGTGAAAAGTTGATGTGAGAGGCACCTGGGTTCCTTATATTTCCCTGTAATTTTAACAGGCTCATAGATTCTTAGAAGTGGTGGTGGGGGGCTCCGGAGTTGTCTAGGCCTTTTCACCCCCATCACTGACCAGAAACCTCTGTGCCATCAATTGACCAGAGTCTTTTAGAGCTCTGTTGGAACAGGTTATCTTTGAAGCCCTTTGAGGCTACCAGGCTCTTGTATCGACTGCTGTAATTGTTGGAAAAACCCTTTTTCATGCCGAGTTGAAATGTGCCCCATGTAACTTCTGCCTTTTGGTCCTCGTTCTGCTGTCTGAAGAAATGTTGGCAGAATCTACGCCCACACGACACCTCTTCAGATACTTGAAATTATTGGGGCCTTAGTTAGATTTTTTTTTTTTTAACTTTAAACTTTTTATCTTGTATTGAGGTATAGCCAATGAACAGTGTTGCGATAATTTCTGGTGGACAGCACAGGGACTCAGCCATCCGTATACACGTATCCATTCTCTGCCAACCTCCCCTGCCATCCAAGCTGGCAAGTAACAGTGAGCAGAGCTCCATGTGCCACACAGTAGGTTTTTGTCGGCTATCCATTTTAAATATAGTTGTGTGTACATGACCTTCCCAAAGTCCCCAACTATCCCTGCCCACACCCCCACTCTGCCCGGCAACCATAGGTTTGTTTTCTGTCTGTGGGTCTCTGTTTAAGTTCATTTGTATCGTTTCCTTCTAGATTCCATATGTAAGGGATGTCATGTGATGTTTCTCCTTCTCTGACTCACTTCTCTCAGGGTGACACTCTCTCGGTCCATCTGTGTCGCTGCAAACGGCGTTATTTCATTCTTTTTAGTGGCCGAGTAATATTCCGCTGTGTGTATGCAGCAGAATGTATGTATACATCTTCTCTATCCATCCCGTCAGCGGGTGCTTAGGTTGCTTCCATGTCTTGGCTCTTGGGAACAGTGCTACAGTGAACACTGGGGGCATGTATCCGTTCGGAACATGAATGCCCTGGAGTGGGCATTCATTTCTCCAAATGAATGCCCTGGAGTGGGATTGCAGGGTCATGTGGTAGCTCTGTTTTTAGTTTTTTAAGGAACCTGTACTGTTCTCCATAGCGGCTGTAGCAATTTACATTCCCATCAACAGTGCGGGAGGGTTCCCTTTCCTCCACACCCTCTCCACCTTTGTTGTTTGTGGATTTTTTGATGATAGCCATTCTGACCGGTGTGAGGAGATATCTCATTGTAGTTTTGATTTGCATTTCTTTAATAACTAGAGATGTTGAACATCTTTGCGTGTGCCTGTTGGCCAGCGGTTATCTTCTTTCTCCTCTCCAAGTCTACAGATCCCTTTGTTGCTTCCTGTGGAACATAGCCCTGCACTGTTGCGGTCACCTTCCCCTGGGGAGCAGCCTTGGCTGGCAGGTCCTGTTTAGGGAGTGGTACTCAGAATGCGATGCTGTGTACGGATGAGGCAGACCTCAGTGGGGCTACGTACTGCCTTCCTCTAATCTGGTACTCTGTGGCTGTGACCGCAGTCATGTTGGTATATCTTGGACATATACATTCCCTCAGTCTTTTGGTGCATCTTTTAATGCATTGTGTTTGATCGTTTAACTGAGAAACATATTTGATATTATCTAAGATGTTTGGTGGTACACATTTTGGTATTTCTGTCAGTGTTTCATTAAAGACTTGCTTTTATGTTAATTTAAGCTTATCTTTTTGTATTCATTTTTAATCAATTTTAAGATATTAGTATTACTTAAAATTATTACTAATTAGTAGTGCTTAAAATTAGATATTAGTATTATTTCACTAAGATTTGAGAGGTGTTTTTTCTTTTATAATATTTGCATAATTTAATTGCTGCTTTTTTTTTCCAATTACCATTTGTAATTGAATCAATGTCTTTCTAGATCCATATGTCAAGCTTCTACTTGATGCCATGAAGCATTCAGGTTGGTAAGTAAATCTTTTTAAAGTGCTCCTTTGTATTCTGACTGCTGAAAACAAGCCACCCCTCTCTCCCCCAGCCCCCACAAACTGGAACCACTTCAGATTTTTCACTCAGGCTGCAAAGCCCTTTCCATGTGGTAGGTGGTAGTTGGCCGCATTTTCTCCAGGCAGGCCTTCTTCTCTCTGGCCCTCTTCTGCCCTAACTCCACATCTCTGGCTCCACCATTCACCTCGGGTGTTTAGTAAAGACAATACTTAACATCTTTCTCATAACTAATTACCAAACCTGGTTTTTCCACTATGCCAGTCTCAGCATTATCCTTCATGGAGAAGAAGTCTCAGTTTGTTATGCATGCGGTAGCCTTCCAGGTGTCGTTCAACTTTGAGGGGATCAGAAGAAGTGACTTCTGAGCTCCCCTTCTTAACATTCTGGCCCAAGGGCAGAAACTCCAGTGTATTTCCAGTGCGGTCTTCATTAGTCGAGCCAGTGCTTTATGGACTCACGGGTAGCATTTGAACTGGGATCGATTTTGCAAAGACAGTTGCCTTATTTTACAGATGAGAGGACTCAATGCTGGAGGTGTTCAGTTGCTTTCCCGAGGTGTCCTGGGTGGCCGTGGTGGAGATATGGGTGATCCGGGTCTCCTGGCCCAGCACTGTGCCCCATGGACACTGCTTCTGGGCGTTGTCTCTTTAATCCATTCTTGCCTTCCAGTGCTGTTAACAAAGACAGACACTTTGCTTGTGAAGACTGTAACGGAAATGTCAGTGGAGGTTTTGACGCTGCAGTGTCTCAGGTAGGCGTTTTACCAAGTCGTTTTCTTTCCTGCAGCTTTCCTCGTGTTTGCTGAGTGCCTTCCACGTGCCAGGCATTCTGCTGGGTAGACTTTGTGTAGGATTAAAAAAAAATGAGTTAGTCGCGATTCTGACCCTTAAAGTCCAAAGTCTCACAGGGGAGACAAGCCGTGAATGCAGGCAATGACAGGATTTGAGGCAGGTTAAACTCCTGGAGGCGGGTGTGGGTCCCAGGGGGATGTTGTATAGTACAGCTGCTGTATGTGGGAGGCTCTGAATGTCAGGATAAAGAGTTTCATCTTTACACAGTGGGAAGTGATGCATCTCTGAGAATTTTTGATGAGGAGAGCGAGTTTTCTCATCTGTAAAATATGGGTAACGATTGTATTTATCTCACAGAACAGTTATGAGAATTAAATGAGATTTCTCTTGTAAAATACACTCAAGTCAACACGTTAGTTTTAAGTCAGTGGGGGTTTCTGACAGAGTCTCGAGGTGGTAGATGGATATGTCATGTGATGAGGGTAGATATAAGTGTTGGATGTCACTGATTCCATCATGAATATATAACGCACATTTAGCTACATTTAACTGTTTCCTGCTAGGGGATGTTATGTGTATTTTGGTTATTTATAACCAAATTTATTTATATAGCTGTTTGAGGGAAATCAAGGGAAAGAGCAACATAGCAGAGGGTGAGGGGTCTGAGTTTTGGAGTCAGATAAACTTTGAGTTCAAATCCTTATTCCCCTGCTTATTAGCTGTGGGGCTTGGGCAAGTTATTCATTTTATTCTCAGTTTCCTCATTTGTAAATTTAAAAAAATTAATTAATTTATTTTAATTGGAGACTAATTACTTTACAATATTGTAGTGGTTTTTGCCATACATTGACATGAATCAGCCATGGGTGCACATGTGTTCCCCATCCTGAACCCCCCTCCCACCTTCCTCCCCATCCCAATCCCTCAGGGTCTTCCCAGTGCACCAGCCCTGAGCACCCTGCCTCATGCATCGAACCTGGGCTGGCGATCTGTTTTATAGATGATAATATACATGTTTCAATGCTATTCTTTCAAATCATCCCACCCTCGCCTTCTCCCACAGAGTCCAAAAGACTGTTCTTTACATCTGTGTCTCTTTTGCTGTCTCGCATGTAGGGTAATTGTTACCATCTTTCTAAATTCCATATTTTTGCATCAGTAGACTGTATTGGTATTTTTCTTTCTGACTTACTTCACTCTGTATAATAGACTCCAGTTTCATCCACCTCTTTAGGACTGATTCAAATGCATTCTTTTTAATGGGTAGTAATATTCCATTGTGTATATGTGTCACAGTTTTCTTATCCATTCCTCATTTGTAAATTGATAACTGTGACACCTGTAACTCTCCAGGTGGGTCCTGGTGAGTTCATTCCCTTTTGGGCTTAAATAGAGTGCACATCTTGAATCTTCATCTCATTTCTCAGCAGTGTTATACAAAGTTGGGAACTCTTTTCTTTTTAATTAAAATTTTTGTTGTGAAGTATCTCATTCATGCCGAAGAATAACAAACCTATATGTATGTGTTCAGTCATAAGAATAAAATGAACATCTGTATAACTACCACACAGATTTGAGAAACAAAACCCTGCTGGGACTTTAGAAGCCTGTGTGCCCCTTCTTGGATCATAGCCCCGCTTCCTAATTTTTGACTTTCATAATAATCATTCCCTGCTTGCCTGAATGGTTTTAACGTCTATGTATACAGTCAAAAAATGTGCTATGTCGTTGCCTGTCTTTAAAAAAGTTTTAAAAAAATTTATATATTTGACTGCACCAGGTCTTAATTGTGGTGAGATCTTTCTTTCATCTTCATTGCAAAATGCGGGATCTTTAGTTATGACGTGTAAAACCTTTGGTTGTGGAATGTGGGATCTAGCTCCCTGACCAGGGATCGAACCCTGGAACCGTGCACTGGAAGCGTGGAGTCTTAGCCACTGGGCCACCAGGAAAGTTCTTTGTTGCCTGCTTCCAAGCTTTCTATATACTTGGGGTCACATGTGATGCTCTGTCATGCTATGAAGTTGTTCCGGATGTAGTCCTCCGTGATTTAATTCTTTTGTACAGCATTGTGAGAGCCTTCTGTCTTGCATGCATTCCTGGTTTATTTAGCGTCACTGCTGTGTATATTATCATTGTTTATTTGTAGTAGAGTTTCCTCCCTCTAATGTCATTTCCAGCGTTATTATAAGCAGTGCTGCTGTGAATTCTTCGCCTCCTCTCCTGAAGCACACACAGGCAGGGGTTACTGCAGGGTCTCTGCCTTGGAGAGGATTGCTGGCTCGTATCTCCTGCATTCACTTGGCGTGAGCAGCCAATGCCACTGTCTGGCCGTGGTGTCCGGTATGCAGCACTCCTGCAGTTGCTCCTTTGGTAGCCCAGCTTCCTGTACCAGCCCTTAAACGTTGAAGTCCCTTAATCCAGAGTGTTACAGCCCCTTCTTTTCTTTCCAGCACCCTGCTAAGGCGATCTAGTTTGTTTTGCTAGGTCAGAGCTCTGTCTTGAATTCCACATCCATAGAGCCAAGTGTTCACTGCACACCTACACTTGGACGTTTTAAAGGCATCTCAGACCTGACATGTCCAAATTCAAGTTGATGATTTTTACCATCCTCCATCTCCACCCAACCTGGTCTTTTAGTTTTGCATATCTCAGTGAATGGTACCACCATCCATCCTATTATGCAAGCTAGAACTTTAGGGATCATCCTTGATCCTTCTGATCCCCTTCTCATTTTCTATCCAGCACCAAATTTTGCGAGGTCTACCTCCTCAATACCTTTTAGGCTCCCACCACCCTGGATCGGGCACTATTATCTCTTGCTTAGAATACTTTATTCTCATTTGGTTAGTCTCTCTGCATCCAGTTTGGATCATCTTATGCCTGTTTTTCCAACTGTGGTCAAAAGGATGAAAGCAAAATAACCCACCCCCGTTTCACTGTTCTCTTTCAGCGACTTCCCACTGCCATCAGCATAAAGCGTGACTTGGCCCTGATGACCTCACCAGCCCTACTTCATACCTGCCACCTCCAACTTTGTGCTTCAGTCCTATAGGCCCACCTTCACCTTCTCAGACATTCCTGTCCTTCAACCCTCCCCCTACGCTTTGCACGTATTGTTCTCTCTCTGGAATGCTCCCTTCCCCGCTCCTCAAATTTAACTCCTGTTCATCCATCCATTAGATCCCAGTTTTAACATTCCTTCTGCAGAGAACCATTTCCCAACTCTGCAGGTCATTGTATGTACTCGTAACAACTGTTACTGCATGTGCTCAGACATTTTGGTAAATATTTGATTAATTTCTATTTCCATTTTTAGCCTATAAATAGGTCTTGATAAATATTAGTTGAATAAATGAATGTTGAATGAACGTATATGAAATACCTGGGCCATGTCCCAGTGTCTGGCACTTAGTAAGTACGGAGCAAGTAGAAACTGTTATTATTAGGACCTTCGTGTCTTTGTTATTCTTAGAGGGTCTCCTGTTCAGAGTGCTGTTGGCTTTTTGCACGTTTTTCTGAAGGTCTTTCTGAGGACTTTTCCTGGCAATTCTAGTAGAATGGGACAGTGTGGCCATGCATTGTTGATTCATTGCTCATTCAGAAACTTGATAAGAAGCCTTTTACATATATTCTCATTTAATTCTCACAGTTCTATGAGGTAGGTAATGTAAGTCATCTCCTTTTAATAGTTGAGGAAACTGAGGCACAGAAAGCTTAAGAAACTTGCCCAAGGTCACTGACTTAGTAAGGCGTGGGGCTGGAATTTGAATCTCTGCTTCATTCCAAGGTCCACGCTTAAATACTATTGAGATGGTAGCATCCAAGACAGGCTGGTGCAGTCCACCCAGCGAGGGTGGTACGTGAATAAAGGTCCTTAAACGAAGTGCTGTGCATCCAAGGAGAGGAGAGCCCCTGGGGAAGGCTCCCTGGCATGTATGGAGAAGGCTGGGCCTCGATGGTGGGGGGGGTGTGGGCTCCATGGAGGAGAGGAGGTGAGGCATCCCATGCACTGCGCCCCCTCAGGGGAGAGTGAGGGTGGACTCTTACGCAATCAGAGTCGCTCTTGGACGTAACTGAACTCCTCTCACTTTGGTGCCCCTTAGATTGTTCTGTGCCAGAATAACATCCGTAATCAGGCCCATATGAACAGAGTGGTCACCCATGAGCTCATTCACGCCTTCGATCACTGCCGCGCTCACGTCAACTGGTTCACCAATGTCAGACACTTGGCCTGCTCTGAGGTAAGTTCTGTTGTAGAAGATACTTCCCCCCAAGGCTGAACATTGTGTGTTTGAACATTTTATTCAAGTATGATTTATTTAAACATCTTTGTTTTCTTGTCATAATTCCATGTTAGTCTTTGATTTCTGTTTCTAACTATTGAATACAATTTTTGTCTTAAATATAACCTTTAAATCCTAATAATACTGATTTGACTATTACATGACTATGACTAATTATAATATAAAAAAATGGTTTTTCCTGTGGAATAAACATTTCCTATATCATAAAATTTATATAAACATCTACTGAGGGCTGTGTGCCTAACACTGTTCACTGTTTTGTTTGTGGATTCTTTTTTAACCTTCACAACAATCCCTTGTGGTGTAGATACTGTTATTTCCATTTTATTTATGTGAAACGTGAGGCAATTGTTTAGATACCATAGTTAGTAAGTGGCAGAGGCAAGATTGAAATCAAGGTTCTTGATGGGTTTGCTGTGCTGCTTTCCACAGGTAAAGTTGCTAGCTTTCCGTAGAATAAAACAGTTCATTTCAAAAATACAACATTAGTTCAGTCACTCAGTCATGTCAGATTCTTTGTGACCCCATGGACTGCAGCACGCCAGGTTTCCCTGTCCATCACCAACTCCGGGAGCTTACTCAAACTCATGCCATCGAGTTGGTGATGGCATCCAACCATCTCCTCCTCTGTCATCCCCTTCTCCTCCCACCTTCAAGCTTTCCCAGCATCAGGGTCTTTCCCAATGAGTCAGTTCTTCGCATCAGGTGGCCAAAGTATTGGAGTTTCAGCTTCAGCATCAGTCCTTCCAATGAACACCCAGGACTGATCTCCTTTAGGATGGACTGGTTGGATCTCCTCGCAGTCCAAGGGACTCTCAAGAGTCTTCTCCAACAGCACAGTTCAAAAGCATCAATTCTTTGGCAGTCCGCTTTCTTTATAGTCCAACTCTCACATCCATACATGACTGTTGGAAAAACCATGGCTTTGACTAGATGGACCCTTGTTGGCAAAAGTAATGTCTCTGCTTTTTAATATGCTGTCTAGGTTAGTCATAGCTTTTCTTCCAAGGAGCAAGCATCTTTTGGCTGCAGTCACCATCTGTAGTGATTTTGGAGCCCAGAAAAATAAAGTCTGTTACTGTTTCCATTGTTGCCCCATCTATTTGCCATGATGTGATGGGACTAGATGCCATGATCTTAGTTTTCTGAATGTTGAATTCTAAGCCAACTTTTTCAGTCACCTCTTTCACTTTCAAGAGGCTCTTTAGTTCTTCACTTTTTGCCATAAGGGTGGTGTCATCTGCATATCTGAGGTTAGTGATATTTCTCAGCAATCTTGATTCCAGGTTGTGCTTCTTCCAGCCCAGCGTTTCTCATGATGTACTCTGCCTATAAGTTAAATAAGTAGGGTGACAATATACAGCCTTGACGCACTCCTTTCCCGATTTGGAACCAGTCTGTTGTTCCATATCCAGTTCTAACTGTTGCTTCTTGACCTGCATACAGATTTCTCAAGAGGCAGGTCAGGTGGTCTGGTATTCCATCTCTTTAAGAATTTTCCACAGTTTGTTGTGATCCACACAGTCAAAGGCTTTGGTGTAGTCAGTAAAGCAGAAGTAGATGTTTTTCTGGAACTCTCTCGCTTTTTTGATGATCCAGTGGATGTTTGCAATTTGATCTCTGGTTCCTCTGCCTTTTCTGAATACAGCTTGATCATCTGGAAGTTCAGGGTTCATGTACTTTTGAAGCCTGGCTTGGAGGATTTTGAGCATTACTTTGCTAGTGTGTGAGATGAGTGCAATTGTGCGGTAGTTTGAGCATTCTTTGGCATTGCCTTTCTTTGCAGTTGGAATGAAAACTGACCTCTTCCAGTCTTGTGACCACTGCTGAGTTTTCCAAATTTGCTGGCATATTGAGTGCAGCACTTACACAGCATCATCTTTCAGGATTTGAAATAGCTCAACCGGAATTCCATCACCTCCGCTAGCTTTGTTCGTAGTGATGCTTCCTAAGGCCCACTTGACTTTGCATTTCAGGATATCTAGCTCTAGGTGAGTGATCACACCATCATGGTTATCTGGGTCATGAAGATCTTTTTTGTATAGTTCTTCTGTGTATTCTTGCCACTTAAATCTTCTGCTTCTGTTAGGTCCATACCATTTCTGTCCTTTATTGAGCCCATCTTTGCATGAAATGTTCCCTTGGTATGTCTAATTTTCTTGAAGAGATCGCTAGTCTTTCCAATTCTATTGTTTTCCTCTGTTTCTTTGCATTGATCACTGAGGAAGGCTTTCTAATCTCTCCTTGCCATTCTTTGGAACTCTGCATTGAAATGGTTATATTGCTCCTTTTCTCCTTTGCCTTTAGCTTCTCTTCTTATCACAGCTATTTGTAAGGCCTCCTCAGACAGCCATTTTGCCTTTTTGCATTTCTTTTTCTTGGGGATGGTCTTGATCACTGCCTCCTGTACAATGTCACAAACCTCCATCTGCAGTTCTTGAGGCACTCTGTCTATCAGATCCAATCCCTTGAATCTGTTTGTCACTCCCACTGTATAAGGATTTGATTTAGGTCATACGTGAATGGTCTAGTGGTTTTTCCTACTTTCTTCAATTTCAGTCTGAATTTGGCAATAAGGAGCTCGTGATCTGAGCCACAGTCAGCTCCCAGTCTTGCTTTTGCTGACTGTATAGAGCTTCTCCATCTTTGGCTGCAAAGAATATAATCAATCTGATTTTGGTATTGACCATCTGGTGATGTCCGTGTGTAGAATCTTCTCTTGTGTTGTTGGAAGAGGGTGCGTTCTCTTGGCAAAACTCTGTTAGCTTTTGTCCTGCTTCATTCTGTACTCCAAGGCCAAATTTGCCTGTTACTCCAGGTGTCTCTTGACTTCCTACTTTTGCGTTCCAGTCCCTTGTAATGAAAAGGACATTTTTTTGGGTGTTAGTTCTAGAAGGTCTTGTAGGTCTTCATAGAACCATTTAACTTCAGGTTCTTTGGCATTACTGGTTGGGGCATAGACTTGGATTACTGTGGTATTAAATGGTTTGCCTTGGAAACGAACGGAGATCATTTTGTTTTTGAGATTGCACCGAAGTACTGCATTTCGGGCTCTTTTGTTGACTGTAAAGGCTACTCCATTTCTTCTAAGGTATTCTAGGGCTTCGTTTGAGCCCTGCGCGTGTCTCTGGCAGGTATGGGCTTTGATTTCGCCCCTCCTGCCGTCTAGCGAAATCAAAGCCCATACCTGCCAGAGACACGCGCAGGGCTCAAACGAAGCCGTGTGCACCAGGAGACCCACAGAGACTGAGCCAGAGCTGCCCCGAGTGTTTGAACGGCTTTGCTCGGAAACCTGCCTGTCTCCAAGGTTCGTGCCCCTCGTTCTGTGGCCCTGCAGAACTCACCTCGTGCGGGTGTTCTCTCAGAATGCGTGTGGTGGGTGAGGGGCCTGGCGCCAGTCTCAGAGCTTTCAGACACTTCCTTTCTGTCATCTGCAGCCTGCTAGTAGCTGTACAGATCATTTAAGACGATATTAAATGTTTGAGTGTGTCCTGTGGAGGCACAGGTCAGCAGCGGCCTGCCGCTGGGGCAGCGGCCCTGGGTGAGGACCACCTGGGTTTGGCATAAGCCCTCTTGGAGGAGGTCTCCGTTAACCCCGCCATAGAGCCACCAGGACTTACACAGGACTGGGAAACAGATGTTGGAGGCACAAACAGAGCCTTGTGCACCGGGACCCAGGAGAGAGGAGCCGTGAGCCCACAGGAGGCTGGCCCAGACTTCTGTGGTGTCCAGGGGTCTCTGGCGGAGGTGTGGTTGGCGGTGGCCTGCTGCAGGGTTGGGGGCACTGAGCGCGGCAGTGCGTGCCTGGGACCTTCTGAAGGAGGTCTCCATTACCTTCATTACCTGCACCAGAGTTTTGGTCTCAGGTCAAACAAGAGGGAGGGAACACAGCCCCACCCATCAAACAGAAAAGTAGATTAAAGATTTACTGAGCATGATCCTGCCCATCAGGACAAGACCCAGTTTCCCCCTCAGCCAGTTTCTCCCTTCAGGAAGCTTCCATAAGCCTCTTATCCTTATCCATCAGGGGGCAGACAGAATGAAAACCACAGTCACGGAAAACTAACTGAACTGATCACATGGGTCACAGCCTTGTCTAACTCCATGAAACTATGAGCCATGCCGTGTTAGGCCACCCAAGGTGGATGGGTCATGATGGAGAGTTCTGACAAAACGTGGTTCACTGCAGAAGGGAATGGCAAACCACTTCAGTATTCTTGTCTTGAGAACCCCATCAACAGTATGAAAAATACAACACAAGAAGGTATTATTATCTTCCTATGTTGACTGGATTGCTTTCAGAAATACACATATATATGCTCCTAGAAAGACATTTGTATTTCATACTTGCATTTCATTAATTGAAGAGTGGAATGTTCGGAGAAGCAAAACAAAAACAAAAACAAAAACAAAACTAATATAAATTTCAAGCTTATATTTCATAACAGATTATTTTCTCTTTCCCTTGAAATTAATAAGCAGCCTCACTGCGTCTGATTATAACTCATATGATTTGGAAAAAAGACTGAAACCTGAGCTTTTGAATATTTCTCTCTCTCTGGGGTGTTACAAGAATTAGTGCCTGTTAGCAAGTTAAAGTGTGTTAAGTGCTTTGAGCTCCTCAGAGAAATGAAGCTGTGTTATTATAGGAGTATAAAGAAGTGGGCCATCTGATTGCAGTGAATGAGCAAAACTGTGGCCAGGCTGGCTATAGAATGTGGGTAGTTCCACAACTATTTCACATATTAAAGCTGCTTTTCAGAGTAGGAAATGGCAACCCACTCCAGTATTCTTGCCTGGAAACTTCCATGGACAGAGGAGCCTGGTGGACTACAGTCTATGGGCTTGCAAACAATCGGACACGACTGAGCACACACACAAAGCTTCTTCTTACCTTAAAGATACAGCAAATTAGAAGATGTGTGCTACCTTCAGGCTGTCATATTCGTAGCATGAACAGTTTGGAATGTTCTTGATTCTTGTACCCATTAATTTTTCATAGGCCAACTGAGGCCTTGGAGGTTTAAGGGAGGGTCCAAGAGCCCGTCAGTGGTTTGGGCTAGGAGGCCTGGGAGGTTTGTGTGCCTGAGTGTCTTAGGTACTGATGTGTTCTGTTTTATGCTCACACTGAAAATCAGTTTGTAGGTCTTTGGAAGAATGCTTTCTTGGAGTCCTTTTGGTCATTTCTAGAAGTGAGAACAGAGTATCTGTAAAGACTGTAGAGAGCGTAATCTTTAACTCAGAAGTCCAACTCTGACTTTTGGTTCGAACAGAAATTAGTTCTGTCATTAAGGTTCCAGAGAAACATTTTGAAAATCCCTTTTGAATAGGTGATTCCCCTCAGTATATTTGGTGTTTTGTAGCGTAGCTCATAGATGTCTGGTCTTTTTTTTTAATGCTTTTCTGAATTCGGTAATTCTTTGTTTGTTTATTGGTTGCGCTGGATCTTCGTTGCTATGCAGTCTTTTCTCTCGCTGCAGCCAGCAGGGGCTATACTCCGCTTGCGGCGCGCCAGCTTCTCATTGCGGTGGCTTCTCTCGTTGCAGAGCGTGGGCCTCAGTGGTTACGGCACAAGGGCTTGGTGGTTGGGGTTCCTGGGCTCCGGAGCACAGGCTCAGTAATTGTGGCACGTGGGATTAGCTGCTCCACGGCACATGGCATCTTCCTGGACAAGGGATCCAACCCATGTCTCCTGTACTGGCAGCAGATTCTTTAGCACTCAGCCACCAGGGAAGCCCTCTGCTCTTTTTCTTAACTTAAGAACTTCTTAAGTCAATAGAGTTTAAAAAAAATCTTACAGATACTCTGTCCTCAGAAAAATATGCCAATTTTATGTTCTTTTATAATAAAAAAAATCAGTTGATATAAAGGTATAGAGCACAAGTGCTTACTTTCTTTTTGTCTGCCTTCTGTCTTGTGATAGGTTCGAGCTGCTAACCTTAGTGGAGACTGCTCACTTTTAAATGAAATATTCAGGTTGCATTTTGGATTAAAACAACACCATCAGGTAAAAACTAACGTATGAAATCACTTAACTGTCAAGAGTGCTATGAGTGGAAATAATGAATAGAGAAATGAGAAGTACATTTAGTATTTGAAATGTGAAAGAACTATTATTTGAAAAGAGTACAACATGTATATCACTTAAGCCAATAGAGGGAATTCAGTTATGTTTTATAATTATGGGCAAGCTCTGTGACTGGGAGATTTTCGCAGCGAAAAGAGCTATGATATCTTGCATGGGGTCATTCTGGATGGGTAGATAATGAATGGAGATGAAATCACAGCCTGTCTTACTCCAGTTCTAACAGTCCTGGACTTCTGTTTTCAAACTGTCGTTGTTCTTGAGACAAAAAAGTAATACGTGTCCGAACAGAGACTGCAGTTTAGTGCGGCGTGTATTCCTGCAGCTTCATGAGGCTGTGTGATGTGACAGCGACGCTTTGGATTGGCACAGACTTCATTATGAAGGACTGAGCTGAGAGATTTTGTAAACAAAACAAAATGAAAACTATAGGCAAGACCAATCCTGCTGGAAAGCTTTTAAGGTCGCCCACAGCTGGACATGGGGAGAGGAAAAGCAGAACTGACCGGCTGGTGAAGGATGTGAGTTCTTCCCATGGCAACCAGGGGGCTCTGTTTCCACACCGAGGAGAGAGGCTGGTCAGAGCTTCTCTGTGGGAAGAGGTTGCTGGGCCAATTTGTGACGTACCTGGGCGTCAGGAGAGCAGTTTCAACCAGATGTAGAAAGGACAGGATTGGAGCAACAGGAAGGTCCTTGGTGGAGTAACTCAGCTCAGCTCTGGGGAGGCAGGCGAAACGTCAGAGTGAACTGAGAGCAATTGAGAACTCAGTGAATGGGCGTTAGAAGGCAGACCTGGGGCCTGGGAAGGGTGACTGCTCAGCTAAGGCCGTTACGCCTTCAGCCGGTACCAGGCTCACCTGTGGCACTGACTCGTCCTGAGCACATGTCTTCTGAGCCCTCCAATCCCTGCTCTGCTGGTGAAGTTGGTGCAGGGAGCATGTGACCGGGCAGTGTGTTCTGACTCTCAGTGGAAAGAGTGGAAGCCGGGCACACATTAGCACGTCCCCGAGAAGAGGCTAATGCATTCAAGGAATGTGATCCGGGGCCGAGAGTCTTTGAAAGAGAAATCCCTCCCCTTTATACCTTGGGTTGGAAGTAGCAGTGGATGAATACAGCTGGCAATAGGATGGAAGATAGGTGGGATCAGGGGGAGAAGAGTCCTAGCTTTTGTATAGCATGTGCCCCAAAAAAAGTTGTTTGATTTTTTTTTTTCCCGCTGAAAAATTAGAAAACCTTCAAATTTTGTGTAGTTTCCTGTTGCCTCCAGGGTAGATGCCCCTCTCAGAGGAAAAGTTATCCAGCAATGGTCAGCTGTGAAAAATTGAGAGAGAGAAAGGTACAGCAGTATATTTCAGATTTATTCAAGTTAAAAAAATTCAGTCAGAACCTTATTTATAGACTTTTTAAAAATGATTTTTCAGATTGGAAGTTACTGTTTAGCAGGTATTGCCTAGAACTTTTCATCATTAGGAAAGAAAAGAAGGGAGGAGAGGAAGAGATCTTTCTTATACCTCAATAATTTTAGATTGAGCTAAACATGCTCCATAATTGAATCTTTATTTTTTGGACTGATAGAAATTAATAAAATAACATGAAAGAAAATTAATTTTGACCGTGGTTCGGACATTATGTGAAGTGTTACTATTTCATGAGTAAATTTTCATTTAAGATTAACGCTATATACTTTCTTGCTCCTTAGACTTGTGTGCGAGACAGAGCCATTCGCTCTATCCTGGCTGTTAGGAACATTAGCAAAGAAGTGGCTCAGAAAGCTGTTGATGAAGTTTTTGAGTCTTGTTTCAATGACCATGAACCTTTTGGAAGGATCCCTCATAACAAGACCTATGCAAGATATGCTCATAGAGACTTTCAAAACCGGGATCGATACTACTCAAATATATGAAGACAATGATATTTTATACTATAGAGCTTCGGCGGTCATGAAGAAGGTATGGTTCCTAAGCGGACAAACATAAACGTTCAATTAAATACAGGGAAGACACAGAAGATGCTGATTCTAACATCAGAAAAAGTAACTGTGGTGAGAAATGAAATTGCCTTAAACGCAAAGGCAAACATTGTATCTTTGTAGCTTTGGATCTTTATTTACCAGTTGGTAAATAAAGCAAATAAATTGGTTCATTTAAAATTTTCTACAATATACTTGTTATTACTTGTGTTTTGTTTTTGTGATAGTGATTTGTTTTTATTATATGTGATTATTTTAATACTTGATTATGAAACCTGTGAAGTATGCCCTTGTGTGATGTGTATGTCTTCTTTGGAAGAATGTCTATTCAGGTCCTCCGCCCATTTTTAAATCAGGTTGGTGGTTTTTTGACGTTGACGAGTTTTTGTATATTTTTTTTAAGTATCTGCTTTTCAGATATTGTTTGCAAATATCTTCTCCCATTTAGTAGGTGACCTTTTCATGTTGTTGATGGTTTCCTTTGTTATGCAAAGGCTTTTTAGTTTGATGTCCCTTTTGTTTATTTTTGCTGTTCTTTTGCTTGCCTGAGGAAACATATCAAAACAAAAATTACTAAGGGTGATGACAAAGAGTTTACTGCCTATGTTTTCTTCTAGAAGTTTTGTGGTTTCAGGTCTTACTTTTTTTTTAAATTTCTTAATTTTTTTTTAATTTGGGAGGAGGTTTTATTTTATTTTTTTTTCCATTTATTTTTATCAGTTGGAGGCTAATTACTTTACAATATTGTAGTGGCTTTTGTCATACATTGCATGAATCAGCCATGGATTTACATGTGTTCCCCATCCCGATCCCCCCTCCCACCTCCCTCTCCACCCCATCCCTCTGGGTCTTCCCAGTGCACCAGGCCTGAGCACTTGTCTCATGCATCCCACCTGGGCTGGTGATCTGTTTCACCCTAGATAATATACATGTTTTGATGCTATTCTTTCGAAACATCCCACCCTCGCCTTCTCCCACAGAGTCCAAAATTCTGTTCTGTACATCTGTGTCTCTTTTTCTGTTTTGCATATAGGGTTATCATTACCATCTTTCTAAATTCCATATATATGTGTTAGTATACTGTATTGGTCTTTATCTTTCTGGCTGAGAAATGCAAATCAAAACCACAATGAGGTACCATTATACGCCAGTCAGGATGGCTGCCATCCAAAAGTCTACAAGCAATAAATGCTGGAGAGGGTGTGGAGAAAATGGAACCCTCTTACACTGTTGGTGGGATTGCAAACTAGTACAGCTGTTATGGAGAACAGTGTGGAGATTTCTTACAAAACTGGAAATAGAACTGCCATACGACCCAGCAATCCCACTCCTGAGCATACACACCGAGGAAACCAGATCTGAAAGAGACACGTGCACCCCAGTGTTCATCGCAGCACTGTTTATAATAGCCAGGACATGGAAGCAACCTAGATGCCCATCAGCAGACGAATGGATAAGGAAGCTGTGGTGCATATACACAGCTTTTAAAAGAATATTACTCAGCCTTTTAAAGAATTCATTTGAATCAGGTCTTACTTTTAAGTCTTTAATTCATTTTGAATTTACTTTTGTACCTTGTGTGAGAAAATAATCCAGGTTGATTTTTTTTTTTTTGTATGTAGTAGTTCAGTTTTCCTAGCACCATTCATTGCACTGAGACTGTCTTTTCCTCAATGTATATTCTTGCTTCCTTTGTCACAGGTTAGTTGCCCATGTAAGTGTGGGTTCATTTCTGGGCTCTATTCTGTTCCATTAATCTGTGTGTCTGTTTCTGTGCCAGTGACATTACTGTTCAGGTTAGTATAGCTTCTGTAGTCTAGTTTGAAACTAGGCAGCATGATAACTTTAGCTCTTTCTCAAGATTGTTTTGGCTGATGTTTCTTGTGTTTCTGTACAGATTTTAGAATTATTTTCTGTTTTGCTGCTGCTGCTGCTAAGTCACATCAGTCGTGTCTGACTCTGTGAGACCCCATGGACGGCAGCTCACTAGGCTCCTCCATCCCTGGGATTCTCCAGGCAAGAATACTGTTCTAGTTGTGTGAAAAATACTATGGTATTTTGATAGGGATTGAATTGAATCTGCAGATTGCCTTTGATAATATGGTCATTTTAACAATATTGATTCTTCTAATCCATGGGCATGGTATATCTTTCCCTCTGTTTGTGTCATCTTCAATTTCTTTAATTAGCATCTTATAGTTTTCCACGTACAAGTCTTTTACTTCCTTAGATATATTCCTAGGTATTTAGTTCCTTTTGATGTAATTATAAATGGCATTATTTTCCTATTTTCTCTTTCTGATAGTTCATTGTTAGTGTATAGAAATACAACAGATTCAATAGCATATTAATAGGATCACACACCGTAACCAAGTGGGATTATTGCTGGGGTCCAAGGATGGTTCAACATATGAAAACTGGTCAGTGTATTATAACACATTAACAGACTGAAGGAAAAGAATCACATGTTTATCTCAAATCGATGCAGAAAAAGCATTTGACAAAATTCACCACCCATTTATGATAAAAACTCTCCAGAAAGTGAGCATAGAGGGAACCTACCTCAAAATAATAAAGGCTGTATATGACAAACCCACAGCTCGCATCATATTCAACAGTGAGCAAGACAAGGGTGTACATTCTTGCTACTTTTATTTAACATAGTTTTGAAAGTACTAGCCATGGCAATCAGATGAAAAATAAATAAAAAGGAATCCAAATTGGAAAAGAAGTAAAACTGTCACTGTTTGCAGAAGGCATGAACTATATATAGAAAATCCTAAAGATGCTACCAGAAGATTACTAGAGCTCATCAATGAGTTAAGTGAAGTTGCAGGATATAGGATTAATACACAGAAATCTTTTTCATTTCTACACAGTAACAATGAAAAGTCAGAAAGAGAAATTATGGAAACAATCCCATTTACTGTCACATCAAAAAGGATAAAATGCCCAGGAATAAACTTACCCAGGGCTCAGACAGTAAAGAATTTGCCTGCAATGCGGGAGACCCAGGTTCTATCCCCGGGTTGGGAAGATCCCCTGGAGAAAGGAATGCAACCCACTCCAGTATTCTTGCCTGGAGAATCCCGTGGACAGAGGAGCCTGCGGGACAGACTACCCCCAGGGTTGCAAAGAGTTGGACACGACTGAGCAACTCACACACGCACACAAACTTACCAAGGAGACAAAAGGCCTGTACTCTGAAATCTATAAGACATTGATGAAAGAAATCAAACAAATTAGAAATGTAAGATAAATCATATTTTTGGATTGAAAGAATCAATATTGTGAAAATGATTATACTACCCAAAGCAATCTACAGACTCAGTACAATCTCTATCAAATTACCATTTGCATTTTTCACAAAACCAGAACAAGAAAAATTAAAAGTTTGTATAGAAGCACAAAAGATACCAAATGGCCAAGGCATTCCTGAGAAAGAAGAACAGCTGGAAGAATCAGGCTCCCTGAATGGAGACTATACTACAAAGCTGTAGTCACTGAAACAGTACTGGCACAAAAACAAGTATAGGCTAATGGAACTGGATAGAAAACCCAGAAATAACCCATGCAGCTATGATGAATTAATCTACAACAAAGGAAGCAAGAATATATAATAGAGAAAAGACAGTCTCAAAGTGCTGGGAAAACTGGGCAGCTACATGTAAAATAATGAAATTAGAACATTCTCTAACACCACACACAAAAATTAACTCAAAATAGATTAATGACCTAAATATAAGACTTGATACTATAAAACTCTTAGAGGGAAATAGGCAGAACACTCTTTGATGTGAACTGCAGCAGTATCTTTCTGGAGCCACATCCTAGAGTAATGCAAATAAAAGCAAACAGATGGGGCCTAATTAAATTTAAAAACTTTTGCACGTCCAAGGAAGCCATAAGCAAAACGAAAAGACAACCACAGAATGGGTGAAAATATTTGCAAATGAAGTGACTGACAAGGGATTAATCTTCAAAATATACAAACAACTCATGCAGCTCAATATCAAGAATACATGTAACCCTGGACAGAAGATCGAAATAGATGTTTCTTCAAAGAAAACAGAGATGGCCAAAAACCATGTGAAAAGATGCTTAACATTGCTAATTATTCAGTTCAGTCGCTCAGTCGTGTCCGACTCTTTGTGACCCCATGAACCCCAGCATGCCAGGCCTCCCTATCTATCATCCACTCCCGGAGTCCACCCAAACCCATGTCCATTGAGTCGGTGTTGCCATCCAACCATCTCATCCTCTCTCATCCCCTTCTCCTGCCCCCAATCTTTCCCAGCATCAGGGTCTTTTCAAGTGAGTCAGCTCTTCGCATCAGGTGCCCAAAGAACTGGAGTTTCAACTTCAACATTGGTCCTTCCAATGAACACCCAGAACTGATCTCCCCTAGGATGGACTGGTTGGATTTCCTTGCAGTCCAAGGGACTCTCAAGAGTCTTCTCCAACATCACAGTTCAAAAGCATCAATTCTTCGTTGCTCAGCTTTCTTCACAGTCCAACTCTCACATCCATACAAAACCACTGGAAAAACCATAGCCTTGACCAGATGGACCTTTGTTGGCAAAGTAATGTCTGCTTTTTAATATGCTGTCTAGGTTGGTCATAACTTTCCTTCCAAGGAATAAGTGTCTTTTAATTTCATGGCTGCAGTCACCATATGCAGTGATTTTGGAGCCCAGAAAAATAAAGTCTGACTCTGTTTCCACTGTTTCCCCATCTATTTGCCATGAAGTGATGGGACCAGATGCCATGATCTTAGTTTTTTGAATGTTGAGCTTTAAGCCAACTTTTTCACTCTCCTCTTTCACTTTCATCAAGAGGCTCTTTAGTTCTTCTTCACTTTTCTGCCATAAGGGTGGTGTCATTTGCATATCCGAGGTTATTGATATTTCTCCCAGCAATCTTGATTCCAGCTTGTGCTTCCTCCAGCTCATCATTTCTCATGATGTACTCTGTATATAAGTTAAATAAGCAGGGTGACAATATACAGCCTTGATGTACTCCTTTCCCTATTTGGAATTAGTCTGTTGTTCCATGTCCAGTTCTAACTGTTGCTTCCTGACCTGCATATAGGTTTCTCAATAGGCAGGTTAGGTGGCCTGGTATTCCCATCTCTTTCAGAATTTTCCATAGTTTATTGTGATCCATGCAGTCAAAGGCTTTGGCATAGTCAATGAAGCAGAAATAGATGTTTTTCTGGAACTCTTTTGCTTTTTTGATGATCCACTGGATGTTGGCAATTTGATCTCTAGTTTCTCTGCCTTTTCTAAAACCAGGTTGAACATCTGGAAGTTCACGGTTCACATATTGCTGAAGCCTGGCTTGGAGAATTTTAAGCATCACTTTACTAGCATGTGAGATGACTGCAATTGTGAGGTAGTTTGAGCATTCAGAAATGCAAATCAAAACTACCATGAGGTATCACCTTACATGGTCACAATGGCCATCATCAAAAATATCTACAAACAATAAGTGCTAAGAGAGAGTGTGGAGCAAAAGGAACCCTCCTATTCTGTTGGTGGGAATGTATATTGGTGCAGCCATTATGGTAAACAGTATGGAATTTCCTTAAACTAAAAAAGTTGCAATGTGACCCAGTAATCCTGTTCCTGTCCAGGGAAAGCTATAATCTGAGAAGATACATGCAATCCATGTTCATAGCAGCACTATTCACAGTGGCCAAGACATGGGAGCAACCTAAGTGTCCATCGACAGAGGAATGGATAAAGAAGATGTGGTACCCGTATACAATGGAAAATTACTCAGCCAGAAAAAATAATGAAACAATGTCATTTGCAGTAATATCGATGGACTGAGAAATTATCATACCCGGTGAAGTAAGTCAGAGAAAGACAAATATCATATGATAATCACTTATATGTGGAATCTAAAAAATGATACAAATGAACTTATTTACAAACAAACAAACTCATAGACTTTGAAAACCAACATGGTTTCCAAAGGGAAAAGTTAAAGGGGAGGGATAAATTAGGAGTTTGGGATTAACATATACACACTATTATATATAAAATAGATAATAAACAAGGTCTTACTGTATAGCACAGGGAACTCTTTATTCTGTAATAACTTACATATACTGGGAAAGAATGGATACATGTATATTTAGTCACTGAATCATGTTGCTCTGTGTTGTTCAGTTGCTAAGTCTCGTCTGACTCTCTGCAACCCCACAGGCTGCAGCCTGCCAGGCTTCCCTGTTCTCTGCTGTCTCCTGGAGTTTGTGTATGTCCATTGAGTTGGTGATGCTATGTTGCTATACCTGAAACTAATACAACATTGTAAATCAACTGTAATATAAAATCAAAATTTAAAGAGAATAACTCTGAAAATCTGGCAAACCATGGATTGGAAGAAAATATTCATTTATCTGACAACTCTAATGTGAAAATGAGTTTCTATGGCTCAAGATAGGGGTGGCTCAAATGGTAAAGAATCTGCCTGCAATGTGGGAGACCTGTGTTTGATCCCTGGGTTGGGAAGATCCCTGGAGAAGGGAATGGCAACACTTTAGTATTCTTGTGTGGAGAATTCTATGGACAGAAGAGCCGGTGAGCTACAGGCCATGGGGCCAAAAAGAGTTGGACATGACTGAGTGACTAATACACATACACATATATGACTTAAGAATAAAAAAACAATCTATTTAAAAAATTGGCAAAAACACTTAATGGACACTTTACAAAGGAAGCTACATAATTGACCAATAAACACTGCAATAAGAAACTACACACTACACACCCACTAGGAAAGCAAAAATATAACAGACCGCTGACAATATTTGTTACAATGTGCAAACAGAACTCTCATGCGTTACTGGTAGGAATATAAAATAATATCACTTCAAAAAAAGGTTTGGCAGTTTCATATAAAGTTAGACATTCATCTGTCCCTTGACTGTGTTGTCCTGAACGCGGGGTTTTATTTAAGAGAAATGAAAATAAATCCACAAAAAGACTTGTATAAGACTGTCTACAACATAATAAGTTAACTTATTTATAATACTTAAAACCTGGAAACAATGAAATATCTGTCAACAGGAGAATGAGTAAACAAATTATGGTGTATTTTTACCTTGGAATACTTCTCAGCAATAAAAAGGAATCAATCACATATATACAATAAGCTAGATGAAGCTCAGACATTATGCTGATTAAAAGCATGAGAGAAGAGAGTATATACTTAATGGTTCCGTGTATATAGTATGGGTAAAAATAATCTGTTAAAAAAATCAGAACCGTGGTTGCCTGGAGTGAGGGAGAGGACAAAGAATCGACTGGGATTAGAGAGAAAGAACTTTCTGGGCTGATGGAAGTGTTCTATATCTTCACTGTGATATGGGCTACACAGATGTATCCACTGTCAAAATTGTTCAGTTAATATTTAGACATCTAAACATATGTAACATTTACCTTAAAAAATAATTGAGGGCCTCCCTGATGGTCCAGTGGTTAAGAATCCACTTTGCAATGCAGGGGACACCAGTTTGATCCCTAGTCTGGGACGATCCCACATGCCATGGAGCATCTAACCCCAATGCCACAACTCTATCAAGCCCGTGCTCCAGGGCCTGCAAGCCTCACCTACCGAGCCCGCGTGCCGCAGTTACTGAAGCCCGGGCGCCCTAGGGCCTGTGCTCCGCGACAAGCCACTGCCGTGAGAAACCTGCGCATTACAGCTGGAGAAAGTCCCCGCATAGCAAGAAAGACCCAGCACAACCCAAAATAAAAATGAGTAAAACATAAATTCTTAGAAAAGCCCATGGACAGTGGGTGGAGGTATAGATTAAACAGCATGGCAGAATGTTGATAAGTGTCAAAACTGATTGAGATAGAGAATTCATTGTACAATTCTATATACTTTGTAAATGAAATTTTCCACTGTTTTTTTTAAACTGGAGGAAATGAATTAAAGATTAATATGCACTGAATTCTAAGTACTATATATTTTTTTTTAAAAGAAAGTGAGAACTGGTATAACTACACAGTCTTTGCTAGGCAGAAAACTGAGTGCTAAACAATTAGAAAATCATTGTTTTGTTCATTCCTGCCCTTGGGAGAGAGAAGGAAGGGCAGCCTGAAGAATGAAACAGGATAATCTTCGTCTGCAGCAACCAGACCACACTATTCAGCAATTCAACTTCCTCTTCTCAAGGGGACAGAGATATCCAGGCAAGATATTACCAAACCTAGTTATTTGTTAATTAAAATCACTTTGGAACGATATCCTGAGTGAATAATTAATTAATTGTTAATTTATGTTGATGATAATATTGCACTTGAATTTTGGAACTTTTTCCCTGAATTTTAAATATTTGAGAAGCAAGAGCTAAGTATTCTGCTAATAACCTGCATTTTTTCCCCTCACGTTTTCTGTTTTCTTTTCCCTACTGATTTCTACTGCTGACTTTGACAATGCAAGTGGTAGAGTTCCCAAGCAGAATGAATTTGGTTCTATAGAAATGAGCAAGTAGAGTATCTGGGATTTTATAAGGATGATGATATTTTTTCAACAGGTATTAAGGCTAAGTTGAGAAAACAAAAAGGGTGGCCTAGTGGGTAAGAATCTGCCTTGTAGTTCAGGGGACGTGGGTTTGATCCCTGGTCAGAGAACTAAGATTCCACATGTTTTGGGGCAACCACACCCGTGCACCACAACCACTCAGCTGGCATGCCACGACGGAGGTCCTGAATGCTGCACCTGAGACCCCAGGCAGCCAAATAAGTAGCTCAGTGGAAGAAATGAGTCCTTAGTGACATCCTGAGTGATAACTGGCAGCTTCTGAGTGCGACCTGCATTTATGTTGCCTCACATCGAAGGTGGTAAATAATGGGGAAAAAAATCAAACTGGGTTTAGAAAACTAACCTAATGCTTCCTTTTCTGAACATTAGTAAATCCCAGAGTTCCAGAGCAAAGCCCAAAGCTTTGTGTACGTCCCTTCCAAATCTGGATCGGCAGGGTCAAAGCCAGGTGTGCCTGGAGGGCCCAGGCTGGTCCCTGGAGTGGCTAGTTACTGGTAGCAGGCCCTGAGGAGTTTGCGTCAAGAGGCGGGACTCAGGACTCACTAAGGGAAACACAGCGCCCCTCCCCTCCATTTTCCCAAACACAGCAGGAGGAGGAGAGTCAATCTGAGGGAAAAAATAGATTTTGCATTAATTCAGTAAAATTCTTATTTTAATTTTTACTTTTTGGCCATGCTGCCTGGCATGTGGGATCTTAGTTCCCCGACCAGGGATCAAACTCATGCCTCTTGCATTGGAAGTATGGACTCTTAACCACTGGACCACCAGGCCAGGCCCAGTAAATATTTACTAAGTACTGACTGTCTACTCTATACTATATACTAGGGATACTGAAATGTCCAACTTGGATTGGATCTTTGTTGTCATGGGGAATAGCTGCACCAAAGAGGAAGAAATGTGGGGTGGTTTGGGGCTATAAAATCTGCTACCCAACTTAGAGGAATTGATATTTAAACTGAGGCCTGAGTTTGAGGAGGAATTAGCAAGTCCAGGGGGAGTGGAAGGAGACTTCCACACAAGAGGAAGCTGTGTGAAGGCCTTAGAAAGGGGCAGGGACAGTGAGAGAAAGGTTGTGGGAAGGAATAGTGAGGAATAAAGCATCTGGTTCTCAAGGAAACTGGTACCCAATTCCCAGGGAGATGAGAAGCTCTGTAACCTGAGTGTCAGAAAAGGTAAACCATGGGAAAGAATGAAATATTCTGTAAATGGTTTGGAGAAAACTGGACATCTGGAAAAAAGTTAAATGCTTAAGTTATCTCTGTACCAAAATAAGTCCCAGAGATATCAAAGATGTTTAAATAAAAAAAAAAAAGCCATAAAAATACCAGAACATGGGAGAATTTTAAACACAATCTTAGATTGGGAAAGCCTAAAGTGACACAAAAATTACAAAACCATAAAAGCTGCTATCGATACTCTTAACAGCATTTTTAATCTTCAGAAAAAGAAGATAAAAAATATTTTCAACCCAGTAGCATGAAAGATGTTATAGTAAAATGATGACTGTTTACATCTATATAAAAAACAACAGAAAAATGATCAAATACCATGAACAGAGAATACAAATAAGTACCTCTTTAAGCATAAGATTTATGTGACCTTATTTGTAGTAAGAGATGTACAAGCTATGACATACTGTTTTCACCTGAGAGGTTTACAAGGGTCAAAAATATAATATACATCAAACTAAAGTACTTCTTTATAACAAAGGGAACCACTAACAAAATGAAAGGCAACTTACTGAATGGTAGAAAATATTTGCAAATCATATATCTGATAAGTGGTTAATATCCAAAATATAGCAAGAACTCCTATAACTCCCCCCAAGCAACCTGATTAAAAAAACAGGCAGAGGGTCTGAATAGACAGTTTTCCAAAGAAGACATATAGATGGCTAACAGGTATTTGAAAAGATGCTCTACATCATTTATCATCATGAAAATGCAAATCAAAACTACAATGAAATTATCACCCCCCGCCTGTTATAATGACTGTTGTAAAAAAGACGAGAAATAATGTGTTGGTGAGGATGGATGTGGAGAAAAAGGAATCCTTGTGCACTGTTGGTGGAAAAGTAAATTGGTGCAGCCACCGTGGAACACTGTGTGTGTGTGTGAGTCCCTCGGTAGCGTCTGCCTCTGTGTGACCCCATGGACTGTAGCCCACCAAGATCCTCTGTCTGTGGAATTCTCCAGGCAAGAATGCTGGAATTGGTTGCCATTTCTTCTCGAGGGGATCTTCCCAACCTCATGATTGAACACATATACATACAGGTGTCTAGAATATTCCTATAAGTAAATACAATGAGCTATCTTAGGTGGCTCAGTGGTAAAGAATCTGCCTGCAGATATAGGAGACACAGAAGACATGGGTTTGATCCCTGGGTTGGGAAGATCCCCTGGCGAAAAAAATGGCAACCCACTCCAGTGTTCTTGCCTGGAGAATCCCATGGACAGAGGAGCCTGGTGGGCTACTGTCCATGGGCTGCAAAGATTCGGACACGACTGAGCACTCACACAATGAATAGGTCTCCACCAGGGAACATGAACTAGATGTTGGAGAGAGAGGAAATGTTACTATTTGCTGTGTACAATTTTGAACCTTTTGAATTTTGTACATGTGCATCTAGTAACTAAAAAATTAAATGTGCACTTACTTATTCATAATTTTTAAAAACCTGTTATGTCAGTATAACCAATGCCTTTGTTCTAAGTGTGAGCAAATCATTGCAATGTTAACCTCAATGTTGTTAAATATACGATAAATTTATTTTCATCATATTAGTTTCATTTTTCAAGCTATAATCCCAAGCACACCTATTTTTGAAAGTGTCTACCATTAAATTCCCATTTTAATTGAATTCTGTTTCAGGAGTCTTATTGCTGGCATTAGTTATCTTTGATAATGAGGAGTCCCAAATTCCCTTCTCCAAAGCTACAGTGCATACTAATTTCACCGTAATCTCAACAGTATTAGCACAAACCTTGTTTGTTCATTCTCATTGCGCTACCGTACATGTAGAATGTACCATCGTAGCCATTTTAAAGTGCGCAGTTCAGTGGTAATAAGTACATTCATACTGTACAGCCAACACCATCCTCCATCTCCAGCACTATTTCCTCTTGCAAAATGGAAACTCGATGCCCTTTAAACAGTTCCCCAATCTTCACTCCCTGACCCCCCAGTAACCAATGGTCTACTTTCTGTCTCTGTGATTTTGACTACTGTTAAGTACCTGAGAAATTTGTGAGGATTAAACCTGTTTACATATAAAAGACTTAGAAGGATGACTGGCATATGTATTACCAGCTGTTGTTGTCTAGCTGTTACTGTCCAGTAGAACTTTCCGTGATGATGACATGGTTTTTACCTGAACTATCCATGTGGCATACAGGAAATGTATGTGGTTATTCAGTCTTGAACTGTGGCTAGTGAGACTGAGGCATGGTGGTCCAGTGGTTGGGACTGCAAGCCTCCAATACAGGGGGTGTGGGTTTGATCACTGAACAGGGGAACTAAGATCCCGCATGCCAAGTGATGCAGCCAAAATAAATAAATAAAATCATTGAGTTTTTTTTTTTAAAGGAATGGCATTTTACATTTTATTTACTTCTAATTAACTAAAATTTTTTAGTCACATGTGATTAGTAACTGCCCTATTGAACAGCAAGAATTAGAGGAGAGGCAAGGCCTGGAGTTACAGATGGGAGTTGTCACCTTATGGCTGACTGTTGAAGCTGTAAGAATGAAGGGAGATAAATGAAATGGGAAGGGCAGAGGGCTGAGGATTAGAAGCTAGCGAATAGCAGCATTTCAGGTTTTTTCAGAGAAAGAAGACATGGAGACATGGGAAAAAGACCAAGAGTAGACGAGATGCCCTGTAAGAAAAACAGAAGACAATTCCAAGAGAGGGAGTGGTCACCAGGTTACATACCATGAATGGAGTTAATACGATAAAACTGAAAATATCGTTGACCATATCTGTGTGCTGGAGGCAGGTTTTGTAACTTTGCAGGTGGTGGTGGGGGAGATGGGCTGTGCAGTGGAATCTGAGGCGCCCTTTGTAATGCCTCTGCCTTCTCTGGTGAACGTGTGCAGAAGCCCTTATGAAGGCATTGGCTTTGAGTGCTTGCAGAGGAAAAATTTCAATACTAATTTCCATGACTAGTTCTGGAGACATTTTAAAGACAACACTGTATGCACTGCTTTCTACAACATAACCCTGTTGGTCTGCACCCCACAGGCTGGCAAAGTCTGCTCCTGCCCAGCTTTAAGGCCTAAGAAAGGGCTTGCAGTCAGCAACAGCATCAGTGGTTTGGTGGGTGAGAGAGCCTGCGTGTCTCAAGCAGGGTCCTGGGGTTGGACCTGACTGTGTGCGGCAGACAGACGGCGGGCAGGACCTGGCGTCAGGCTTCCTCCTGCTGGGTGGGGCGGGGAAAGTGCCAGTCACTGGGGGAATTGATGTCAGCTTGGCTCACAGGGAACCCAGCAAAGGGGCATGCCCCTCACAGCCCCTTTGATAAGAACTCACTAGGTGGGGCCCTGGGCAAGTAGGTAGGAAGGTCAGTCATGTGAGCTGGGGAAGCAGGCAGAGTTCAAGCAAGGGATATGCAGAGAGTGAGAGGACAGTCATCTTGAGTGGCCTCACCATAGGCCCCATAGATCACTGTTGTAAGGCACTGGAAGATTATGGTGTGCATCCAGTTGATGGTTTTCGAACCAGAAGGATCAGTCTCATTTAATTATATTGACCAAATTGATTTTTAAACCAGCAGAACTCTTTGTAGTATTCAAGAAGTCATTATGCTCTACCCAAGCAAGAGGAATGGGCCACCTTGGGATTCGCTGCTGGAATTTTCCTTTATGACAATACAGTGGGAACTAAATAATTTGTCCTAAAGAGACTCTCATCAAGGTTCACCAAACCTGTCTTGATTAATTTTTCAAAAGCTCATGAGGTTTACCGTTTATACTTTCAAGGGTTCATTTGATGAGCTTCACTTGATTGCTGTCTGCATATTGCTTCAATGGACGAAAATGGTTACGAAAGGTCTGATGGAACTCAACTGTGAACTAAATTCTAATATTACCTAAAGTTGTGTGCTTTCAATTACTGCATAGCAAATTCTCATACCATTTCTGCAAAAGTAGGGAGCAAATATCAAGTCCTTTTGGGCAGTGAGGGAGACTGTGGCAGAAAGCAGGAAAATCACTCAAGATAATACAGTAACCTACTGCAGAACTATTAAGGTTAAGTTTTTCTCTGAGCCGCCCTCCTGCTTTTGTTTCTACAGCAGTTATCATTATGGTGTTGTGGCTGTGAATAAACTGCATTTTCAACTCAGACATGCTGTCGTTCCATATTGAAACACATTCCCTTCTGTTCTGTGGCCTTTCTTAAAATTTTGCTCCTCAAAGTGGCCCAGCAGCAACTTCATAAACTGGAAGCTAATTAGAAATGCCCAGATCCTACTAAATCAGTCTGCATCGATTCACATGCAAGTCAAAGGCAAGCAGCGGTCTCTGAAGGGGCTTGACAGGTCCAAGACAGTGGTCGGCCAGCTTGGTTGCATATTGTCAGAGCTGCTTTTAGGCATGAGGCTCCTGGTGATCCCAAACTCAAGGGTTCTGATTTAATTGATTTGCAGGTGGGACCTGGGTATGCTTGAATTTTAAAACTTTCACAGGTGATTCTACTGTGTAGGCTTGAGATTTCCTGCTTTAGAATCATATTCCATCTGGGTGCCCTTATTTTCAAATTCGTTATTCTGAAAACAAAGCAAAGCAAAATATTCTATATATTTCATGTAGTATTTTTTGTTGCTGCATAAAAGAAATCCAGGAATTCAGAATTTTTCCCATTCAATCCATTCACTAATTATATAACTTAAAAGAAAAAAAACAAATGTTTTCAGTCATGCCTAGCAGACCCTGCTAATGCAATCTTTTGCTTTAGGCTTTGATATGTTAAAACCTATTCAGTGTCTCAGAAAATGCAAGGGAAGAAATAGAAGACAAAGAGAGATGTTTTGCTTTTATCCATTATTATGGTAGGATAAGCACTGCATATCACAAGAGAAAAGAATTTTAATTACGAAATTCAGAGCACATGTGAAAATAGGTAAGGTCTTTGGATAAACACAGGCAACCCAATTAAATCTGAATTTCCGATGAACAATGGATTCTTTTCTACTCAGTAATTAGTATTTTTTAGTATAAGTAATCAGTATGAGTATATGTCATGCAGGTACATGGGGTATATTTTTATTTACCAAATTTGGCAGCCAAAGCAATAGGTAGGCCATGTAAAATGAGGCAAAAATTGCATCTATAATAAATAAAAATTAGAATCTATAGATGTGCCAAGAGGATGCCTGCACAAATTCTTTATGGAATATGTATCAATTTAAACAGCAATAATATATACTCCACGATTACAGCTCAACAGGAAATCCCTAAGTGTTTTTGGTTAAGATACCTCTTTAGGTGAGGATTGTAATGTTCAGAGATGATAATTTTAAATAATTCCATGTATTTTGATTCTACAATAAGTACCACTTTACTAACACTTTTTACTAATTTATGTATAAAAAAATTTAGTCAAAATGAAACATGGCATGTTCTCAGGAAAAAACAAAACCAAACAAAACCAAACACAGAAAAGCCGCCCTGGGCAGTCCGAGCTGGTGGAAAATATAGCCAGTAGAGGGCGCTGGAGCATCACGGATGAATTTCGACTCATAAAAGGCTCGTTCTTTGCAATGCTTTGTGCTACTTTGATTTTATTTAAATATTTATTTCAGTCCACTTTGCCAAGCGGCGTTGCTAACACAGATGAGAAACTACAGGCAGGACGAGTGTACTGTTCAGCCCTAAATGACACATTTCTTTTGCCGAGACCCTTGACAGCAATACACTTTAGCCCATGTTGGCAATTGAAAGTCCTGAGCTTTCTGTTTAGGCCCGAATGCCCGGGTCTCTGCAAGTGTGTCTGATTGTGTGAGTAATAATGGGTCTAATTAGCAAAGGCAGTGGCAGGTGGAGGTTTATCAGGTGAAGGATGTGGCAATCCCAGCTGGGCTGGGAGCTGGCCATGGCTGGCCTGACTTGGCTCCTGAACCAGAGCATGTGTCACACGTCACTGTCCTCCTGTGTTCACACCTAAAAGATGTACGGAGCTCTAGCGAAATTCAAGACAGTTTCATTTCCCCGCCATACTGCCTCTGCGACAGAGAAGGAGCATTCACTATGCGTCTGCTTCGGGCTAGGCTTGACCGTTGTGCGGTGGCTTCCCTGGTGGCTGAGACGGTAAAGCGTCTGCCTGCAATGTGGGAGACCCGGGTTAGATCCCTGGGCTGGGAAGATCCCCTGGAGAAGGAAATGGCAACCTACTCCAGTATTCTCGCCTGGAAAACCCCCTGGATTGGAAGAGCCTGGTAGGCTACAGTCCATGGCGTTGCAAAGAGTTGGACACAACTGAGCCACTTCACTTGACCTTTTATAGATTTTATTTTATTTTTATGACAACCCTATTATTATTTTATAATAACCCTGGTGGATGTTATTATCATCTCTTTACAGATAAAATGACAGCTGAGGCTGAGAGAAAGAATGGATTTCCATGGACACTATTCTTGCATATAGTGAGTACTCATCGAACATTAGTCTAAGGCAGCATTTCCCAAACTTTGTTCTGAAAGGCACTGGTGCCCTTCAAAGTTTCATAAGGTTTCCTTATTAAACAATTTTGGAAAATATTGCAAACTTTGACTCTCTCTTAGAGTTTCACAATGCACAAATGTGTTATAAAGTTTCTTAAGAAATTCTGTGGCAGGAAAACATCTTTAACTGTGCAAGCTCAGGTTTCATAATCTTTTTTTTTTTTTTTTTGATGAGGACCATTTTTAAAAGTCTTTATTGAATTTGTTACCACATTTCTTCCATTTTATATTTTGTTTTTTTGGCCCCGAGGCATGTGGGATCTTAGTTCTCCAAGGAGGCATCAAACTTGCACCCCACACACTGGAAGACAAAGTCTTAACCACTGGCTCGCCAGGGACGTCCCAGGTTTCACAATCTTATTTGATCTAAGGAGCCCTTTTTGTTCCTTCATTTTTAGAACTATCAATATTACAAGGCAGGTGGAACATGTTTTGAGAAGTATGGATCTAATGAGTAAATATGTGGAATATTATTCATGGCAGGAATGAAGGGGAGTTAGTTCATCATTGCTATTATCATCATCAGGAAACATATTCAGGCTTCCCGAGTGGCCCAGGGGTTAAGAATTCACCTGTTAATGCAGGGGACAGGGTTCCATCCCTGGTCTGGGAAGATCCCACAATGCCTCAGGGCAACTAAGCCCGTGGACCACAACTGCTGAGTGTGTGTGCTGAAGCCTGATGTGCTCCACCATGAAAGAAGCCCCTGCGCTGCAACCAGAGAGAGCCTGCGTGCAGCCGTGAAGACCCACCGCAGCCAGTAGTACGTTTCAAGAGTATATTAAAGAAGCATGCGTTCAGCCCCTTCTGTTCATAGGACATTCGGTTAGAACCCAGGGACGTGACTCAGACCCTACTGTAGAGGACTTTACAGTTTAGGGGCTTCCCCTGGTGGCTCTGACAGTAAAGAATCTGCCTGCTGCAGCAACTCAAATTTGATCCCTGGGTCGGGAAGATCCCCTGGAGAAGGAAATGGCAACCCACTCCAGTATCCTTGCCTGGAGAATTCCATGGAGAGAGGAGCCTGACGGGCTATAGTCCATGGGGTCGCAAAGAGTCGGACACGACTGAGTAACACTTTCACACTTTACAGTTTAGACAAGGAGCTAAAACGTCTTTAGTTTGAATGAAAATATAGCTTGAATTCCTATGATATTATCTTGCTAACTTTTGGAGTTAGGATACTGTTAATGGATAACAGGGTTTCCAATGATTTCTTAATGTGGCATTCTGTTTCATTCCCCTAGCGAACAATTATCATCTTCTTTCATTAATTTAGTATGGCTCAGATGTTTGGAGGATGAGACATTTAAACATTTGATTATGAGTAGATCTAGCAGAAGTTGTTAAGAATCATACATCTTTGACACACCCTGGGAAAACAGATGTTCTCCTTTTCACATGCAAGCGTGCACATGCGCCCACACTCAATTTCAGCTCATCAGTGCAGCTCATCCTCCTGTCATTTGTGAGATGAACCAAAGCAAATGAAGGATGTAGATGTCTATATCAGGGGGTTGGTCAAACAATTTGGAGTTTACAAAATACAGGAATGTTCATTTTGATGGCTGGAAAGTTGTCAGTAGCCTTTCTTCTCTAGAGATGTGATAGTTCACAGGATTCTGGCATCTTTTCTCTAAGACTCTTTTAAAGCCTTCTCATGCAACATGGTATACCACGAGCAGGGAAGAAACCCATTCACGGTTGCACCATTCATAGAGGAGCTGGAAAGGATATGTTCAGTTGTGGTTAAGATGTGCAAAGGGAAATGTGAAATGATGAAAAATGACCTGGGAACTGTCCCGAGGTATGCAGACGCCTATCACAAAAAATGATTTTTTCCTTTCAAATCGCCTTTAGTTAAGCCAGCCCCATTACTTCACCCTGATGTCCCTTGAAGTAGGGCTCTATGTGGCTTCAGGTGGACAAACATGCTTTTGGAAGTGCTATGACTTGCATCTCCATCGAATCAAGTTTGTCATCTTGGAGAGAATAGGCAAGAGTTTTATCTTTGCCTCTACCTATCTTGTAGACTTCTCATCCAATTAAATCACCAGGCCTTATTTATTCAGGTCACAAATGACAGAGCAATGTAGAAATAATAGGATACTTGAGGCAAATTGTGTTTTTCCACATCATGACTATAAATAAGTTACCTGAGACAACTTTTCAGAAGCCAATTTCAGTATAACAGTTTAAACCAAAATCCGATGAAAGGAAGTAATTTTTTCATGTAATGCAGTCATGATTAAGAATGATTGTTTTCTTTTTACGTTGATAGCCCCTAATCCTTAGTCCTTCTTATGAGATTTGCTTTAATATCTAAAAATAGTGGACATTTCTGAAAATGAAAGTGCAACTTGCAATGGAGCTAGGAATTGCAGAGAATGTCCATGTGGATATTTTTCATATGATATCTGGTGTGTCTCATGACATTACTCTGTATCATATCCTAGGGGAATGTGACACATATCTGACAATATAGATGGAATAATTCATATATTAGTCCAAATCGGTACCATGAGCAGGCTGTCTGCCTTGGGGACTCTGAGTTCCATGTAAGTGCGCCGTGGGGGCTGGAAAGAAACAGGCTAGTTCATTTAAACCTTGTTTTCTACACTGAGGAACTGAGAATGCAAAAGAGAAGGAGCTGATCCGGAGTCAACGGTTGCAATCTCTCTCAGCATCACTCCTGTAGGCCCAGCTTTCATGTAAATTTGTTAGAGCAATTTGGGCAACTCGGGACCCTGTAATCACTTGTTTATAACAGAGATTCATGTTTTTAACCCCTGTAACCCCAGTTGCAGCATGAAATCATCACTTAACCAAAACCTTTCAGTTCATTCCAAATCTCTCTTCAATATTTACGTTCATTTCTCTAATGCATATCTACTGAGCACATATTATGTGCCAGGCGTCATTCTGGACGCTGGGACACTGGTGAAAATGATGGATGGGGCCCTAGGTGTCTTGTTTACTTACTCGTTCATTTTTGGCTGGGGTGGGCCTTCGTTGCTGTGTATGGGCTTTCTCTAGTTGTGTTGAGCAGAGGCTGCTCTCTAGTTGCAGCTTCTTATTGCTGCGGCTCCTCTCGTGGGGTACCGGCTCTAGGGTGCATGGGCTTCGGGGGTCACTGTGTCTCCTACTGCTGAGAGAGAGGGATGAGAACAGAGATGAGCACCAGATTCATCTCTTAAAGGTCAGGCACGACCTTGACAAGAGTGAGGCCCTTGCCCAGGATGACAAAGAGGACGACTCAGTCTTTGTCTTTGAAGAAATGATGACGTAGCCATGGAGACAAAGCAGCATTTCCTTCTACTGCTATGCTTACTTTCTCAGAGAACCTGTGTTGTTGTGGAAACCCAGAGCTGCTCTAGAAATCATATTCGCTCTCGATTTAAGGGCCCCTAGAGGTCCAGTAGTGTAAATGGTCACCTTCTGCCTTCTTGACGGGCAGCCACATGTGAACATTCACACAAACTTTTTCAGAGACACAAGTCCATTTATAAGAGAGTCCTGTCCATAGTTGCATGGCTTTGAACATGGTGATTTATTGTGCCAGGATTTTAAATGTGATTTATGTTTCAGGTGTGCAGCATTATAAGTTGACATCTGCATATATTACTAAGAGATCACTTTGTAGTTACAAGTCTGGCACCATCCATCACTGTGCAGTTGATCCCCTTCACCTGTTTCCCCTGTGTAAGGATGTTTTAATGTATGTCTGCACATTGTCTGTACTTACTATTCCTCCCTTTTCTCCTCCTGCTGGTGTGTGTGTGTGTGTGTGTGTGTGTGTGTTGAGGGGGAGTGGGGAGTGGGATGAGCATCGTG
>CM035294.1:51127668-51147884 GCA_020226075.1 Hydropotes inermis | reverse complement strand
ACGGTTCTGGTGTGTGTCCTCAGTCTCATAGACTGAAAAACAAAATCCACTACCCATTCACCAAAAATGTCAGATGAATTAAGCAATTCGAATTAGAAATTAATTCTAAATTAGAAAGTTATTAGGAACCACTCATTTTAAAAATAATTGCTTTATGCCTGGATCCAACCTTTGTCTCCTCTTCAAGATGACAATGTGTGCAGAGTAAAGAGACTGCCCTTGAAGGAGTGTTTGGAGACGAGAAGAGGGTTTTTGTTCAAAAATTCTCTCCGACAACTCTATCCAATGCTATTTTCTTATTAGAGCTGAATTAGGGGCTGCCCCGGCGGCTCATCGGTAAAGAATCTGCCTGCGATGCGGGAGATGCAGGAAACGCGGGTTCGATCCCTGAGTTGGGAAGATCCCCGGAAGAGGAAATGGCAACACACTCCGGTATTCTTGCCGGGAAAAGTCCGTACGGATAGGGGAGCCTGGCGGGCGACAGTCCATAGGGTCGCAAAGAGGCGGACATGACTGAGCATGTAGGCACATTCTTGGAGTTAGGGAGTGGGCCAGAAACCCGGTAAACTTGCAGGTGGGCAGCTTCTCAACAAAGCAGCTTATGGGGCGGGAGGGCCCCGAGGAGCCCAGGGAGCCCCATCCACGCCAGATTTCGGCCTCTGGCTCCTTCTGCCTGAGGAGTCGGAGACCTAGCTGGGACTTAGGAGCTTCAACTCCCTTGCTTGCTCCTCGACTTTGTCATGCTCCGGTTCTTCAGTCTCTTCAGACTCCTTCCGTATTTTGAAAAAAACAGTAGGAGGAGCTCTTTGGATGGGCTAAGGCTGTAGCTGTCCTTTGGATGATAAATTTTTATTTCTAAGGTGCTATGCATGGACCTAGAGGCATTTTACTGTGGTTGGTTTTTTATTTTTATTTTTTTTAAGTAGAAAGGGACACATGAATTTTTATCAAATCATAGATCTAAAAACAAAGCCCATGGTAACAGAATGCTATTCTATATTTTCTAGTAATGCTTTATTGCTAACATTTTCTTATTATCCTAAAAAGTACTTACTTCTCTTCTGATTTTATGATAATATAAAATCATTGGTTGGAACAGTATTATAGCTGTTTCACAGTTGATGATTTATTTTGGGACTGGAGTCACATCTTTTAGAAAAACATGATTTTATATTCGTAGATGTTATTGATTTCTTAACTAAATCTTTTGATTTTTTAAAATAATTTTTTAATTCTTTCATTTGCCTGAATGTTGGAATCATTGATAAGCCAACGCTTAGTGCTTAGATGTCATTGTATTTAGGGCAATAAATTTCATATTGCTAATTCAGAGATTTCCCATCTAGTTGGTCCTAGTAAATTGTAAAGTCTCACTGATTGAAGTCTGGGTGGATGCTATGTTATGATTCCCTCTCTCTCTGTGGCCAGTATTTTATTTTTAATATTTGGAAGTAAAGTTGAAAGATTTCTTACAGACCCCAGAAACACGGAAACGGAGGCAGTGAGCCAGGGCAAGGGCAGCCTCTGACCCAGTTCACATGTGAGCAGCATGCATGCATGCTGAGTTGCTTCAGTTGTGTCTGACTCTTTGTGACCCCATGGACTGTAGTCTGCTAGGCTCCTCTGTCCATGGGAATCTCCAGGCAAGAATACTAGAGACAGTAGCCATGCCCTTCTGCAGGGGATCTTCTGCACCTCGGGATCGAACCCATGTCTCTTACATTGGCAGGCAGGTTCTTTACCACTAGTGCCACTTGGGAAGCCTGTGAACAGGACAGTGAGAAACTATTATGTCTAAGGTGGCTGGGGTGCAGGTCACTAACTTTATGGGGTTTAACTCTAAGTGGTCATTTTAAAAGGTGCCTCAGGAAAAGCAAGTGGGAATTTAGTGCGGGAGTTCTCAACTTTGGTCCTTATCTAAATGTCTGGACTCTGGGTCATTAATACTATAAAATGCCTAAGCAGCAACTCAAAATAGTTGTTTTCTCATTTAGCTCAGAAATTGAGGGCATGACATTTGGGTGAAAATTGATCAGGGTTTGGCCAGTATTTTATATGGAAGTTAGCCGCTATTAAACTCCGTTCCCTATGAGCACTTCTATCCTTTCAAGTGATTATAATGTTTTGATGAATTAAAAAGCAGTTCTCACAAAGATGTGTAACTAGAAAAGAAATTCATTCATTCAGTGATGGATTAGTGAACAAATCCTTGTCCAGAATGGGGCACCACAGTAAGTCATAGCTGTCTTGGCTGAGGTTGCTCTCCCCCAAAGCACAGACTTATTGGTAGGGGGTTTTATTCCAGGGAATAAGAGTGGGAGCTGAAAACAATGAAACAGGAAGGAGGAAGTGTCCCTGAGCTGACTCACCACTGTGGCCAAGGAGGAGTCAGCCCCACTGTGCACCCTCTAAGAAGCTTCATGGGATGCCCCCCAGAATTACCCACCTTCAGGAACCCTCCTGCACTGTTGGTGGGAATGTAAATAGACACATCCACTATGCAGAACAGTATGGAGTTTCCTTAAAAAACGAAACACAGAACTACTATATGACCCAGCAATCCCACTGTTGGACATATGTCCTGAGAAAACCATAATTCAAAAAGACACATGTAGCCCAGTGTTCATAGCAGCACTATTTACAATACCAGGGTATAGCAACCTAAATGTCCATTGACAGATGAGTGAATAAAGAAGATGTGGTATATATACATAATGGAATATTACTCAGCCATAGAAAGGAAAAAAATTGGGTCATTTGTAGTGATGTGGATGGACCTACAGTCTGTCATACAGAGTGAAGTTAAGTCAGAAAGAATCTCTTAAAAGAGACTTAAAAGAGTCTTAAAAGAGACTTGCATATATGTGGGGTCTAGAAAAAGGGTATAGATGAACCTATTTGAAGGGCAGGACTAGAGAAGTAGAAAACAGACACACAGACTCAGAGGGGAAGAGGAGTGGGAGATGGATTGAGAGAGTAGCACTGACATATATACGTTCAGTTCAGTTCAGTCTCTCAGTCGTGTCCGACTCTTTGTGACCCCACAGACTGCAGCATGCCAGGCCTCCCTGTCCATCACCGACTCCTGGAGTTTACTCAAACTCATGTCCATTGAGTTGGTGATGCCATCCACCATCTCATCCTCTGTTGTCCCCTTCTCCTCCCACCTTCAATCTTTCCCAGCATCAGTTTCTTTTCCAGTGAGTCAGCTCTTCACATCAAGTGGCCAAAAGTATTGGAGTTTCAGCTTCAACATCAATCCTTCCAATGAATATTCAGGACTGATTTCCTTTAGGATGGACTGGCTGGATCTCCTTGCAGTCCAAGGGACTCTCAAGAGTCTTCTCCAACACCACAGTTCAAAAGCATCAATTCTTTGGTGCTTGGCTTTCTTTGTAGTCCAGTTCTCATGTACATACATGATTATTGGAAAAACCATAGCTTTGATTAAACACACCTTTGTTGGCAAAATAATGTTTCTGCTTTTTAATGTGCTGTCTAGGTTGGTCATAGCTTTTCTTCCAAGGAGAAAGCATCTTTTAATTTCATGGCTGTAGTCACCATCTGCAGTGATTTTGGAGCCCCCCAAATAATCCCCCCAAATAGCCCCCTGTCTATTTGTTACCAAAGGCAAAATAGATAGCTGGTGGGAGGCTGCTGTGTGGCGCAGGGAGCTCAGCTTGGGGCCTTGTGATGACCTAGAGGCACAGGATGAAGGAGAGGGAGGGAGGCTCAGGAGGGAAGGCATATATGTATACACAGAGCGGATTCACTTTGTTGTACCGCAGAAGTGAATACAACACTGTAAAGCAATTTTACGCCAATAAAAATAAAGAATTGCCCCCTTGAAATATGGAAGTGGGCACCAGTCAATCTCTTGGATAAGAATTATCCTCCACTTCCAAGTCTGTGTAAGTATCAGAACAGCCGGGTGACTCTTGGGGCCCCTAGCAGAGGCAGAGGACTCCCGATAGAAAACAGGAGAAACTGGATGCAGCTGAGAGAACGGACTGTCAGTTTTCTCCTGCTGCTTGCCGTGGCCCAGCCTGAACTAAAAAGTGGGCCAAGAGATCTGAGATAAAGCAGAAGAGGAGTATGATAAAAGCTGTCCATGTGCTCACGAAACTCATTGTCTAGTGGAAGACTCAGATAATAGGCACCTACAATTAATACAATGTGATAAGTGATAAAAGGGAGAGCTGATCAGCTGGAACTGTGTTGGGCTACATTTAGGAGAAACTCAACAGCAGTAGCTTAATTCCTTTAGGATGGAATTACAGGGAGGTTATTTCCCTCCTGTAATGAGAAGTCTAGAGGAAGGCAGTCCAGGGCCAGTGCCAGTGCTCAAGGGATCATAGAACACCAGCCTTCATCCAACTTTCTGCTCTTCCATCCTCAGGGCTGGGCTTCCATTCTCATAGAGGCAAGATGGTTGTTCCCCTCCTGGGTACCCTGTATTCTAGGCAGGAGGTCAGAGAAATGGTAAATGGCAAGGGCATGTGCCTGCTCAATCTGTTTTTAATCAGGGAAGCCATAGCTTTCTGGAAGCCCCACCCAATAAAATTCTACTTCTGTATTGTTGACCAAAGGAGGTCATACGTTCACTCTTGGCTCAGGGGAGTCCGTATGATGAGTATTTTTACATGGACACCTTGTATGCCGCACAGAATTGGAGTCTGATTGGTGAGGAGAGGGGAGAAAGGATATTGAGTGGGCAACTTATCGTCTCTGCTTTAGAAGTCTAGAGCGCTATGGACCATGAAGGAGGGGCCCCAAACTTGGACTGGGGTTGTGAGAAGGAGGTCAGAGGAAGTCCTTACAGATGACTCTTGAGCCAGATCTTGAGAGATGACTTGGAATTAACCAAGTAGAGGATATGTGAGCTTGTGTTGGGATATGGTGGCAGAGGGGCAGGGGTGGGGTGAGTGGAAGAACAGTCTAGACATTATGGAGAAGAACAAGGAAATATGAAAGATTAAAAGCACTTAGGTATTTTAGAGAAATACAACATAGCTAGAAAACTGAGGGCAAATGGGTAGTGGTGAGGTACAATTCTGGCAGAAATTCTAGGATCAGTCTAGACTATAAAGGGCCTTGTAGGTCATAATAAGGAATTTCGATTTTATCTGAAGAGTTATGTGAAGTCACTAGTGTTTTAAACAGGCAGGTAATATGACAAAATCTATTAAAAAATCAATCTGGAAAAGTTTCAGAGGATGAATTCTCCAATTCATCAAAGCTGCAGTAATCAAGTACTTGCCATTATCGAAGGAAAAAATAATGTGGACTTGAATTAACAAGAATAAAGAGAAAGGGGCAGATTCAAGAACTGTTTTGGAGACAGAACTGATAGGACTTAGTGGACATCTGTGTGATACAGTTTCTCTAATCCAGCAACATGGGAGGAGGGTTAGATGATGAATGGACATGCTGAGGTGGAGGTTTCTGTGAGACAGTCAAGAGGTGATGTCCGGTTCAGTTCAGTTCAGTTGCTCTGTTGTGTCTGATTCTTTGCGACCCCATGGTCTGCAGCATGCCAGGCTTCCCTGTCCATCACAAGCTCCCAGAGCTCACTCAAACTCATCTCCATTGAGTTGGTGATGCCATCCAACCATCTCATCCTCTGTCATCCGCTTTTCCTCCTGTCTTCAATCTTTCCCAGCATCAGGGTCTTTTCTAAGGAGTCATCTCTTCGCATCAGGTGGCCAAAGTATTGGCATTTCAGCATCAGTCCTTCCAGTGAATATTCAGGACTGATTACCTTTAGGATGGACTGGCTGGATCTCCTTGCAGTCCAAGGGACTCTCAAGAGTCTTCTTCAACACCACAGTTCAAAGGCATCAATGCTTTGGCACTCAGCTTTCTTTATAGTCCAACTCTCACATCTACACATGACTACTGGAAAAACCAAAGCTTTGACTAGAGGGACCTTTGTTGGCAAAGTAATGTCTCTGCTTTTTAATATGCAGTCTAGGTTGGTCGTTACTTTTCTTCCAAGGAGCCAGTGTCTTTTAATTTCATGGCTTCAGCCACCATCTGCAGTGATTTTGGAGCCCCCCAAAATAAAGTCTGACACTGTTTCCATTGTTTCCCCATCTATTTGCGATGTCCAGTAAGTAGTGAGAATGTAGGGACTGGAATCTTTGCAAGATGTTTGAGCTAGAATCATAGATTGAAGGTCACTGGCATGTGGCTGGCACTGGCATGAATGAGGCCCTTCAGATCACAGAGTATAAGAGAGAAGTAAGGAAGAAGAGCTTGATGGCAGAAGCCTCGGGCCCACTATCATTTCAAGGTGGAAAGAAGATGAGCCCGTAGAGGAGACAGCAGAGGAAGATGACCGTGATACCGGGCGCCCCGGAGACAGTGGCGCCTACGGCCAGGGAGGGGGCAGAGTCAGGCTCTAGGGGAGGGGTATGAAGCGGTATGGACCTCAGAGTCAGACAGCCCTCATTTCCAGTCCATGTTCCCATCGTTACTGACTGTGTGACCCTGAGACCAAGCAAGACCCTGTGGGGCTCTTGGGCACGAAAGCCTTTTTGTCTCCCATTTCTTGTAGCTAAGACTCCAGCCTCTATGACATTTTCCCGAGTCCCAAAGGGCAGATTCAAACAATTGCTAATCAAGCGAGGAGCAGCCAAGAAACCATCTGCTGCGGCTGAGTCGCTTCAGTCGTGTCCGACTCTGTGCGACCCCATAGACGGCAGCCCACCAGGCTTCCCTGTCCCTGGGATTCTCCAGGCAAGAGAACTGGAGTGGGCTGCCATTGCCTTCTCCGAGAAACCCTCTGAGGCAAGATTAAAGGAACTGGAGAAGCTCACCAAGTTTAGGAGACCAAACTCCTCAGTCCCTCAGGAGACTGATACTGGGGACTGCAGGCCCTGCACACACCCTGATCCTTACCAGCAACCCCATCCTTGTTATAAAATCCTCATTAAATCCTCCTGGGTTGGAACACAATTTTGTGACGCATGAGTCTGCTGTATCCCCCTATGCCTGGCAAAGCAATAAAGCTACTCTTTTCTACTTCACCCAAAACTGTCTCTGAGATTCAACTGGGCACCAGCCCTGACCTTTTGGCAATCTCAGTCAATTTATCTGGCCTTCCTGTGTCTCATTTTATTTCCTCAAAGTCAGGAACATTTACCAGTCTGTTTCCTCCTTTTGAAAATGGAGACTATACTAGTACCTACCTCAACACTGTTTTGAAGATTAAATGATGTCTAAAAGTGCTTGGCACAGATACATTTCTCAAGTGTGGTAGCTATCAGATTAATATATATTAGAAGTATTTTCTCAAGAGTGTCTGGAGATTCAGATAAATCAGAAGGATGACATTGAAAAAGTTTGGAAAACATTCCCTGGACTGCAATTCAAGGAAGTCTTTGGGAACTCTGATGAGTTTCCACAGTGTGGTGCAGGCAGAAGCCAGAATGGAAAAAAGAAAAAGAAAAAAAGAAAAGAAAAAAAAAAAAGAAGCCATAATGAATGTGGAAGGGGACTGGCGGGGAAAAATGGATTTTGCAGAGGTGGGTGATGATGGGTATACAGGGGTTCACTGTATTCTTTCTCTAGTTTTCTAGATGTTTGAAGATCTCATAATAAAGATTTTTAAAAAGACCATTTACAGTAAAAAAAAATATTTTACTTTTCCTCCAAAATATACACTTGGTAGAAACAGCAGAAATAGTAGAGGACTCAGCCGTTCCCTGAGGGAGAGAAGCTGTCTGTACCCAAAGCAGAATGATTTCCAGAGTTAGGATGTTACCAAACGGAAACTCAATTGTTTGTACCTATCAGTCAAACTCAAGGTATGTATGTACCAGTCTTCACACCAGCGTGAGCTTTGGAGTTAGACTGCTCTATTCAAATCCTGGCTCCACCAGTTGGCAAACCATGAGATCTTGGTGACAAACTTTACCACTCCATGCCTCGCTTTTAGAAATTTATAAAATAATGGTAAGAGCTCATACCTCACATGGTTGTTATGAGCTAATCCATCAGTTAATGCATAGAAGGTGCTTGGAATAGTGTCAGAAACATACTAAGTGTGCAAAAATATTTTATTTCTTTCTATATATAATTCTTTCTTTAGCTATGTAAGCTTTTCCCCTTAGAAAAGTCTTATATGAATTTTTTTCCCTAAGGGAATTCAGAAGTGATGCAATCTTTCTGACCATCGCCCCTCTCAGAACAGTGGCAAGTATCACAGTGATGTTTCTCATGACACATATGCTCACACCCACCACCACATACACACATATCACAAAAACACATTTCCTCCACCCCAACCATTACTGAAGCTGTCAACCTTCAAAGGTTTCTATTCCACCTTCAAAACTGTCAGATAGCTTTGTGGTAGATACCCAGAGATAGGTCCATTCAAGCAGGAAACTGATCTTTTGGGCCTGGTCCAAGTCCCTTTTGGGGGGTAGGCATTCACACAAACCCTCGAAACCTGGCTGGCTGGAGTCAAGCGTGGAAAGGAAGAAATTCTTTCTGATGAGTAATTCCACGGAGCACCTATGCTCATGCTTTGTGACCATTCACATCCTGACCCCCTTGCCCCCAACTATGAAGGGAGGATTAAGCTTAAATTGAGTACCTTCTATTTGCATCAAAGAAATGTGCTTATTGAGTCATACTGTTTCCCACGATGGTCAGCCTGTTTCTCTGGTGTGGCGTGCTCACTCGCCTTTGTTCACCTTACAGATCCTATCCATCCTTTAAACTCAAGTCTGAAGTGTGAGGAAGTAAGTCAAGGAAACTTTTTTCCCATTGATGTAGGAATCACACAAAGAAGTTCCCCTGAGACAGATATCCCTTCATTGGTAAAGTTCTCATGTGTGGTAGCTATCATGTTAACAGCTAGGGAGGATTGAGCTGAAATTGAGCAACTTTTTTTAGCACCCTGTAGCTGAAACTCCAATACTTTGGCCACCTCATGCGAAGAGTTGACTCGTTGGAAAAGACCCTGATGCTGGGAGGGATTGGGGGCAGGAGGAGAAGGGGACGCCAGAGGATGAGATGGGTGGATGGCATCACCGACTCGATGGGCATGAGTTTGAGTAAACTCCGGGAGTTTGTGATGGACAGGGAGGCCTGGCGTGCTGCGATTCATGGGGTCACAAAGAGTCGGACACGACTGAGCGACTGAACTGAACTGAACTGAGTCAGGCTAGGCCATGCTATGCTGCAGTGACATGCTAGCTCCCACTTCTCAGGGCCCAGCCCACAGAGCTTTCCTTCTTGCCCAAGGAGCACATCAGCGTGAGCAGGCAGTGGTGGGTCACCGGGTGTGGGGTCGGGTGCTGGGGGAGCTCTGCCTCGGACAGTGGCTTGGGGGCCAGTCTGACAAGCTCGGCTTGTCCCCACAGCACAGGAGACAGACCAGAGAGCGGCTGAAGGGTTGCTGGGTCTTGTCACTCGCCGCCTCAGCCTTCAAGAGACACAAGTCACTTCTTACATTTCTTGGCCAGAACCACTCACACAGCCCCGTCTAACTGCCGGAGGACTGGGAGGTGTGATCTTCTGAATGTCCAGAAAGAACAACAAATTTGTATGTGGCTGAGAAAGGGCAGAGTCTATCAAAGCACATACACACTCAGGCCGCTGGGTTTGCTGCTCAGAAGTGGAGGAGTGACATGGAGAAGGATCATGGATTTCATTCTCAGAAACAACAGAGGCACCACTGAGTCTTTTGGGGGCTGGCAAAGTATACCTAGACATATCTGGCCTTTGGATAATGTAGTCTTACAATCCATGGAAACCTGAACCCTCGAACAGATGGCTGAGAATGGGCTGCGCTACCATATAGGCTTATTAGAGCTTGCAGCAGAGGAAAGCCAGGATCACCCAGTCCTCTGTCATGGGCCACAGGAAGAGTTTCGAGCTCCAACACCTGGGCACTAAGGCATCACTTTTTTGGTTAGTAGTTTGTCCTTTACCATAACATTTGGCTTCCATTGGCAAACAGTGACTCTGAGCAATAATAAATCAACTGGAGTCAGCTGTCCAGTAGTTTAGATGATGAAATTTAAATGTAGGCAAATGCTAATTTATTCATTTATGCTTGTCTAACTGCTAAGACATGGAAATATACCCTTTCTTGAAAACAGAAAATAACAACCAAAGTGCCCTTGGCAAAGAAGTAGCTCCTCCCCTCCCTAAGAAGTAACTTCCAAATAGGACTTGAATTGGCTTTGAATATCTACATTAAAAGTTAAAAAACAAAAACAAAAGTTAAAAATATTATTAAAAGATGAACCAGGAATGAAGGAAGTCTGATCAGGGTGGGTGGTGGTAGTAGAAAGCATCTGGGTAATTTCATTACCTAATTGAGCCAAGAATTCTAGTGGCATGGAATCTTTAGAGGCAGTGTCCTTTCTGAGCAGAATTCTCTGTTCTTTAATGAATGAATCCTTTCTTTTTTGGTACTAAAGAATGTTAGTGAGGAGCACATGTCCTGCCCAGTAGGAAACCTACTTGGAGTGATGTGTGGGCCTCCTCCATTGTGTCAATAAATGATAACACATCCATCTGATTTTTTTCTTTTAAATTACCTAGAGCCTGGGACCCTAGGGGTTTCAAGGGAGTGTTAAGGGGGTCTATAGACCATTTACTGCTGAAATGACTAGGAATGTAATGTCTTTCTTTCTTCACTTTTAAACATGTGGATTTGAAGCAGTCTATTCTAGATGAGAATATGAAGCTGATCCCATGCAAAAAATGAGCTGTAACCCCAGCTGACTGCATTTTATGTTTTCACCAGAGCTTTTCTTTTCCATGTGGCCGGTAGAAAGAATACATTTAACTGAGGCTTATTATTTGTGAATTATCCATGTCAGTATTCTTTCTTGCAGACCTAAAAATAAAACCTCGGCAACTACTTGAGCTGCTGACATCTGAACTGGAGGGGCTGACCTTGGGCCTAATCAGATGGAAACCTCGGCCAGTGGAGAGAGATCACAGTTATGATCTGACCGGCAGGAATGGCCCCAGTGGTGAGGAAAGTTTGACCTGGGGACGGACTTCACAGGTGGCCAGTTCATTCATAGATTATTCCTAGTTTTAACTACTTTTGCTCCCTTTGTAACTGAGGTCTAGAATAAATTCTCTGAAAGCAAAGCCTGTAGCAGTTCATGATACATCTACTTATGTTCCATTCCAAGGCAAGTCACAGGGCTGCTTCCAAGGTACATTGCAACAACAGAGAGGGTGGGGGAGGGAGGTGGGGTTCTGAGCAAAGATCTAAGCCAGCAGAGAAAGCAGCAGGTGGGGTGCACAGAGGGGCAGTTTCTGTGCAGCTCATAGTGTGAGCAGGGGCAAGTCCTGGGGTAGTGGGGGAGGGATAGAAAGACTTTTAGGGGTCCCGTGCGGACCAGCTGTTCTGTTGAGCTAGAACTCTACACTGCCTATTGTAGACATGAACAGCACTTGGGGGACCAAGCATTTTTAGTCTATATAATGACTATTAGTATGCCAAGTCTATATTTATATCAATGAGTGTCATTTATTGAGCTCCTACTATTGCGCCCTGCGCTAAACGAGTTTCATGCTAATTTCAGAGGTCAATCAACTTCTGTGGAGGTTCACACAGTGCATATTTCAGGCTCTGCAGGCCATGAGGCCTCAGCTGCAAATATTTGACTCTACTGTTGCTGTGTGGACACAGCAGAGACAATACAAAATGAACAAGTAGTTCTGTGCTCCAATATCATTTCATGTGTTGAACTCTGAAATTTAAATTTTATACAATTTTTGCATCATGAAATGCTGTTATTCTTTTGATAAAGACATTTAAAAATGTAAAAACTGAGGTGGGAGGGAGGCTTAACAAGGAGGGGACATATGTATACATATAGTTGATTTCCTCTGTTGTATAGCTGAAACGAACAACATTGTAAAACAATTATACTCCTATTTAAAAAAAATGTAAAAACCATTCTTATGTTGTGGGCTGTTAAAAAAAAAAGTTGGTGGGCCAGATTGGACTCACAGTATGGACTCAGGGTCCACACGGTGCTGATCAACCCCTGCTTTATCTCATTAAAGCATCACAGTAAACCTCATGAGGTGGAGAAGGAAATGGCAACCCACTCCAGTATTCTTGCCTGGAAAATCCCCAAGGACAGACGAGCCTGGCGGGCTACAGTCCGCGGGGTCACAGAGTCGGACACGACTGAGTGACTAAGCAGGAACCTCATGAGGTAGTTATATTATCCCTGTTACAGATGAAGATTTCAGTTTAGTCCTCCAGTCTCTAGCAATCAGATACTATCATACCAAGAAGTTAGTGGGATTTTTTTTGCTTTTGACTAACAACATGTTTGTAGTGTGTTACAGGATAATACAAATTTTCCATGTTTTCTGAGGATATTTTAAATGTCATCTAAACCACAGAAAGAAAATCCATTTATCTTTCTTTTTGGCCACAGCATGTGGCATGTGGGATCTTAGCTCCCCCACCAGGGATTGAACTGGCACCCCCTGCATTAGAAGCACAGATTCCTAACCACTGGACTGCCAGGGAAGTCCCAAGAAAATACATTCATCTTATTTTTCATGTTGTGTTGTGTTGTGAAAGTTGCGTATTTGTGTCAGACTCTTTGCAACCCCATCGACTCTAGCCTGCCAGGCTACTCTGTCCATGGAATTCTCTAGGCAAGAATACTGAAGTGGGTTGCCATTTCCTTCTCCAGGATATCTTCCTGACCCAGGGATTGAACTCATGTCTTCTGCATATCCTGCATTGCAGGAAGATTCTTTACTGTCTGAGCCACCAGGGAAGCCCATTGAAGATGCTTAAATTATTTGACTATGGCAGATAGCAAATCACTTATTTTAGACTTCTCTTCCATGTAATTGTGTTTTGTTTAATGTTAAAATGTACTGATTTCTCCTGAATACAGTCTGAGGAGGAAGGAGGGTGGTTGTGAAGAATGGCCGGTGATGTGCAGACAGATGTGAATGCATGTGCATGCACACACACAACACACACACCTTTTCCAGAGAATGAATTCCCTTCCTGAATTTGGTAAAGCCTGGAAAGCATGCAAAAGGAGGTTTTCTGTCTTTCACATACTCAGTATGGCACATTACCAATGCCTCAGTGAGTTTAAACAAAACAACTGGACTCATAAGAATTCATACATATTTCCAGCATATTACATTTTATACTGTAATAAAATTCCTTTATGATATGGATTTTTTGGTTAAATGGGTTTAGTTAGAATATAAGCCAAATAATGTTCTTTGAAACACAGTCTCTGTATACAATAGAGGTCTGACCCACCTCAGATATTAGTTTTAGCAGCTAGAATACTCCGATATTAAAAAGTTTGAAAATTCATACTTAAATAATAGGCAATTAAAAAATTTCGGAATGCATCCATTGCATATGACCATGGTGTTTAGATCCAAAGGACTACAGATAAAGGCTGAATAGCTACAATTTGCATATTTAAAAACAATGTAACTTGCCTAGCATGGCTGTGTCTAATTGTGTATCCCCACATCAGTGGGTAATCGTGCTTTCTATGAGAAAAATTTGTTCCAAAGTAAAAAATGTCATCTTGCTGTCAAATAATCCCACCGATTACTATAAACGGAGCTGGAGACATTGTGCTGCGACCGAGAAGATGTGATGCGAACCCTGCTCATCACCTGAGACGTGACTCCATTGTAATTATGTACCTATCACGGTAGCTTCCTTCTGCCATCCTCTGCTTACTTGCTGCCACACACACAACTCATTAACATTCGGTCAATACGGGGCCATCCGGACAGTTAACCTCTGAGCAAAGTGAGGCCGTCACTTCATTAAGATGGATTCTGTAATAACACAGCAACTTGCATCATGGATTAATATTTCCCTTTTCTTCATTTATGGCTAAATAGTAATTAGTCTAACACCTGGGTTCCATTATATTCTTGTAGGTCTGATCTTGTGTTGAGAATTCAATGGACTTAGAGGAAACTTCAGAAACCTTTTGCCGAGGAAGAGCTACATTCCTCTCTGGCTATGTCTACTTTAAAAAAGTAGGACAAATATTTAGCATCAGGTCTGGTGATGAACATGAGTCACTGGTGATGTGAAATGAACCAAAGGAACATATGGTTTGGAAAGTCCATTGCGGTCTATGAAAATTGAGATTAGATTAAACTAGATGAAAGTTCTAACAGCTTTATTGTGATGAGAAACTTGAGTCTGAGTTCATCCTGGTGTTTCTACCCAAAGAGTACAGATCTCCAGTTGGGTTTTCATTTTCACAGTCCTTTAGAGCAGCATCTCATTCCATTTGTTAAACTGATGTCAGCAGCTGCATTCTAAATAGAGAAGTGGTTAGTTTTCTTAAAAGAAGTTATTTGACTTTTTAAGTTGAGAATAGAATTACTGCAAGACATTTAAGAAGAAAGTGAATTTCATTTAAAAAATATATCTCATTATAAAGAATAAATTTCAGGGAGAGGCAGCCAGACAGCTAATGTTTCTGAGAATCTAATCTGTTAACCTTTGGTGTCTGTGCCTATTAGTCTTTCCCCCCCCCCCCAACAACTCTGGAATATTGTTTAGAAATTCTGCAGTAATTAGTGGACCATTTTACAAAGCTTTATTTTATGCTTCTGTGACTGTCTTTGGAATGAAAGTTTGAATTAACTTGGCATCCTTACAGTGTTCACCATGGGCTGTTGAATAAAATTCCTAAAGATATGAGAGCAGCAAAAATCATAGATCCAGGCCGTATTTCAAAGTAGGTACTTTCTCTGGACAATTACTCTGGAAGATGGTCCTGATAGCTTTTTTTAAAACAATGTAAGGTGGGTGTTATTGTCCCAGTTGGAGATGAGGAAATGGAAGCTTCTAGAGATTAAATATTCTGCTTAAAGCCACACACCCAGAAAATAATGGAGTCAGAATTTAAAATCAGGTCAGCCCCAAAGAGAACCAAAGCTCTTTCCATTATATCTTACCAGGCTATTCATTCATAAAATATCCAAGCAGAAGAGGACAACAGCAACTGCATGCTTATCTCAGAAAGAAGAAATAAAAGCAAATGCTAAGAGGCAAGAATTTAAAGTGAATAAAATCAATTGAATGTATTATTATATACCACAGCATGCACCCAGACTTATATAGGGCATTATTTCACAGGGGTAACTTTTAGTGCTCTAAATAGATATTCAGGTATCTTCTAGGTGCCAAGGGTTTAGAAAGGATGGACTATACTTTGTTTTTCAGAACCTGGAGTTTCACACTTACATGGTTTCAAAATTGTTTGGTTGAGGGGGTTTATTGCATTAGGAAGTTGCCACCTTTTGAAAGTATAGTAGTACAATTCAACAGGTTACGCTGCCAATATTGCAGCAGACGCATAAGAGGGCATGTCAGTTATCAGTTTATTGTTTTTCAGCTTCAAATCCATTACTGCCTGCTCTATGAAAATGGAGTTGCTTAGTTGCTCAGTCATGTCCAACTCTTTGCGATTCCATGGACCGCAGCACTCCAGGCTCCCGTGTCCTTCACTCTCTCCCAGAGTTTGCTTAAACTCACGTCCATCCTGTTAAGATGCCATCCAACCATTTCATTCTCTGTTGCCCCCTTTTCCTCCTGCCCTCAATCGTTCCCAGCATCAGGGTCTTTTCCAGTGAGTCAGTTCTTCTCATCGAGTGGCCAAAGTATTGGAGCTTCAGCTTCAGCATCAGTCCTTCCAGTGAATATCCAGGACTGATTTCCTTAAGGTTGACTGGTTGGATCTCCTTGCAGTCCAAGGGACTCTCAAGAGTCTTCTCCAGCACCACAGTTCAAAAGCATCAATTCTTTGGCGTTCAGCCTTCTTTATGGTCCAACTCTCACATCTGTACATGACTACCGGAAAAACCATGGAAATACTTGAAATATGTCATGGAAACACTTGAAATACTTCTCCCGTGCCAACTGGCATGATGTTGATCTTGCCCGTGGAGGGCGCTGGAGGGAGAGGGGCGAAGGCTCGTCTCCTCTAGCTTCCTCCCCACCTCCTTCCTCCTTCCGTCTTCCGTCTTTCTAGTTCGGTCCTGGTCCAGGTGTCCTCCGAGCGGGGGTCTGCAGCGGTGTGGCCGGTCTTGCAGGCTGGCAGCAGGGCGCAGCTTTCTTTAGACCCAGTCTCTGTGGGTGGTTCAGCAGGTAAAGAATCTGTCTGCAACGCAGGCGGTGCCGGTTCAGCCCCGCGGTCGGGAAGATCCCCTGGAGGAGGAAATGGCCACCCACTCCAGTGCTCTTGCCTGGGACATCCCACGACAGAGGAGGCTGGCGGGCTGCAGGCCGCAGAGGCTGAGACACGATCGAAGCGGCTGAGGATGCAGGCATGCAGGGTCTGCAGGGTGGGGCTGCTCCAGCCTCGGCTCCGCTAGTCGGTGGCTCCCCCAGGGCGCGGCTGCAGCCCTGAGCGCACGGCAGCCAACAGCACCCAGCAGCTTTCTCGGCGGCTCCCTGGGCAGCCGTGCACCCTCTGCGGACGGCTGCCTCTGGCACCTCGGAGGGTGGCTCGCTAGCAAGTCCCAACAGGGACGGCCCCTCAGCAACTCCCCTCAATCCACTGAGCGATGACTGTACTCCTTCTGACAAGGTACACAGCTCAGCCCTAGGAGGACGGGAGCTCTGCCTTGGAACCTCTATTTTAGCCCTAAGCAAGGTCACTGCTCCTTATACCTGCAATTCCTGTATGCTTTAAAATTTTTTTTTTTTATATTGTAGTGGTGTTTGTCATACATTGACGTGAATCAGCCATGGATCTACATGTGTTCCCCTTCTCGATCCGCCCTCCCACCTCCCTCCCCATCCCATCCCTCTGGGTCTTCCCAGTGCACCAGCCCTGAGCACTTGTCTCAGGCATCCAGCCTGGGCTGGTGATCTATTTCACCCTTGATAGTATACTTGTTTCAATGCTATTCTCTCTGAACATCCCACCCTCACCTTCTCCCACAGAGTCTAAAAGTCTGTTCTGTACATCTGTGTCTCTTTTTCTGTTTTGCATATAGGGTTATCATTACCATCTTTTAAAATTCCATATATATGCGTTCGTATACTGTATTGGTCTTCATCTTTCTGGCTTACTTCACTCTGTATAAATGGGCTCCAGTTTCATCCATCTCATTAGAACTGATTCAAATGAATTCTTTTTAATGGCTGAGTAATATTCCATGGTGTATATGTACCACAGCTTTCTTATCCATTCATCTGCTGATGGGCATCTAGGTTGCTTCCATGTCCTGGCTATTATAAACAGTTCTGCGATGAACATTGGGGTGCACGTGTCTCTTTCAGATCTGGTTTCCTCGGTGTGTATGCTCAGGAGTGAGATTGCTGGGTCATATGGCAGTTCTATTTCCTGTTTTTTAAGGAATCTCCACACTGTTCTCCATAGTGGCTGTACTAGTTTGCATTCCCACCAACAGTGTAAGAGGGTTCCCTTTTCTCCACACCCTCTCCAGCATTTATTGCTTGTAAAAAATATGGAACACCTCATGAATTTGTGCATTATCCTTGCGCAGGGGCCATGCTAATCTTCTCTGTATCATTCCAATTTTAGTATATGTGCTGCCGAAGTGAGCACTCCTATATGCTTTTGAGTTTTCTTCACTCCTTACTGGTTATGCCCCATGACTCTAATCTTCTCTTACCGTTCAACTTTCCTTCTTAAAAACACTGTGTGATTTCTGTCTCCCCGTTGGACACGGACTGATACAGCTGACTAGCAGAGCTCGAGGGGTGAGACAATGCCTGGATGCTGCAGGGATTTTTAGTTCCGCAGGATGTGTGTAGATAGGCTTTGAGAACTGTGCGGCGGGGGGCGGGGAAGTTATTGGATACATTTTGTTTTGTTATTGGATATATTTTGAAATGGAAAAATGATTCGAGGGAAGATCAATTCTTAGGTAGGAACATTGAGTCTCTGCAGTGTGATTTTCCCGCCTCACTTAGAGAAAAGCCAAAGTCTTCACAGTGGCCTACAAGGCCTGTCGTGGCCCGATCACACTCTTCATCTGACCTCACCTCCAAGCCCTCTCGCAGGGCTCACTCCAGTGGCTCCAGCTATGCGGGTTTCTTTGTGGTCCTTGAATGCCCCTGGTGTGACCTGCCTCAGGGTCTTAGACCAGGAAGGGGGTACTTTCCTTCAGATACCTGCTCACTTAATTCATCGCTCCCTGCCAGACTTCTCTCCAATGTCACCTCAGTGAAGCCTTTCTTTTTAAAAATATATATTTATGGTTGTTCTGAATCTTGTTGGAAGCAGGTTTTCTCTAGTTGTGGCAAGTGGGGGCTGCTCTCCAGCTGCAGTATGCAGGCTTTTCATTTTGGAGGCCTCTCTTGTTGCACAGACCCTAGGTTTACGAATCAGTAGTTTCAGCCCATTGGGCTTAGTTGCTCTGCAGCATGTGGGATCTTCCTGAACCAGGGATCAAGCCCATGTCCCCTTCACTGGCAGGTGGATTCTTATCCACCATACCCCCGGGGAAGTCCACGCCTTTCCTTAAAGGAAAAAAAAATCTTTTGGCTACACTCTGAGGCATGTGGAACCTTCGTTTCCTGACCGGGGATAGAACCTGTGCCCCTGCATAGGAAGGTGGGATCTTAACTACTAGACTTTCAGGGAAGTCCCAGTGCGGCCTTTCCTGATCACTCTCTTTAAACTTGACACTCAGCCTGGCACTCCCTATCTCCTGTCAACCTTTCCTTATTTATTCCTCACATGTCAACTTCTAAGATGCTACAAAATTTACTTATTTATTTTGTTTATTGTTTCTTTCTCACAATAGTCAGGCTAGGATTAAAATATTTTTTCTGTCCTGTATCCTCAATACCTAGAATTGTGCCTAAATATTTGTGGATAAATGAATGGATGAATTCCTTAGATAATTAGGTCAAATATAATAGAAACTTAACACACTTTATCTGTAGTTTCTACAGATATTTGCGTGTGTGTATGTGTGTGTGTGTCTGTTCAATTATATAACCAGAATTAAAGAGATGACAGAGTTAATATTATGGACAGCCTCTTTTTCTTGAATTAGGAACTACTGTGATTGACTTTCTTTTAAGTTATATTTTAAAATTAATGATTTCACAAAACTGCAAGGTACTGGCATAAAAGCAGACATATGGATCAGTGGAACAGAAAAGAAAGCCCAGAAATAAACTCATACATCTACGATCAATTAGTCTTCGACAAAGGAGGCAAGAATATACAAGACAGTCTCTTCCTAGCAAATGGTGTGGGAAAAGCTGGACAGCTGCATGTAAATCGATGAAGTTAGAATACACCCTCCCACCATACACAAAAATGAACTCAAAATGGCTTCAGGACTTAAACATAAGATAGGACACAAGACAGGACATCATAAAACTCCTAGAAGTGATCATACGTAAAACATTCTCTGATAAATCATAGCAACGTTTCCTTAGGTCAGCCTCCAATGCAATAGAAATGAAACCAAAAATAAACAAATGGGACCTAATCAAACTTACCAAGCTTTTGCACAGAAAAGGAAACCATAAACACAATGAAAACAATCTACAGAATGGAAGAGAACATTTGCAAATGATATAATGGACAAGGGCTTAATTTCCAAAATATAGAAACAATTCAAAACAGCTCAACAACAGATAATCCAATTGAAAAATGGGCAGAAAATCTAAATAGACATTTCTCCAAAGAAGAAATACAAATGGTAAATAGGCACGTGAAAAGATGTTAATGCTGCTAATTATTAGAGAAATGCAAATCAAAACCACAATGAGGTACCTCCTCACACCAGTCAGAATGACCATCATTAAAAACTCTACAAATAAATACTGGAGTGGGTGTGGAGAAAAGGGAACTCTCCTACACTGTTGGTTGGAATGTAAGTTGATAACAGCTGTTATGAAAAATATTATGTAGTTTCCTCAGAAAACTAAAAATAGAATTACCATATAACCCAGCAATTCCACTCCTGGGCATATATCCAGATAAAACTTTAATTGTAAAATACACATGTGAAAAAAAACCATAATGCATCCTTATGTTCATAGCAGCACTATTCACAATTACCAAGACATGGAAACAATTTAAATGTCCATCAACAGCTGAATGGATAAAGAAGATGTGGTACATATGTGAAATGAAATACTTCCCAGCCACAAAAAAGAATGAAACACAGAAGTCCCCTATATAAGAACGAGTTCCATTCCAAGA
>CM035294.1:51054298-51122668 GCA_020226075.1 Hydropotes inermis | reverse complement strand
CTGAGTGGTAAAGAAACTGTCTGCCAAATGCAGGTTTGATGTAAGACATGCGGGTTCAATCCCTGGGTCTGGAAGATCCCTAGGAGAGGAAATGCAATCCATTCCAGTGTTCCTGCCTGGAGAATCCCATGGACAGAAGAGCCTGGCTCATAGGGTCACACAGAGCAGGAAGCAACTAAGTGACTTAGCCCAGCACAATAGGTTTATAATTCTTTTCACACAAATAAGATATAAAACACAAACACACAAAATAAAGAAAACGTTTTTAGTCTCACAGTACAGTGCCTTGAAAAGCACAGAGGTACCGTACAAGAGCTGGCACACAGGAGCTGGCCTCAAGCGAGCAGGGAAGAAGAGTTAGTGTCGAGAGGAGGGGGAGATGGTGGAGGCAAAGGACCATCAGCAATGGGTGATGGAGGGCGGGTTGCAATTTTACTCACACCTGACATTGATGGAACACGTGCGCATCTTTGAAAGTTCACAAAGATTTGCAGGTAGGGGACTTATTGGAATGTCATCTGCAGCAACATGGATTCAACTAGAGACTATCATACTAAGCGAAGTGAGTCAGAAAGAGAAAGACCTTATGATATCACTTACATGTGGAATCTAGAACACAAATCAACCTATCTGTGAAATGGAAACAGACTCACAGACATAGAAAACAGACACAGTGGTTGTCGAGGCAAAGAAGGAAGATGGAAGGATAGAGTGGGAGGCTGGGGTTAGCAGAGGTGAGCTATCATAATGTAGAATGGGTAAACACCAAGGTCCTGATGGATAGCACAGAGAACTAGATTCACTATCCTGTGATAAATCATAATGGAAAGTAATATTAAGAATGTACATATGTGTATAACTGAATCACTTTGTACAGCAGAAATTAACCAAACACTGAAAATCAACTATGCTTCAATTAAACAAAAAGAAAAATAAATAAAATTCGTGATTTCAGGGGACGTTTGCCATTTTTGCCCCCATCTGCTATTTCCCTTCTTAATAGCACCCCAGCTTTGCTTTGATGGACTACTGATTAGTGACATGATGACTCCTGACATAAGCCAGATGGCTGGAGGCATTTACATTCTTGAAAGGAGTGATATAAAGACCCCAAATGGGCAACACTATTCACCTCTGCGGCATTTCTCAAAGTGACCATTCATCAGGTCTGGCTAGCTCCTGTTTTCTCTGAGGTTGTGGTAGTTCCTGCCCTTTCTGAGTCTGTTTATTCCACATTTTGTTCCGTATTGCGAGTTACCCTCTCTTCTTCCCATACAGTCTTTTTCTGTTTAAGTTCCCTAGGCAGTTTCTATTTCTTGCAACCAGATCATCTTAACTGATGAAATAATTCACTTTATCATTAGAGGAGAATCTGTATCTTATTATATAGATGGAAAATAATATGCCCAGATCACTCGTTTTGTAGAAAATATGTTTTTAAAGCTACTGAATATTGAACATAAAATGACAACTTTTGATAGTGTATTTCAATCCTGATAGGCTAGAGGCATTTAGGCACATGAGATCAGGAAGTAGGCGTGATGTAATCTCTGCTCAAGTTACATTAGATATAACATACTATATTTTGGATGCCTCCTCTAGAGTTCTTGTCACTACCAGTAGTTTTAGAACACATGATTGATAGACTTAGACGCAATTATAGAAGAGCGTAGTTGTAGAGGAACTGGAGTCTGTAGCGAATTTATGCAACAAAATAGCATGTTACAGACTGTCTTGCCACACAGACAGCATCTTTGCTCTATAACAGCTAGAATAAATTTTAAAGAATAATGGAGACATGCTCCACATACCTCATCTCCAAAACAATAGAAACTATTCGCTGGCTTAATGAGAAGTTTAAAAAATCTGTTGGTGATGAGGTTAAGAAAGTTGGTACATTTTTCAACTCAAATTAAGTCAAGACATCATCATAATAAATAATGTGAGTCATCGTTGAAATGTCACAAAATCTGGAAAATAAAATCTGATACTTATAAAAAACCAAGTATTGGGAAAAATGTTCCTTTTTTTTTTTAACTGAGGAATAATTGACAGATAACATTATATTAGTTTCAGGGGTACAATGTAATGATTTGATATTTGTATATATTGCAAAATAATACATTCTTGATAATAGAGGTGTTTCAGATTAAAGAACTGATTTTTTTCCGCTGAAAAATTGATAAAGATGTTCAGATGATAATACATATAAAATAAACTTGTGTGTGTGTGTGCTCAGTCGTGTCTGACTTTGTGACTCCATGGACTGTAAACCGCCAGGCTCCTCTGTCCATGGAATTTTCCAGGCAAGAATACTGGAGTGGGTTTGCCATTTCCTTCTCCAGGCTATCTTCCCGACTCCGCGATCGAACTCACGTCTCTTGCATCTCCTGCATTGACTGGCGGTTTCTTCTACAACTTTTGGTGGGTTAGCTCCTATTTTAATAATTATGCTTTTCAAAAAAGCCCAGGACCAAACAAAATATGTGTGTGTGTGCTAGTTGTGTGTTGTGAGTTAAGTAATGAATCTAAGAAGCATTTCAAGAGAGGTTGCATACAGTTGCTAGTATAGGCTCGGTGCGATGGTGCCTGTGTGCTTCCTCTGGAAGGTCTCAACCAAGATTTCTGCACTTTCAACTTTCACTTGAATCCTGCTTATCAGGGTGTCTTGTCCTACTTTCCCCCCAGTTTTCCAAGGATGATGCTTCCCTGACTACTCCTGGAGACACAGTTTTGGTCTGATACTGCATCCTTACTTTTAGTATTGCATCTCCACTCACCTCTTCTGATCTGAAGTTGTGGTCTTTCCTGGGCATGCCTTAGGTGTACACGGTGGGGAGAGCAAGGGCCCAAGAGGCCAGGGAGGCAGACGTCTGCAGCAGGCTCTGAGCAGGCACCTGAGCTACTCCCAGCAGCTTGACACCCTTCTCAATGCTACTGACAGAAATGTGGCCGGGATTAAACAGAGGTTAGTGTGCATTAGAATCAGTTGGAGGGCTTGTTAAACCAGATTGCTGGGATCCACCCCCAGAGTTTCTGATTCAGTAAGTCTCAGGTGGGGCCTGAAATTTGCATTTCTAACAAACTTGCAGGTGATGCTGTTGCTGCTGGTCTGGGGCCCACACTTTGAGAATCCCTGGTATAACCTACTCATCCTCGGTTTACGATCAGCACAAAACTAACCTTGTTTCATTTATATTACTCACTCACATTCCTCTCCTCTTCAGTCACATTCTTCCATCCAGAAGCTCTTGGGAATGTGTCTGTAAAACAGAGTTCGACAAAATCCATGCAGTTGTCTATTTTTGTAAAGAACGTAGCCGCAGCCCTTTATTATGTGTTGTTTTGTTGGCTACTTTCGGGCTGCAATGGCAGAGTTGAGGAGTTGCAACAGACTGTGGACCCATACAGCCTAAAGCACTATCTGGCCCTTTATTGAAAACACTGCTGACCTAAAAATGTAACATACGTGTCCTAATATCGTCAAATATCTAGCAATATTCAGATTTCCTTGATTGCCTTGTAAATTTTTTTTTAAACATTTGCTTCGTTCAAATCAGGCCTATGTATTTGCATTGGTTCTGTCTTTTTATGACTTTTAATCTATCAATTCCCTAGTCTGCTCTCAACCTACTCTCTTTCTCCGAGTTCTTTCTTCCCCCTAGATTTCACATGTAAGTGAGATCATACAGTATTTGTCTTCATTTAACTTATTTCACTTAGCATAATGCCCTCGAGACTTATCCATGTTGTTATGAATGGTGGGGTTTCCTTCTTTTTAATAGTTGAATAATATTTCATTGTAGCTGTATGCCATATTTCTCCCCTCCCTCAGCTCTACTCAGGTATAATTGACAAAATCACAAGGTATTTAAAGTATACAAAGTGAGATCTGATATATGTACAAGTCATAAAATGATTTCTCCCGTTGAGCTTATTCACATATCACTTTACAGATTATTATTTTTTTGGTGAGAACATTTACGTTCTACTCTCTTAGAAAATCACAATTATGTTCATTATACAACACAGTGTTATCAGCTGTAGTCACCATGTTATACATTAGATTCCCAGACTTTGCTAATCTTATAACTGCAGCTTGCCATCCTTTTGCCAACCTCTCCCTATTTCCCCCACTCTTCAGCACCTGGCGACCACTTATCTACTCTCTCTTGCTACATACCTGTCAGGCTGATCTGCTCTGGGAGACTTCTTCCTGCAACCAGGGTTCTGATCTCCATCCAGTCTCTGTTTGTAAACTTTCTCCATATTCTAAGTCAGTGATTCTCAAACCTGGCTGTGTATTCTCAGTTCTGGCTGTGTATCAGAATCCCTGGTGGAGATTAAAAAAAAAATCTCTGAGGATGGGTCCCAGGCACATAGATTTAAAAATCTCCCCAGGTGATTCTAACGTGCAGCCTGAGCTGGGAATCAATGTTTCAAAAGCCAAAGTTTGCATTTCAGTATTACTAAGGGGATTTACTCCCTCAAAAGCAGTTCTGCAAAAGGCCTGCTCTTAATCTCTTGAACTTGAGAATTCCTACTGTTTGTGTAGCTCTGGGTTCTGTCTTTTCCTAGTGCTCAGATCTTGGAGGGTTGCTTGCTGACCAAATGGAAGGACTGTTTCATTTCACCATCTTTCACAAGATAAATAATCTCCCTATTGCAGACAAGCTGAAAATAGATTTTTCCCATTAGGCAGAAACTTGGCTACCAGAATACACCCCGTGCTATTGGGTGGCTGTTTTTTTTTTAATGTTCAGATGGTTTGCGCTGGGTGTTGTTCCTGGTTATAAGCCGTGGGTGGAGTTTTTAGGCCCATCAGGACAGAGGCAGCAAAGTCTGCATACGTCAGCCAGAAGGAGAAAAGAGGAATGGAAAGGCCAGTTGCTGTTGAGGATTTTAAAGGCTTTAAAATGTTGCCAACTGAGAAATGAGTTGTGCTGCTGCCCAATTATCCTTCTACCTTCTCTGGTCCACTGGCTCCGTGGGATCCGTGCACAGAGAGAAACAAACGATTCTTGGGCAGAGATTTGGAAATCAACCTTTAGAACTGTTGGCCAAATTCTAACATTAAATATGCTGAGATCCATCCTTCTTCCGTTTCTGGAGGCATCTCTTTGTGTACTGAGCACCTTGTTTAAATGCTTTTATAAAAAGGTGACATAAACACATTTCAGATTTCCTTCTGTGTCCTAGATCAAACAAATATGTATTGTTCCCAAACCTTTCCCTTGCCAGGAGGAAAAGAAGAATCCTATCTGAAAAGGAGAAAAAAATATTGACTCTAAGATCCTGCCTCATTTAAACTGTGCTTGTAAAAGTCTGTTAAGCAGGTCTCAGGAAAGAACAAATGTTAAAGTGCTTAAAGGCTTCTGTGTTCCTGAAGAGGCATTTGGAGGTAAACCGGTGAGGTATTAATCCAAGCATTGTCGACTTGGACAGGCAGCATTCAGGGCTCATTTTGTGGCACTGCTCAAGTCAGGGCTGAAAGGTGGGAAGGATTCCCACAGAGCAGAATCGAAACGAAGTCAATGATCACAGCCTAGAGACGGGGTCATTTAGGCATTCCAGGGAAGAAGACAACTTCTGGTGGGTTCCTTCATGGGGAAGCAACACAGCCCTTGGAAATCCCTCACCTCAGAGAGTTTCTTGCTGGGGCCTTGTTGTTTTCAGTCTTCAAAAACACCAGGCTGTGTGTGTGTGTGTGTGTGGGGGGACACACAGGAGAAGGTGGGAGGATGTAAAAACTTAAACAAGGAATTGACTTTGTCGTCCTAAGAAGAAGAAAGAACTGAGCATTGACTTAGCATTGGCTTTTTTTGGGTGCTTTATGTGTTACTGTGTTAATCTTCCTAATAATCTCTGCGGTGGATATTAAGCAATAGTAAAGTTATTAATCACAAGAAACTGAACATGTTTACTCATTTACTTTTGGCTGCACTGGGTCTTTGTTGTTTTGCGTGCCCTTTCTCCAGTTGCCACGGGCAGGGGCTACTCCTCGTTGCAGTGTGTGGGCTTCTCATGGTGTAGCTTCCCTGGTTGGGAGAGCAGGGGCTCTGGCTTCAGAGCCTGGGCCTAGTTATTCTGCGGGGCACGGAATCTTCCTGGACCAGGGATCGAACCTGCATCCCCTGCATTGGCAGGCACGTTCTTTTCCACTGCGCGGCCAGGGAAGTCCCACAAGCAATTTTAATATAAAACTAGACCTGGAAGTGAATTTGATATAGAAAATTTTCTTTTCCTCTTTCTCCATTTCCTCTAGGGACGTCAGAGCAGGATAGCTTTACGTGGCCATGGATAGCCTGGTATTGGTGGAATGCCTGTTCGTTTTGTCTTTCTGTTGCTCCAAGTAATTTCTTTGGGAAATCCTTCTCATTTCTTAATAAAAACCTCTTCCTTCTCCCGTTTCCCTGATAGGAACCAGACTCACTAACATGGAAAATACAGGTAACTGCCTTCTACAGAGAACAACAGTGAATGTAAATTGGTTCTCTTAAATCATGGGCTGTCAAAGAAAATAACTCCCCTGGACAAGACAGCCCCAGGAAGCTCTTTTCCTTCCCATTTTATTATATGAGTGGTTGAGAAAAGGTGTTTTCTCTGAGAAGACTGGGAAAATGTAACATTCTGGCTTATAAAACTTCTCAACATGGTCTGACTCCGAAGGCTGGTCTTTATTCTTTCAATAAAACCTAAGGTTCTTCTTGCCCAAACATTTTTGTCTGTCTTTAAACCCTAAAGGACTCTGGCAGCTAAAGGCAGGTCTAAACCCTAGAGCTATAAGTACTGTTTTGTAGATGCAGAATTTGGGGCTCAGGAAGAATACAGTATGTTTCCTAGGGCTGCCATAACAAAGACCACAGACAGGGTGGCTTAAGCAACAGGGATTAATTCTTACAGAAGACCAAGATCAAGGGGTTTGCAAGTTTGGTTTCTCCTGAGACCTCTCTCCCTGGCTTTTCGATGGCCACTCTCTCTTTCCTCCGTGTGAATGTGCCCTGGTGTTTCTCTCTTTACAAGGACACCGGTGATGCTGCATTAGGGCCCATTCTGATGGTCTCTCTTAAGCTTAGTTACCTCTGTCAAGGCCCAAGTACAGTCACATTCTAAGGCATGAGGGATTAGGGCCTCAACATGATTTCAGGGGAACACAATTCAGTCCATAGCAGGCAGGTAGGTAAAGTGGCCACCGGTAAGGGATGTAGTTGAGGCAAGAACCCATGTGTGTGTGACCATGGAACCCGCCCTTTAAATACCACCCTGAGGTTTTAGGGTCACTTCAGAGATGAGGCATTGTGGGTCAAAGAACCTGTATTAATGTCGGTTCCTAAGTCTTTTTACTTCATTCTCCATAAGTTTCCAGGATTTGTGAAGTGTTTTAGAGATAATCAAGATGTCTTCCTGTACTTTGTGACTTTGCTGGTCTGATTCTGATGAAGACTGTATCTAAACCCACCCGACCCATATAGTCACTGCCCCCACATTATCCACTCACAAATATTATGTGGATTCAGTAAATACAAATCTAGTAAAATTCAGCTGACCTTAGACATTTCACTTGTTATACTTGATTACAAATAACTTGTTCCATCAAACCAGTATTAGTTCTCAACAGCTGGGTAACACTTTATCTCAAAACCCAAGTCTTAAAACAATGATGAACATTTATTATGTTTCTCAGTCTTAGTGAGTTGGGAGTTTGGGATGTGTTGACTTTGCTGGGTCAGACTGTGTCCTTCAGAATTCCCTTTCTAGTATGTTTCCAGATAGGGTGGGCACCGAGAGATGCTATCTTTCGAGAGCTGGAGGATAGAGAAGAAGCATAACCATTTTTTAGCATGCGTATTCCTCCTCCCATTTGTTTTACTAGAATGAATCTGGATGCTGCTGGGGAGGGATTTTGCAGATGTAACTAAAGTCTTTAATCAGTTGTCTTTAAGTTAGGGAGATTGTTTGGGTGGGCCTGACTTATCCAGTTGGAGGGGAGATTATCCTTTCCTTTGTGGATATGAGTCAAACAGTTGGAAAGCCTTTTAAAATAGGGTTAGGTGAGAGAGGGCTGGGAGGAAAGAGAGAGAGAGAGTGTGCCCACATGAACGTGAGCGAGACACTTCCATCTGTAGGTGACATCCCTGCCTGCATCCATGGAGTTCCACCTTCGCTCACTTACTTGCTATTTGCTTTTGATCTTCTCTTCCTGCCTGTAAACGAACAGCTTTGGTCTGTGTGCCTGGGGCTTCCGTCTGCTTGTGACCGTTTCTTCCTGATTGCCTGCCTTCCTGATGGACTTCAGACTTGCCAAGCCAGTCCCCACAATTTCATAAGCCAATGCCTTGTTTTAAGTCCATATATTGCCTACTGATTCTGCTTCTCTGATTGAATCCTGACTTATATAGAATGGTTTGGCTGGGCTGTTCTGGCTTGGGGCTTCTCCTGAGGCTGTAGTCAGAATGTTGGTCAGTGCTGCAGTCATCCAAGGCTTGATTGGGACTGGAAGATCTTTTCCCAAGATGGCTCATTCATGCAGTTGGCAAACTGGGGTCGGCTGTTGGTTGGACGCCTCAGTTCCGTGCTGCGGAGACCTCTACATAAAGCCACTTGAGTATCCTCAGGACGCTCCGGGTGAGTGACCCGAAGAGCAAAGCAGAAGCAGACTTATCTTTTATTATCTAGCGTTAGGAGTCACACAGCATCATTCCACTGGTTCTGCTGGTGACCCACACCAGCCCTGAAACAGCAGAAGGGGACTGGGCAGGGGCGGGAGTGCCAGGAAGCAAGGGTCAGCAGTACCCATCGTGCAAGCTGCAACCACCAAGTTCTCAGTTCCCTTTTCCGGTGTTATGTAGATACGGGTATAATAATACAATGGATAAAAAGCCCCATGTAAAAATTTAAATCTTTAGCTACAATTTAACACATTTTAAATAATTACTTAATTTAAAGACAATTTAAATAAAAATATAAATATGTATTTTAAATAAAAAAGTAAAGGATTAGTAAAGTGAAGCTCATACACCTACTGGCCAGATTCAACAAATAGAGAGAATTTTGCCTCATCTATTTCCTTTACCACAGCTTTTTTTTTTTGGCTAAAGCATTTTAGAGCAAATTCCTGAACTTGGGTCATTTCAGCTGTAAATACTTCCATTTGCATTTCTGGTAAGTTTATTTTATTTTTAAAATATAACCTCTGAGCTATGATCACACTCAATAGAATTAGCAGTTCTTTAACATCATTAGATGTCCAGTCCATATCCAGGTTATCCTCATGTCTTCTTGCTGTTGGTTTGTTTGAAACAAGGGCTAAGCAAGGATAAAACAGTGCATTTGATTGTATGTTCACAAGGTTTCTTTTAACCAATACATTTCCTCCTCCTCGTTTCCCCAGAGCATTTCCACTTTTTCAGTGCTTCCTAGCACTGGTGAGTTTCAACCCGTTACAGTTACCATTTTTTCTGATTTCCTTTAAGCCAGTGGGGACCCATTTAAGGGCTTCTATTTCACTGTGACGCACATTCATTCATTGTTGAAACTTGTGTCCAAAAGGTCTTCCTGGAATGAGTAATTTATCCAAGAAGCCCTTTTCCTTTTAGTGGGAAATGGTAAACAAACTGCTTTTACGGGTGCTCATCACTACTGCGATATTTTGGAAGGTTATTTTATAACCCACTCAATAAGGCAGCAGATAAAAATAGCTGGATGTTCCATTTCTAATTTAATCTGATCTGACATATTGTGATACACGTTAAAGAAGCAGAGAGCACGGAACTGAAATTTCAGACAGGAGGTCTTGAAGGTGTGGGTTACTCTACCAGGTGACACTGTAGATAGGGTTCTTAGAAGCTGAGCTCAAGTGAAGGCCCACCCGAGGCAAAACTGCAGTTGACGTCATTCTTCTTGTTTTTTTAAGTATTTGTTTATCTGGCTGTGTCAGGTCTTCACTGAGGCATGTAGGATCTTCGTTTACTGCATGAGGGCTCAGTAGTTGCGGCTTGGAGCTCAGATCCTGCAGCACGTGGGACCTTAGTTTCCCCATCAGGAATCGAACCTGCATCCCCTGCATTGGAAGGTGGATTCTTAACCATTGGACCACTAGGGAAGCCCTGGCCTTATTCTTCTGACACCTCCCAGCTTCCTTATCGTGTCCTTTCACTGTTTCCTGTGTCTTCATTTCTTCTGACTCAGTGTTTTCAGGTACTGATTTTTTTTCTCTCACTTGGGAAAACCCCACTTATTTTCTTGTTGGTGACCATCCTCTGATGGAAGCAGTATATAGTGGGGAAAAGTGCAAGACTGTTGCAGCAAGGAACTGAGTTTCAATCCTGGCTCTCCTTTTCGCATTTTACAAAAAGGGCACCCAGGCAGAGACTGCTGAACCCCAAAAAGCACATAATTAATGCAGAACCTTCAGGCCTTCTGAAGGAAGACATTTCTAGCTTAAGAGTACCTTCCAGATGTCTCCCAAATTCTACCTTTTAATTATTTAATTCTGTTTGATAATAACTCTTCATCAAGTTTTGCCCCAGAAAAAAACCCCTTCCATAGGTATAAAAAAAATCTTAAAAATTTTTCCCAGTGTAGAAAGGCTTTTTGCAGAAAGACTCAGAAGATGGAAAACCCAGGATTCCAGGGATTAAAGTGAAAAGGACTTTTTTTTGGGCACTAGTGTAAATATGTCAAGCACAGTCATACTGGCATATGTTGTATTTTAAAATCATGCTTAAAACTGCCTCCTGTATTCTGGCAAGTGGAAGGCAAGAAGGCCACCGGTACAGCTGGTGCAAGTTATGGGATTCCCCCGGGCAAGTTTAGAGACTCCAAACTAATATGACAGACAGAACACTCCATCTGTTCGTTGCCCATTGAGATGAGCACCAGATATACAGACGCTTTAATATGGGCGGTGTGACTTGACAATAACCATTTATATTAAGTATCTTTCATTTTTACTTCCTTCTCATCTAAGTGTTTTAGAAGTAGCCACAAATATGAACTCCATAGGCATACATGTGCTGGTGAGTGAATATTTCAATCTTAATTATACTATATAAAGAAAAAGTGGGGACATATTTTGACACAAGTCACTTTATAAATCATGCCTACTGAAAAGTGTTTAATAAAAGCTTGGTGGCAGTTAATTCATGATATTCAAAATAACTGTGAGCAGCTCCATGAAGAATGTTTGAGATAAGAAAATGTAATAAACTATTTCTGAAACATGCTGTCCTTTTAAATACTTTGGATCATTGAAGAAAAAACTTAGGTAGTTAAACAGATTTTTAAAAGTGGACTATAAATTATAACATAAGTGAATACAGGTGATAGGATAAGTAAGGTTATTGCAACTTCCACTAATAACACTTAGCATCAATATTTTAAACTAATTTCAGTGTCTCTCACCTGGAGCAGCGCTTCACCTGCAGCAGTTCCCAGAGATCTGTCCTTTGTGAAGTGGGTCACAGGCAATTTGTGATTAATAATCAGTTGAGTTCAGTTCAGTTCAGTCACTCAGTCGTGTCCGACTCTTTGCGACCCCATGCCAGGCCTCCCTGTTCATCACCAACTCCCAAAGTTTACTCAAACTCATGTCCATCGAGTCAGTGATTAATAAAAGTTCCCATAAAAGTTCTGGTAAAAGTTTTGAAATGAATCACTTACTAGGAATTAGAGCAAACTCAAAGCGATCTGTACAAGGAGGTCATACAAGGACGTGGGACTCACTATTTCTTCACGTGATGCTGTGAGCCGGAGAAGGGGGAATGTGAACCACGTGTAGCACATTCCATCTGTGCAAAGCCCTCACTCTTAGCGGTCCCATGAAGGTCATCCATAACGGGTGTGGCAGTGGGTGCAATGAGGCTGAGAACTGCCAGATGCTTGTTGAGCAAAGGTCGACCATGGCGCTGGAGACCCTCTGTGGGCTGGACTCATAGAATCACCCTTGCTTCTTAGCTTTTAATGGTTCTCCAAGATAGATGGTGCTTGATATTTTGAGAGGCCCTATTGTGTGTCAACTAAACCTCTTTCCACAATACTTGTATGAAGTGTACTCTCAAAAGAGAGTGCTTGGGTGCCCAGAAATATATATTTTCTTGGACTATTGAGTAAGGATCCAGGAGAGGCAAAGTGTGACATCAACAAAAGTAAAAAAATAAAGTCATAAAAAGGAACAATGGGCCCTTTCTTGAGCTCTTTCTAAAACACACAATGTCATACTTCCATTAAATGTTTTGTGCATACATTTATCCTTGTAAGGCTCCTCTGCGGTATTATTAAGAGGTTTTATTATCTACCTTTTACAGATGGGATAACTGAGGCTGAGTGAGGTTAAGACCCTTTCTCAGGGTCCCAGCTGGTAAGTGACAGAGCCAGGTTTAAACCCAAGTCTTTGTGACGCCAACGGCCATAGTCTGGCTACTCTGTTCTATTATTGCCAAGTAAGGGCAAGGGTCCCAGTTTCAGAGACGCAATAAAAGTGGTAATTCTATACTAAGATGATTTACACTTTTAAAGCTTATTATACATTACAAAAGTTTTCACACATACTGTCTTTGTTGTTGTTCAGTTGCTAAGTTGTGTCTGACTCTTTGTGACCCCATGGACTGCAGCATGCCTGATTTCCCTGTCCTTCACTATCCTGGAGCTTGCTCAAACTTGTGTCCGTTGAGTCGATGATGCTATCCAACCATCTCGTCCTCTGGCATCCCCTTCTCCTGCCCTCAATCTGTCTTCAGTTCAGTTCAGTCACTCAGTCATGTCCGACTCTTTGCAACCCCATGGACTGCAGCACACCAGGCCTCCCTGTCCATCACCAAATCCCGGAGTTTACTCAAACTTATGTCCATTGAGTCAGTGATGCCATCCAACCATCTTATCCTCTGTCATCCCCTTCTCTTTCTGCCTTCAATCTTTCCCAGCATCAGGGTCTTTTCTAATGAGTCATTTCTTTGCATCAGGTGGCAAAGACAGTGGTGCAGTTATTGAAAGCCAGGCTTGGTTGAAAAGAACATCCTTTCTAAATTCTAGAAGCTTCCCTTTAAATATCATAGGCCCCAGATTTGGAGGGTTGCCTTTAGTGCCCGGAAGGAGCAGAGAGTTGGAGAGGAAAAGTGCAAAAGACCTGGCCCAATGATGGATGAGAGTCTTTAGGAAGCAATGATAGCAGGGCTTCTGTGCTGGTCCAGTGGCTAAGACTCTGCACTCCCAATGCAGGGGCCAGAGGTTTGATCCCTGGTCAGGGAACTCGATCCCACATGCTTTAACTAAAAAGACCCCACATGCTGCATCTAAACATCCTGTGTCCATCAACTAAGGCTCAACGCAGCCAAATAAATAAGTAAATAAATAAACATTAATAAAAGTAATCAGAGGTCTTTAGGGAAATCCTGGACAGCAATCCCATCACTGGGAACTAGGCTCCAGAGGGTCTTGAGTTCAGTGCTAGGAAGTAGATGGGGTTACTTCTTTGGTTGAGGTTTGGGTCTTAGTGTGGTCGATGTTTTGGTTCATAGGCTTGTAGTGGCCCCGTGAGGGGAGGATCGGGCAGTCTCATCCTGTTAAGCTCTGGCCACGTGACTCACTTCGACAAATGAAATGTGTGCAGAAATGGAGGGGGACTCTTCCAGGCAGAAAATGTTAAGACATATGACCAGTCATGCTTTAAAATGTGTTGTTACTATTATTCGATTTTACTTACTTGCTTTTATTAGCGGCGCCGGGCCTTTGTTGCTGTGGGCAGGTTTTCTCTAGCTGCGGTGAGTGGCAGTTCCTCTCTTGTTGCCGCTCACAGGCCGAAGAGGGCACAGACTCGGGAGTCGTGGTGCAGGGGCTGAGTTGCCCCGAGGCATGTGGGATCTTCCGGGACCAGGAATAGAACCTTGTACGCTGCAACTGCAGGCTGATTCTTAACCGCTGGACCACGAGGGAAGGTTCTTAAAATTTTTCTAAAATTAAAAAATAACCTCTGCCCTTTTTCCCTGTGGAAGCATGTGATGAGATGGAGCTCATGTCAAGGGACCAAGATGGGCAGAACTCCTTTGTCAGTTCACGGTGAGTGAGGAGACTTCCTTCTTAGAAGCTATTGCGACTCTTGGCTTCTCCCTGCACTACAAACTATGCTTTTCTGACCAATACATAGTGTGAAGGTTCTATCCCCATGATATAGTCTATACAACTCCATCAGCAATAATTATCCTTAATTTAAGCTGAAGGGTGTAGTTGGATTAAATTTCCAGCCTAGGGAGGAAGCATGTGACCGGGGTTTCCACGAGTCTTATTTGCTGCCTTTTTAATGGCATCTGTTGCTTTCTGCTCCTATTACAGTTGCTGATGATACATTTTAACTCGTTCACTAGGATGAGGATTCCTTGAGGAGAGGAAGCAGGTCTGTGTCACTTCTGCATGAAAGTTCATTCTTTGCAAAAGTCATGTCATGTCATACCGTAGTAGAAACGATTGATAGAATCTTGGTTCATCTGAAACCGCTGAAAACAGAAGCGCAGCAGATGCTTTGGAGGTAATGGTTTCCTAAAACACAAACAAATTCTTCTTGTTACATTACAGAGATAACTGTCAAGTAGAAAAGAACCTTCCTCAAGCATGCTGAATGGAAGTTTTTGCAATTATAAGCTCTTCAGATAAAGGGAAAAAAAAATCATTCAGTTCAGTTTAGTTCAGTTGCTCAGTCATGTCTGACTCTTTGCGACTCCATGAACCACAGCACGCCAGGCCTCCCTGTCCATCACCAACTCCCGGAGTTTACCCAAACCCACATCCATTGAGTCGGTGATGCCATCCAGCCATCTCATCCTCTGTCGTCCCCTTCTCCTCCTGCCCTCAATCTTTCCCAGCATCAGGGTCTTTTCCAATGAGTCAGGTGGCCAAAGTATTGGAGTTTCAGCTTCAGCATCAGTCCTTCCAATGAACACCCAGGACTGATCTCCTTTAGGATGGACTGGGTGGATTTCCTTGCAGTCCAAGGGACTCTCAAGAGTCTTCTCCAACACCACAGTTCAAAAGCATCAATTCTTCGGTGCTCAGCTGTCTTTATAGTCCAACTTTCACATCCATACATGACTACTGGAAAAACCATAGCTTTGACTATGCAGACCTTTGTCAGCAAAATAACGCCTCTGCTTTTTAATATGCTGTCTAGGTGGGTCATAGCTTTTCTTACAATAAGCAAGCGTCTTTTAATTTCATGGCTGCACTCACCATCTGCAGTGATTTTGGAGCTCAAAAAAATAGTCTCTCACTGTTTCCATTGTTTCCTCATCTATTTGCCATGAAATGATGGGATGGATGCCATGATCTTAGTTTTTTGAATGTTGAGTTTTAAGCCAACTTTTTCACTCTCCTTTTTCACTTTCACTGTGAAACTCTTTGACTTTCACTGTAGATCACTTTTGGATCTACAGGGACATGTCAGATACCATTGGATCCACTAGATCACATGGCAGAGTGTCCTACACGGCAACCTGGACTTATTTACAAAGACTTCTCTTTTGCTAAGGGATATTTTGGCCTATTTCTACAATCACTTGAATATACACATGCTATACAATCATTTGAGTTTTTTTCCTCCACTAATTTAGAACTTAAGTAAGGAAAAATGGACTCGTATGTTCCTCAAACACTCTAACATATGGGATGCGGGGACTCTGGCTTCTCTTATTTAAATGTATAAGGAAAGGGTGATTCCCTGAAGCTGGAGCTCCTCAGGACACCCAGTGACACGTGTAAGATAATCTGACATGTGTAAGACATAGGTCCTAAAATGGAGGAAAGGGCCCAACAGTGATGACCCTAAGACTACTTATCTGATGCCAACTATTTATCAGAAAGTAGGAAATACAGTTAATTATCTCTTTGGTCTTTCTCACTGCACTAAGCGTGCAGTTTGACTGATGGGCCCATCAGTCATTTTGGTCCCACAGCCTATAAATAACAATCCTATGCTTCCATGAAAAGAAGGGCCTTCCATGAAATGGAGAAGCATTTTGACTATGTGAACCCTGTAATTTCAAACTCTTTGCTGCTTTTCATATTTACTTTGTATTCATTCAGGCCAACCTGAACAGAAATGCTAATTTAACCCAGTTTAAAAAACAAAGCAGACAGAGATTTCACTTGAAATGGGATGGTTTTTATTCTTGTCATCTCTGCCTCGGACACAAACATTTAATATTTAAATGTTACTCCCTGTGAGATCTGGACTTTCTGCATTTTGTGGCTATGACAGGATTCAAATTTGATTCCATCTTGTGTGAAAATATCATTTCAAAGTGTGTGCCCCAGGAGAATAATAACAAACCCAAGTCTTGGCATTTTTTAAAATGGACTTTTTTCAGAGGTCTCTTAAAATATGATTCATCCTGTCTCCTTCTAGACACCAGGAATTCAGCAGTGATGCTTTTCACTTTCTCCCAAGCTTAGTTTGAATCTGTTACTAATGACTTACGGTAAGCAAAATGATTAATTGCAAAATGAAGATTATTGTGTCTGCATTTAACACATTAATTATAATATTTTATAATATGTTAACCTTGCCCTTTTATTCTAAATTTAAATGCTACATTAATTGTATCTAATTATAATTAGACTAGTTAAAACCTATCTGTTTTCCTTTGTTATTAGTATAATCCTAAAAACACCTGCCCAGCATCTACTAAACACTAGGGTTGCAGTGATTAATAGTCACAAATCCTGTGAAATCACTTTTTATCCTTAAGCAGTCTGAACAAATTGGGCCATTAAAATATCTTCACTTAAATGCTACACTACTCTGGAATGTTTCATAAGGTTGCATAAATCCTGTCACTTCACATCCCATAATTCACATAATATGACAAATGCAGTGCAGCGTTTAACCACTTAGCATCCGTGACTGACCGTGGCCTGGCAAAGCTTAGTGGGCATGTTGTTCATTTTAAAAATGCATAAAATTATGTTTTTTTCTATTTTTTATTTAAATATATTTTTTCTTAATTTTTGCAAGGTTGTGTTTGTTTCTGCCACAGAACAACACAAATAAACCATAATTATACATACACCTCCCTCCCTAGCCTCCCCACCGGCCTCCATCCCATCCCTCCAGGTCATCACAGAACACAAAACGGGCTCCCTGTGCCACACACCAAGTCCTCACCAGCTCTCCATTCTACACCTGAGAGTATGCTTATGCTGATGCTACTTTCTCCATCTGACCCCGTCGCTCCCTCCCTCGCTGTGTCCACAAGTCTCTTCTCTGCATCTGTGTCTCCATTCCTTCGTGCAAATAGGTTCATCAATATCACTTTTCTAGGTTCCATACACATGCATTGATGTACTATATTTGTTTTTCTCTGACTTACTTCCCTCTCTATAACAGGCTCTAGGTTTATCTGCCTCACCAGAACTGACTCAAATTCATTCTTTTTTATTTCTGAGTAATATTCCATGTATACAACACCACGTCTTCTCTATCCGTTCACCCGTCGATGGACATCTAGGTTGCTTCTGGCTCAAAATGGGAGACAATAATTGCAAATGAAACAACTGATAAAGGATTAATCTCCAGCATATATAAGAAGCTCATACCACTCAATATTAGGAAAACAGACAGCCCAAACAAAAAATGGGCAGAAGACCTAATCAGACATTTCTCCAAAGAAGAGATACAGATGGTCAATAGACACAGGAAAAGAATCTCAGCATCCCTAATTATAAGAGAAAAAGCTACAATGAGGTATCCCCTTACACTACTCAGAATGGCCATCATCAAAAAATCTACAAACAATAAATGCTGGTGAGGATGTGGAGAAAAGGGAACCCTCCTACACTGTTGGTGGGAATGTAAACTGATACAGCAATTATGGAGAACAGTATGGAGATTCCTTAAAAAACGAGGAACACATCTACCATATGACCCAGCAGCCCCACTACTGGGCATATACCCTGAAAAAACCATAAGCAAAAGAGACATATGTACCCCAATGTTCATGGAAATAGTCATTTTAAGATTTTCCTTAAAGAGGATTTTCTTGTTTGGGTTCTCCCAGACTTTTTTTAATAGTCTCTATTGTAATAGTATTCAAATGTCATCCTGAAGGAGAACTGACTTTAGCAAATCTACTGTGTAAGTTCTATCTTTTGACACATGACAGAATGACCAGCTAATTCACACTTCAATTAGAGTTGGCTCTTTTGCTGTAGACTATTTATATGACTAAAAAGGTAATTAATAAAAATGTAGAAACATTAAAAAAAGCACTACTATGCCTCTATCTAGCTTTTGTTTTCAAAGTTTGTTGTGGTCAGAAACATAACAAACATTTCTGCTCTATGCTAAGTAGTCCAAGACAGTGCCTAAGAGAAAGATTTCTGGAGTCAGACTAGATTTGAATCTCAAACTCACCACTTTACTCTGTGACCTTGAGCCAGTTACTTAACCTCTCTGCTCTTAAGTGTCTTTATCTGGAAATTGAAAATCTTAAAAACACCTAGCTTGTGGGGTTTTTCTGAGGATGTAAGTGTAAAAGGTTTTGAACCATATTTGGCCTATGGTAAATGTTAATATTAGCTAATGGCTCAGATCATGAACTCCTTAGTGCCAAATTCAGACTTAAATTGAAGAAAGTAGGGGAAACCACTAGACCATTCAGGTATGGCCTAAATCAAATCCCTTATAATTATACAGTGGAAGTTAGAAATAGATTTAAGGGACTAGATCTGATAGAGTGCCTGGTGAACTATGGATGGAGGTTCGTGACATTGTACAGGAGACAGGAATCAAGACCATCTCCAAGAAAAAGAAATGCAAAAAAAGCAAAATGGCTGTCTGAGGAGGCCTTACGAATAACTGTGAAAGAAGAGAAGTGAAAAGCAAAGGAGAAAAGGAAAGATATACCCATTTGAATGCAGAGTTCCAAAGAATAGCAAGGAGAGATAAGAAAGCCTTCCTCAGCAATCAATGCAAAGAAATAGAGGAAAACAATAAAATGGGAAAGACTAGAGATCACTTCAAGAAAATTAGAGATACCAAGAGAACATTGCATGCAAAGATGGGCTCAATAAAGGACAGAAATGGTACGGACCTAGCAGAAGCAGAAGATATTAAGAAGAGGTGTCAAGAATACACAGAAGAACTGTACAAAATAGATCTTCACAACCCAGATAATCATGATGGTGTCATCACTCACACTCACCCAGAGCCAGAAATCCTGGAATGTGAAGTCAAGTGGGCCTTAGGAAGCATCACTATAAACAAAGCTAGTGGAGGTGATGGAATTCCAGTTGAGCTATTTCAAATCCTAAAAGATGATGCTGTGAAAGTGCTGCACTCAATATGTCAGCAAATTTGGAAAACTCAGCAGTGGCCACAGGACTGGAAAAGATCAGTTTTCATTCCAATCTGAAAGAAAGGCAATGCCCAAGAATGCTCAAACTACCGCACAATTGCACTCATCTCACACGCTAGTAAAGTAATGCTCAAAATTCTCCAAGCCAGGCTTCAGCAATATATGAACTGTGAACTCTCAGATGTCCAAGCTGGATTTAGAAAAGTCAGAGGAGCCAGAGATCAAATTGCCAACATCCGATGGATCATCGAAAAAGCAAGAGAGTTCCAGAAAAACATCTATTTCTGCTTTATTGACTATGCCAAAGCCTTTTTCCTGTGTGGATCACAATAAACTGTGGAAAATTCTGAAAGAGATAGGAATACCAGAACACTTGACCTACCTCTTGAGAAACCTGTATGCAGGTCAGGAAGCAACAGTTAGAACTGGACATGGAACAACAGACTGCTTCCAAATAGGAAAAGGAGTACATCAAGGCTGTATATTGTCACCCTGCTTACTTAACTTATATGCAGAGTACATCATGAGAAATGCTGGGCTGGAAGAAGCACAAGCTGGAATCAAGATTGCCGGGAGAAATATCAATAACCTCAGATATGCAGATGATACAACGCTTATGGCAGAAAGTGAAGAGGAACTAAAAAGCCTCTTGATGAAAGTGAAAGAGGAGAGTGAAAAAGTTGGCTTAATGCTCAACATTCAGAAAACTAAGATCATGGCATCCGGTCCCATCACTTCATGGCAAATAGATGGGGAAACAGTGGAAACAGTGGCTGACTTTATTGCAAAGAGTCAGACATGACTGAGCGACTGAACTGAACTGTACATCAAGATGTATGTGGCACCTTGGAAGCCTCTAAAGGTGAACTACAGCATATATTGCCTTCAGAATTTTGGAGCAAAACTCTGCTATCCTTTGTAGATGACTATTTTTCTTTGGAGAAACAACTTATGGCTTATAACTAGGCCTTACTAGCGAGTCAACACTTAACTGTGGGCCATCAAATGAGCCTGAGCTGCCTCTTATAAGCTGAGTGTTGGCTGGCCCCCCAGATCATAAAGCTGGGCCTGCAGTACAGCTTGAGAAGTCCTGAAGGGACAGGTGAGTTGAATGAACAGGTGGCACAGATGCCCATGGCCCTGACTCTTGCTATCTTTCCTCCTCTTTCTCAACACACATGAGTAGCCTCTTAGGGAGTTCCCCATGACTAAAGTTGGCTGGGGAAGAATACAATTCAGGCCTAGTTTATGGATCTGTATGCTATGTGGCCCAAACCAAAGCAGATAGCTCAGTAAGTACTATTAGCCCCCTCTGAGGTGGCTCTGATGTAACAGTAGTGAAGGAAAGTCTTATTGTTGGACAGTAATTCAAGGAATACATCTAGTCATTTTCCCTGGAAGAAGAGATGCCTTGAGATATGGCTCTTTGCTGATTCATGCATGCATGCATGCATGCATGCTAAGTTGCTTCATTTGGGTCTGACTCTCTGTGACCCTACGGATCTCTGTTCATGAGATTCTCCAGGCAAGAGGACTGGAGTGGGTTGCCATCCCCTCCTCCAGGAGGCCTTCCTGACCCAGGGATCGAACTCACATTTTTTATGTCTCCTGCATTGCTAGTGGTTCTTTACCACTAGCGTCACCTGGGAAACCCATGCTGATTCATAGACCATGGCTAATGGTTTGATAAGATGGTCAGTGTTATGGGCTGGAATGTGTTTGCCTAAGAAGCAACACAACTGGAAAATTGATGACAAGGAGGGGTGTGGATAGATCTTTCTGAATGGTCATAGGGCATGAAGATGTGACTGTTCATGAAAGAGCAACCTCAGTAGAGGAGAATCTTAACAATCAGATGGAAAAGGTGCCCTACTCTGTGGACGTCAGTCAGGTTCTTTCCCTAGTCAATCCACCCTTGTCCAACGGGCTCATGAACAAAGTGGCCATGGCATCAGAGATGGAGGTTATATATGAACTCAACAACATGGACTTCTGCTCACTAAGGCTGATCTTTTACAGTCACTTCTGAGTGCCCAACCAGCCAATTGCAGACCAACTCTGAGCCCCACTACATGGCAGCAGTCCCCAGGAGGATGAGACCTGGGGATGGGTTGATTATTGTACATTGGACCACATCCACCTTGGAAGAGGCAGTACTTGGTTCTTACTGAAAGTGACACTCTTGATATGAATTTGTTTTCCTTGCCCTCAATGCTTTTGCCAAAACCACCATCTGTGGAGTTGCAGAGTATGATTCATGTCAAGGTATTCCCACAGCATTCCTCCTGACCAAGGAACTCATTTACTAGTAATTGAAGTGCAGCCGTGGACTCGTGCTAATGAATTTTACTAATCTTACTGTGTCCCTCATTGTCCAGAGGTCACTGGTCTGTTAGAATGCCAGACTAGCCATTTGCAGATTTAGTTTCCATGCCAGCTGGATAGCAATACCTTGTAGGTTAAGATCCAACCCTCCAGGATGTGGTGTATGCTTTAAATCAATGACCAGTGTGTGATGCTATTTCTTCTATTACTAGGATCCTTGGGTCCAGGAAAACTGTGAAAGTTGGGAGTGGTTCCTTTCACCATTGCCCATCGTTGTTGTTGTCAGCACTAAGTCATGTCTAACTCTTTGAGACCCCATGGACTGCAGCACACCCAGCTTCTCGGTCGTTCATCATCTCCTGGAGTTTGCTGAAACTCATGTCCTTTGAGTCGATGATGCCTTCCAATCATCTCATCCTCTGTTGCCCCTTTCGCTTCCTGCCCTCAATCTTTCCCAGCATCAGGGTCTTTAGCCACTAGTTATTGAAGGTCAGCATGGGGCGCCAGTCACCCTTGGGTTTCAGGCATGTTGTCACTGATCCGTTGGCACGTCTTGGTAGGACAAGGCAGCAGCCAAACCCATAGTCCCTCCGGCTCCTGCTGGATCACCTCCTTCAGCTGCTCGGAATCCTGGGCCAGGTGTGTGTGTGGTCCGCATGTGTGGTGAAGAGCACCAGCTCCTTCTGCAGACCACCTGTGTCCCTGAGGTCAGAGGTGGCAAGGCGTGAGGGGCCCAGCTTGTTCTTGCTGTCCCCTTTGCATGCCCGGCTCTTCCTCCCGACTGGTGGTCCTGAGCTCCACAGAGACTTCAAGCCCACAACAGTCAAGGAGACCAACAGCCTCCAAAGAATTCCTCAGCAGCTCCCACTATTGGATAAGGGGCGAGCCCCATCGTAAATCCCGCCTGGTGGTTCTGCTTGTCTGACAAAGTCCAAGGGACACAGCATCCCTCTGACAGTTTCCAGGGGAGAACTTGGTCTTCTTAGTCGTGTATGGGTCTGTTTCCTGCTTCTCAGAATTTTCTAATTCACTGTTGTCTCGACTCCTGTCTGTCGTCTCGTTTATGTCCCGAGTCAATTGCAATGCAGAGCATGGTGACTTCTTCATTTACCTCAGACGCCGCTCATGAAGGCAGGGAATTTCATAAAACTTTTATGGTTAAAAACGAGAATTGCATTGAAACAAAATACCTATAGCAGATGACTTAAAAACGGAATATTTTCCCGTCTTGTTTTGAAAAGTCCAGCTCCCTGGCCTTCTGCCAACTGTCAGTTTCTTTTTCCTCCTTCTGTCTTCTCTTTGCCTCTCTAATCTGCAATCCTCTCCTGGCAACTCAACATTCCTTTCATTAAAATGTGTGGAACAATTCAGCTCTCTCATCGTCCTGGCCTTGATCACGCTGTTGCGTGCTTTCCCTTTCATAACCAAGGAGGCCATCAGAGAAAAGGCGATCTCTCCTGAAGACGAAGTTTGCTGCCAGTCTGTAAGCCCTGAGCCCCCACCTCCGTGTGGTGAACTCTCTTATACTAGCTCTCAGTGGAAAGGGACACCATACTCTCTGTCATCCCATCACAGATTTACTCCAAATCAATCCTATAAAACCAAAAGCTTAAAAGAAAGATTGGCAAGATGATTGTCTTAGGAGATGTAGGTCCTGCTAAGGAAGAGCGTTGAGAACGTTTTGAATTGCAGGCAGTTCGTGCCAGCTGTGGGTTGCAACTGTTTTTTCCCTGGTGAGTTGTTTAGGATGTCATTGTGTATAAATTTCAAGCTACCCTTCTAGAAGCTTTCACTTAGAAAGTTAATATTTCACTTTTTTAAGAGTAAAAAGGAAACCCCAGGCTGTGTTTTGGCATGTGAAATTCTGTGCAAATGGTAACATGTCTTTCTCCCTTTCGGAGATATATGTATTCGCCAAGTAAAAAAATACAATCTAAGAAAGCAACAGAAGTATAGCAAGGTGGGTATTTAAATTCAGAGAAGGAGGTGAAAAATACAGAAGATTGAGGAAAGTGGGAGAGTTATTTTTTAAATTTATCCAAACTTGAACATAAGCACCTTATTTTAGCAAAAGAATGACTTATAGCTATGCTAAGTTTATCATTATATTATGAATTTTTACATGGCCCCACAACTTTCCAGGATATTTGAAAAAAAACTCTCCAAACTGAGAGACTGATAATGTTTCATTGCCTCATTACTATTTTTGTGCTACAAGTTAAGTTATAATAAAGTTACATTAAAGTTTGGAAATTTTATTTTATTAAGTTAAAATATAAATTGAAAGGAAAACGTAACCTCTTCTTGATTGGGGAGATTTTAATCACAGATCTCAGTGTGTGATGTCTTGTCTACGTCTTTCTTCCCCTACGTTGAAGAGCGGAAAGAGGAGTTTTGAGGGAGAGAGAGCCTGAGGGAAATGCCTTCAGTAGTCGCTGTGCAGAAGGACAGACAGATGACCTTGTGGGCTCACTACCCATAGTGCTCCTGGCTCGGTACCCGGAGTGCTGCACGTCCTATACCCACGGTACCCTGGCATCCAGTTGACTTCATGTCGCTTTAGTGGTTTGACCAGAGCCCCAGGACTCAGAGTGTGAAGAAATCCTCCCAGATTCTCCTTTAGGAGTCCGTTCATCACAGTTGCTCTAAAGCAATGGTTTCTTAACCTTACCTGGTTCATGGAGGTCTGGAGATTCTAAAGACCCTTTCCAGAGTAAAATGCACAGACGTATATGCACAAAAAATTTGCAAACAAAATAAGATTTGTAGACCCCATGAAAGCTATCCAAGAGCTAAGGTAAAATCTCTAGTCAAAATCATTGTCTACTGGATAATTGTATGGGCCTTCTTATTTTCAAACATAGAAGAAACTTTTCCAAAAATTTCTGGCTTAGTCCTGAGTGGCACTCAGCTTGTCTGGAACTTAGAGGAGGAAAATATGGATTCATATACCCTTACAGCTGTTTAACTCAGGCTGAATGAATTCTAGGTGGGGCCAACCACATTGTCTCTTCTTTGCTGCTGAATTCTAGGTGCATAAATGGTACTTCGGCTTCCCTGATAGCTCAGTTGGTAAAGAATCTGCCTGTAATGCAGGAAACTCCTGTTTGATTCCTGGGTCAGAAAGATCTGCTGGAGAAGGGAAAGGCTACCCATTCCAGTATTCTGGCCTGGAGAATTCCATGGACTATACAGTTCATGGGGTTGCAAAGAGTTGGACATGACTGAGCAACTTTCAGTTCACTTCAAATGGTTCAGTTCAGTTCAGTTCAGTCGCTCAGTTGTGTCTGACTCTTTGTGACCCCATGGACTGCAGCACGCTAGGCCTCCCTGTCCATCACCAACCCCTGAGCTTGCTCAAACTCATGTCCATTGAGTCGGTGATGCCAACCAACCATCTCATCCTCTGTCGTCCCCTTCTCCTCCTGCCCTCAATCTTTCCCAGCATGTGGGTCTTTTCAAACGAGTCAGCTGTTCGCATGAGGTGGCCAAAGATTTGGAGTTTCAGCTTCAACATCAGTCCTTCCAATGAACACCCAGGACTGATTTCCTTTAGGATGGACTGGTTGGATCTCCTTGCAGCCCAAGGGACTCTCAAGAGTCTTCTCCAACACCACAGTTCAAAAGCATCAATACTTTGGTGCTCAGCTTTCTTTATAGTCCAACTCTCACATCCATACATGACTACTGGAAAAACCATAGCTTTGTCTAGATGGACCTTTGTTGGCAAAGTAATGTTTCTGCTTTTCAATGTGCTGTCTAGGTTGGTCATAGCTTTTCTTCCAAAGAGCAGAGGATACTTCAAATGGTATTTCCAAGGAGCAAATGGTACCCAATAAATAATTGTTGGAAGCTTTTGCTTTAGAGTATAAGTTTACAGTGGGCTTCCCTAGTGGCTCAGATGGTAAAGAATTCGCCTGCAATGCAGGAGATCCAGGTTCAGTCCCTGGGTTGGGAAGATCCCCTGGAGAAGGGAATCGCTACCCACTCCAGTATTCTCGTCTGGAGAATCCCATGGACAGAGGAGCCTGGCAGGCTACAATCTAAGCAGTTGCAGAGTCAGACACAACTGAGCAACTAAGCATGCACCCACACGTGTAAAGTGGGGTGAGAGAACAAAGTGGGCTGGTGTGCACTCATGGAGTAAGAGGAGTGCACCTGGAACTTGAACGATGGGTAAGATGTGTAATTGGGTGTGTGGCCCCTCAGAGAATCTGGACCAACCCATCAATAAGGGACTCCCACCCTCCTCTACTCACTCATAATGGAGGGAAACCTGGATTGGATAAGAAATTTGAGCTGTGGGTAAGGCTGCTGGAGGACCAAGGAAATTAGGGAGTCCTTGATATAGTGATGGTCCAAGTGTTGAGGAAGAAAGTCTAGTCATTGGACAGGGGAAGCATGCATGCTACCTAACTGAGCTAAGCGTCCCCAGTTTGGAGTAAATTGGAAAGACGGGGTTATCTAATTTCAATCCTTTATCCTACTTCAGTAAAAGTGGACAAGGTTAGTGTTGGGGTTTCTGAGGGAGCAAGCAATTTGCAACCCTTTCCATCTAAATTCTGAAACAATTGAGAAATAGACACAGGAGTCCAACTGCAGTAACCAAATAGCTTCATTACTCTAAGAGCTTGGTGAGTGAACGTGGCCTGAAATGTATACCAAAATGGACTCTTAGAACTTGTCACCTCCCCTCCTCCACCATCCCCAAGATCATGGGGCTCCCTTGGGGAGAGTCAGAGAAGACTATTGAGGTTCAGATCCCAGCTTTGCCACTTTGTAGTTCACTTGCTGTGGAATCCTGGGCAAAGCATTTGCTTCTCTTTTCTGTGCCCCGGGCTTTTCATCTATAAAATGGGGATGATAATTATAGTGGTCCCCAACATATGGACAAATAAGAGCACATTCCTAAGTCCAATTTCCTTCTCAGTCCAGCAGAGTTTATCCTGGGTACACAACTAACACAATTAGCTTTGTGGTTCTGCACTGTAATAAGTTTATGATCCTTTTCACACAAATAATACATAAAAACCAAACAAATATAAAAATAGGCAGCAACAACAACAGAAACCCCGTGTATAATCTTACAGCACAGTTCTCTGGAAGGTACAGTAGTATAGCTGCATAAAACAGCTGTTTCATCCAGGGACTGGTATCAAGAGAACAGGCAAGTATAGTCCCTAACTGGAGGAGGCAGAGGAGGTGGGGGATGGTCGTGCTGAAGGATCTGGATATTTTTAAGGCTCTTGATAACAAATTGCTCTGGGGAGGAGTCATTCTGTTTAGCTTCTTCTATCCCCTAGCCCAGAAACTTGAGAAGGTACCCATACATTGTAGGTAATTTTTACATTTTAAAGCAGGTAAGCAGAAAAAGCAAGGGCATTTTAGAGAAGGTAAGCAGTTGCACAAATATCTTCTGTCCGAGACTCCAAATGACCTGCTTTCCTTCACACAGCATCGTGACTCAGCAGCAGGAAAGGCGATAGGATTGGACTCGGGGCCAGTTCCCCAGGGGGAACAGAGCTGGGGACCAGGCCCGGGGGCTGGGTTCAGGCTTCAGGGATGCTCAGAGAGGCATTAACACCTTCTCCGCCCGGGCTTGGGAACATCCAGACACTTCTCTGAGCACAGTTCTCCAATCTGCTTTCAGCCGACTTTCACGTTCTCAAGTTTAACCTTGTCAGGCTTGATGATCAACAAGGTTGCAATGAGTATTCATAGAAATTGGTACAGAAGTTAATGTCCAGATCTGCATGAAACGCAGGCAGCAATGAAGACAGTGACACTTACCAACCTCGACAGGAAGGACAAAAGCCTAAACTCTACAAGGAAACGTTTGTAGCCCTCATCAGCGCGGCGCTGTATATTGCAGACAATCCACGCACTTTAGAATCTCAGGATCTAAGCATTATGGAAATGACAATGACAACTTGAGGAGAGCTGTTGTCTTTGTGAGAAGATTCTTAGAAACATGAACTGCTTTTCAGCGTCCTTAAGAATCTCTTGGTTTCAGGTACTTTCTTCTGTAAATTTATAAGACATATATCAAATTCTTCCCGAATCTTTGTCGTTTCTGGATATTTATGGTCAATTATTAATAAGTAGAAAAATGAAAGGAGGAAGAGAAAAGACAAATTTTACAGATATGTTTTGCTTTTTCCATACTTTCCGAAAAATTGTAGCAATATGGCATACATTCATATAACGTAGAGGATAATCTCTGTTTAAGGCATGGTGAAGAATAGATGAATTCATGGTATGCAAAGTGAAAGAAATCCCCCTTAATGAATGTGCTCACTAGAAAAAAATGTGCTCACTAGAAAATTCCCAATCTTCTGGTTTTAGTTGGCTTTGGGTGCTTGGCTTTTACGTTATACATGGGGGAGGGTATCTGCTCTTTTGTGTTTCACTGGTATGGGCTGTAGTATCAATGTGTCCCAGATCCAGTCCACAGCTGGAGGAGTCCTTCGTAGGATTCTAATTAGAATTGAGCATTCACAGGAAAGATAGCTTCTAACTCCTTTACCTTATCTTTTTTTCCGGAAACGGTGGGGAGGGTATTATCAAAATTGTAGAAAATATGTTCAGAAAAGAAAATAGGTCAAAACACATTTTTATTCACATGATGAAAAGACTCTTAGATAATTATCACAGTCAATAATAACTATTACTGTTCATATGTCTGCTTTTTCATTGAGTGACAATGGCAACCGTCTGGGTAGACATTATTGTTATCTCCATTTTATAGACAAGGAAACTGAAGCTTGGGGGGAGTTAGGTTGGTGGCTCATGTCTGTACAAATAGTGAGTAATGAAGAGAAGATGTAAACCTTGACCTTCTCTTCTTTAAATCTTGATGAAATGATTTGCTTTTTTTGTTACTTCATGTCCCCTTGGTTTAAGCCAGGGTGTATAATTGAAGTATTCATGCTTAAATATTATTTTTTTCATCATTACTGTGCTTTTGTAAAAGATGAAGGGGCTTTAGTCTTACAGGTCAAATGTTTCATGTGTTTCCAGCTAAAAATTAAAAAGCCAGGAAGTGTGAAAATAAGACCTGAGCTTTGACCATTAGGATGTGACAAATATAGACCAGTCTGGTAGAAATTCCCTGGGCAAAGAAGAAAGCAAGTATAAGGTAGGAAGGCATTTGATTACAAGTAATAGAAGAACAGAAATATCTGACTGCAGTGCCTTAACCAAACAGGGGTTTTATTTATTTTTTCTTATAAGAAGTCCAGGGGCGGGCGGCCCATGGCTGGGGAAACACCCACACAACGCATCAGAGTCCCAGCTCCTTCTCTCCTTCTGCCATCCTAGTGTTTGTCTGTCTTCAGGTGTGTTGCCTAATGACTGTGAGTTCACTTTTCTATCTCTAGCTCCAATGACACATTCTATACTGGAAGAAGAAGTGCTCAGCCTGTTTGCCTCTGAGTCTGTCTTTGGTGTTTGGAAAGGGATGCTCTCTCCAAAGACTTCCTTCTGCATCTAAAGTTAAGACCTGGGTCTCAGGACTTCCCTGGCAGTCCAGTGATTGAGAGTCTGCTGTGGGTGCAGGGGAAATGGGTTTGATCCCTAGTCTGGAAAGATTCCACATGCCCTGGGGGCAACTTAAGCCTGTGTGCCACAACTACGGAAGCCCACCTAGCCTAGAACCTATACTCTGCAACAAGAGACGCTACTGCAATGGGAAACCCCTGCACTGCCAGTAGAGAGCAGCCCCCGCTCGCTGGAGCTACAGAAAGCCTTTGAGCAATAAAGAAGACTCAGTGCAGCCGAGAAAAACCCCAACTGTGTCTCAGGGCCACCCTGACTGCAGGGGAGCCCAGGAAGGAGAATTTTTCAGCGAGGTTCGCTTCCATACTGAACAAAATTATTACAGAAGAAAAAATAAGGGAAATGCATGTTCAGTGAAAAAATATATAAGAAACATACAATTCTTAGATTTTTGCTTTTTGGTTGGTGAGGTCAGGAGTGAGTGTAACTGGACAGTGATGACTGAAAAATCACTTAAACCAATTGCTCAGTTGGGAGAGGCTGCTGACCAGAGCACTAGGGCATTGAACTTTCAAATGGTGAGGAACTAATTGGTTCAGCCTGGGCTAGGCTCATTGGTAACCAGCTGGAGTGACGGTGAGAGGCTATAAGAACAAGGTGGAACCAAGTCAGGAAATGGCCAAGGAGGATGAGCACCAAGAGAAAAATATCAGCATTTATGGACATAATTTTTAAGGCCAAGTCAAACAGTCAAAGTGACCTCTCTACCTTCCCAAGAGGCAGTATCTTGCCTGTCACAAAGTGGTTTGCAAGTTGCTCACTGACAACAGATGAGCGTCTCAGGAAACTGGTCTGTTTCTCAGCAGAAAAGCCCCACTAGTTCTTTGTTTAGGTGGTAATGTAAATGATTACAAGAGCAATACAGGCCCGGGGCTGGATGTTGAGCAAGAAGACCAAGATTACTCAATGCTGCATCTCCTAGGAAGAGTGTATTAATATTTTGCTACATTTCATTGCTTGTAGAACCTACATCTTGGAGCTGTTTGTCCAGCCACTAATTGCCTGCATGTCCCCTCTGTGTTGAAGAACGTGAAGATAATTATAATGCATTGCTGACTGGTCACTGGGCAGTACACCTATGGCCATGGAATGGCAAGGCTGCCTGGGGTCTAGGTCTGTGATTCTGTCCTCTGTGTTCAGGCCATCAGAGTCATATAGAATATGCTAGAGTCCACTGCTACAGGACCTGCTTGCCCTCAAGTGGCAGTTGGGGCCATGCGGATCTAGACTGCGGGTGGGCTGGCTAACATCTAGCCTGTGGAGTAATGTGTGGGAATGTTGAGTCTCAGGCTGGGCTGAAAGATGATCAACAACTCCCATGTGGAAGGAGAAGTCAGGACGGAGACCTGAGGCCTGGAAATCCAAGGCGAGGAGGAGAGTCCTGTGTTTAGATATGCTAATCCATAGGAATAGCAGGGAAGAAGATCTAGCTTGCACAAGCCAAAGTCTAGGAAGACCAGAGCCCTTAGGGGTTGAACCAAGGGATGAGCGCTGGGCCCTATTAATAGAAGGCACAGGGCTTGGTGTCTCAGATGGTAAAGAACCACCCACAATGCAGGAGACCTGCGTTTGGTCCCTGGGTTGGGAAGATCACCTGGAGGAGGGCATGGCAGCCCACTCCAGTATTCTTGCCTGGAGAATCCCATGGACAGAGGAGCCTGGCGGGCCACAGTCCGTGGGGGCACAGTCATACACAGCTAAGCGATAATGCACAGTCCTGAGGGAGGGACAGGTGGTGTGCGTGGGGATGGTAGTTGGTAGTGGTCTGGCTGTGGAAGGGTGCTGGGGTCAGTGTTGAAAATGGGTAAGTCTGGTTTTCCCACCACTGAGGCTGGTCTGTTTCACAGCAGTGGTCTGAGCTGGCCACTGCGAAAGTATGGTGCGTGCCTGTGGCCAGCAGGGTCTGCCCTCTTGGAATCTGAGTGGATTGTTGGAAGTTCTGCCATTATTAGGAAAGTATTATATTTTCTAATCTATTTGGTGCCAGATGTGGTTCAATCTCTATATGTCTCCTCCTTTTCCATTGTTTAAAATGGACGTATTTCCTACTTCGTGGTTCCTGGGAGAGATGTTATGAGTCTAAATGAGATTATGTGGTCTTGGAATTCCACTGAGGAAATAGCTATGTAAATTCAACGTATTGTTATTCATGACATGTGTGGTGGAGCTGAAAACTCTAGCTACTACCCAGTCATGCAGACCATAAAATTAGACTTCCTATACCGCGCACAATAATTCCCTTCCTTACAGTAGAAACCACAAACCAATTTTGCCTTACAGAAATGTGTTCCCATACGGATTTTTTAATACACATTTTAAAGGCTGGCTCAGTTTTACCATGAAGTTACATCTGAGAAAAGTGGTGCCATCTAGGAAATGTGTTTTACATACAGGGCCATACATGTTTTAGATGCTTACCAAGAGCTGACTATGAAGATCGTTAATCCAAATGACCTCACAGCTTCCATTCTTACATCACTAGTTCAATTAAGAAATAATGTTCAATGATACCATTGCAGATGTATTACATTCCGGATCCTACTTAGATCCAGGCTGTAGGCATTATCTGATTTTTTGGATTTCTCTTTAATTCTTTAACAGTTGCAATGTTTTCTTTGCAAGTGCATTATGGGTAATTTATGTTGTTTTGACTGTTTCTTTGGCGTAATTTGCAATTCTGCACCCAGAGTTGTAATATACTACAGTTTAGATAAACGGCACAGAAATACAGAGGTTATCTATGTAAAACGATTCATATTTCAAAATAGGGACTTCTGTAAGATGAAAAAAGTATACATTGCTATTAATCACACTTTTTATATTACTTTTTCCCCCTCAACTGAGATTTGTTCCATTTACTATTGTAACATATTTCCAAAACACATTAGTTAAATGGAGCTGAAAATCATGCATGCATATTTTATGGAAAAAATGTGCAGATATATTTTCAATTTTAAGCTATAAACTATGGTTTTTCTTGGATGATTAAAATATTCTGGCCCATTTAAAATGAGCTATATAATAAAAGTGATGTGCAATAATAATTTTACAATGCTTAATAATACAAAGTGCTTTATCTGAAAAAATGCCTTTTAAAAGGTTTTATGCATAATTCAAGCACTTCTGCTCTCTGTAAAAAACAAGTGAGTGATCTGCAAGTGGAATTAGAAATTGAAAAGAATTGAAAAAATAATTAAAAAACCAGACTTGGAATTTTCTGCCTCTGTTTGCTGGAATCAGGAAGCAGGACATTCGAAAAGGTTTTACATTGACAACCAAGGCAAGTAGGGCAGAGTGACATAGTAGAAAACATTAGGTCCAAACTTTCTCTAATGCAGGTTTTCTGGCTTAAAAAAGTGGGTACAAAGGGTTATTGAAGTTTATTGAATATGCGTCTTATTGTCAATTCATATCACTGAGGAGCGTTTGCCCTTGCTCACACAAGAGAGGAGCTTTCAGATCTTCAACCAGACAGCTGCCAGTACTACCTTTAACATGCAAAGTAGCCCAGGGAGTCTGCCTGCTTCCAGTCACCATCAAAGCAGAGGAGCTGGGAAAAGATGCACACATCCTCCTGACACCGACCCTGAGCATCCCTGATGAAGAGGTGAGAGGGCTGTTAGGTGTTTATTAATGAAGCTTGGGCTATTGCCATTTAGAATGGCCCAGAAGATGAAACAATTTGGAAAGAAACTTCCAGTATGAAAAGAGGTGTGGAAAATCAGCTCCCATAGGAACAGATCAATTACTAACTCAAAAGAAAACCATGACCCACAATATTTTTTTAAACTTGAAGGCATGGTAAAATAATGGTGGATTAAAAAATTACATATTTAACTAACGACTAGATGGTCAAATATAATAAAATTCCAAAATATCCCAATTGTTTCAGTAAGAAAATCTGATATATAGGTTTTATCTTCCCATCACCATAATTCTGTTTGGGTGAATTTTTGTTTGCCCTTGATGAAGGTTTTGGTTGTATTGCTTTGGATTGGGCAGTCCTAAATCTTTTGTTTTGACTCAGCTTTTCATGACCTAATTTCTAAAAGGACACAGTTATAAATTTGGGCTTTTCAAAGATTTTTTTCTTTAATAATGTAATTTTAAAGAGGCGTAAATAAAGCATGAGTCTGCTGAACATGGTCTAGATACAATCTCATTTGGAAGCAAGGGTTTTCTCTGTGTGTGGGGGTGGGGTGGGGTGGGCTGGGGGAGCGCTTACTTCAATAGAGCCATAGAAAATTTGGACAGAGCTTTGCAAATGCCATCCAAGACCTTGCTTACAAGAAAAGTTGGTTGCTCCTGTTGCTATGGCCTTATTCTTGTTGATGTTGTTTAGTCACGAAGACTCTTTGTGACGCTGTGGACTGCAGCACGCCAGGCTTCTCTGTCCTTCACTATCTTCCGGAGTTTGCTCAAACTCATGTCCAGTGAGTCAGTGATGCCATCCAACCATCTCATCCTCTGTCTCTCCCTTCTCCTCCTGCCCTCAATCTTTCCAAGCATCAGCATCTTTACCAATAAGTCAGCTCTTCACATCAGGTGGCCAAAGTATTGGAGCTTCAGCTTCAGCATCAGTCCTTCCAGTGAACACCCAGGACTGATCTCCTTTAGGATGGACTGGTTGTATCTCCTCGCAGCCCAAGGGACTCTCAAGAGTCTTATTCAACACCATAATTTGAAAGCATTGATTCTTTGGTGCTTAGCCTTCTTTATGGTCCAACTCTCACATCTATACATGACTACTGGAAAAACCATAGCTTTGACTATACATCACTTTGTCTTTGCTTTTTAATATGCTGTCTAGGTTTGTAATAGCTTTTCTCCAGGGGTGTACGTGTCTTAGCTTTGTTGCTGGTAAAGGAATGACAGACCACTGCAGTATTCTTGCACTGAGAACCCCACGAACAAATGATATGAAAATGGCTTTATTCTATTCCTGCTCTAAAAGTTTTAATGGTACCCATGTCCTAATGCATCAAGTTTAATTTTCCCAACACTGTTGGTGGGTGGGAGAGTTTTAGATAAAAAGGGAGAGGGAAGGGATATATAGATACATCTCTCTTTCCCTCCACACTTTCCATCCTTTTGGATTTGGCCTTCTTGTTGACAACTTTGTATTAAGCAGTCTTCAATCATCACTTCTTTGAGTCCAGTTATGACATTCTCTACAGCTCTCAACATAAGACAGAGTAAACAGTGGCTCTCAACAAAGCTTGTAGAGGTGATGGAGTTCCAGTTGAGCTATTTCAAATCCTGAAAGATGATGCTGTGAAAGTGCTGCACTCAATATGTCAGCAAATTTGGAAAACTCAGTAGTGGCCACAGGACTGGAAAAGGTCAGTTTTCATTCCAATCCCAAAGAAAGGCAATGCCAAAGAATGCTCAAACTACCGTAAAATTGCACTCATCCCACACACTAGTAAAGTAATGCACAAAATTCTCCAAGCCAGGCTTCAGCAATACATGAATTGTGAACTTCCAGATGTCCAAGCTGGTTTTAGAAAAGGCAGAGGAACCAGATATCAAATAGCCAACATCTGATGGATCATCAAAAAAGCAAGAGTTCCAGAAAAACATCTATTTCTGCTTTATTGACTATGCCAAAGCCTTTTTTCTGTGTGGATCACAATAAACTGTGGAAAATTCTGAAAGAGATAGGAATACCAGAACACTTGACCTACCTCTTGAGAAACCTGTATGCAGGTCAGGAAGCAACAGTTAGAACTGGACATGGAACAACAGACTGGTTCCAGATAGGAAAAGGAATACGTCAAGGCTGTATATTGTCACCCTGCTTACTTAACTTATATGCAGAGTACATCATGAGAAACGCTGGGCTGGAAGAAGCACAAGCTGGAATCAAGATTGCCGGGAGAAATATCAATAACCTCAGATATGCAGATAGCACCACCCTTATGGCAGAAAGCGAAGAGGAACTAAAGAGCCTTTGATGAAAGTGAAAGAGGAGAGTGAAAAAGTTGGCTTAAAGCTCAACATTCAGAAAACTAAGATCATGGCATCTGGTCCCATCACTTCATGGCAAATAGATGGGAAAATAGTGGGAACAGTGGCTGACTATTTTTGTGGGCTCCAAAATCACTTCAGATGGTGATTGCAGCCATGAAATTAAAAGATGCTTATTCCTTGGAAGGAAAGTTAAGACCAACCTAGATAGCATATTAAAAAGCAGAGACATTACTTTGCCAACAAAGGTCCGTCTAATCAAGGCTATGGTTTTTCTAGTGGTCACGTATGGATGTGAGAGTTGGACTATAAAAAAAGCTGAGTGCTGAAGAATTGATACTTTTGAAGTGTGGTGTTGAAGAAGACTCTTGAGTGTCCCTTGGACTGCACGGAGATCCAACCAGTCCATCCTAAAGGAGATCAGTCCTGGGTGTTCATTGGAAGGACTGATGTTGAAGCTGAAACTCCAATACTTTGGCCACCTAATGCGAAGAGCTGACTCATTTGAAAAGACCCTGATGCTGGGAAAGAATGAGGGCAGGAGGAGAAGGGGGTGATGCAGGATGAGATGGTTGGATGGCATCACTGACTCAATGGACATGAGTTTGGGTAAACTCCGGGAGTTGGTGATGGACAGGGAGGCCTGGCGTGCTGCAGTTCATGGGGTCACAAAGAGTTGGACGCAACTGAGCAACTGAACTGAACTCAATAAATGTTTGATGATCGACTTTACCTTAGAGAAAACGGTATTGTCCATATCTGATATAACCTAAATGGACAAGGAGTTTTTGTTGTATTGGAGTGTCAACAACAGCAACAACCCCCTCCCCCAGTGGAGAAGGCGGAAAATAAGAAAAGAGCTTTATCTGGAATCTTAAGAACTGTAATTCTGGAGACACAGATTTAGGGAAAAATGAAAGCACTCTGGGGAAGAGAAAGAGTCAGAGGCTTACAAAGCCAAAACCCATGAGACTGTACTCTGACACAGGGAAGGAAATATTTGTCCTTAAGGGATGGCTGCCATGAGTTGTTTCAGGGTAAGGATGCAGTAAATTGGCTGTCATGAGCTATTTTAGAGTCAAGGTCTGATGCGTATCTTGAGTCTATGGAACACTGGGTAGATGTCCTGGTTGCCAGTGATGAGATGATGTGGCCTAAAGGTCAGATTCCAGATACCTGGGCACCTGGGTTCCTAGGCTCCAACAGACCTCCCACCAGACAAGCGAGCCTGCTTTCTGGCTTTGGACCCCAGCCTCACGTCTCCTCCAGAGCTCCTGCGGCTGTGAGACCTGCGGACAACCTCCTGCAGGAACAGGGGCTGCTCCCGATGGGCCGGCCCTGCCGCCTGCGCCCAGGACGCGGCTGGCAAGGGGCAGCCGGCAAGCACTGCTGCTGAGCCGGGCGTCAGGGAGGGCCCGCCCCAGGTGTTAACAGGGCAACCAGGACAAGCCTGCATCTTGTTATCTTTCATACAACCTGACCTGATGCCCTGTTCTTTTTTTCTATGAGATATGTGATTTGCAGTATAAGTTGTTGATTAAAAAAAAAAAAAAAGCTCAGACACCACCCAGTTGAGATGTGTACATTCACACTTTCTCAGTGGCCTCTCAACTCCATTTTAGAGAGCTCTCTTAGCAATACTGATTCCATTTTGACTTTTACAGGAGTAATATTTAAAAACTGTCCGAAACAGCTTGAAGAGTCAAAATATATTTTAACGTAGGTTGTCTTGGTCCGCCCTTTGATAAATTAACACCGAGAGACATTTTAGTTGAGGACCACTTGATTTCCTCTACCCTATATGTGTAACACTCACTTTTGAAATGACAAGACTTCCTGGAATGCTTAGCTAAGCGTTTAAATCAACTCTGAAAAACCACTTGTTTCATGCTGCCTTTTTGCCATCTGCTGTCATTTATTTTGGTTTTATTTATTTATTTTTTACCCAGAGCAACTCCTTAGGAGAGCGTTACATGGATAGAAATAAATAATTGTTGGTCGATTGATTATGACTAGAGAGTGTGTGTTCTGAAGTTGGAAGTTAAAGCCAACATCACAGCTCTGAAGAGGGTGGATGAGGGGTTGGTTTGATAGAGGAAGACCCCAATCCTCAGCTGAGAGGGCCAAGTGAGATGCCTGGAGGGCTTTGCCTCCTCTAGATTCCTCATCTACATAAATTACTTTGGAACTGACTGTAAACGAGTTAAATGGTTGGCTGGTGACAAAAAGATGAAGAAAATAATGAATGCATACTAGGCAACACAAAAGATTTAGAGGGATTTGTATCAGCTTTGTAACCAGACTGTCAGGTGGGAAATAAAATTTATTGTTGCTAAACATTGAACATTACTCCTGAGGACTAAAGTAATGAACACAAGTAAAAATAAATAGCATTGAACTAACTAGAGCAGCAAGACTTTCAAAAGAGTACTCGGGAGAGGAATGAAGGGTTTCTCTCTACACTGTCTAGATAACATAAAGGTACAGTTCACCTATGCACTAGAATTAGGCTAATTACAACTGCCCAGATGACAGGTCAAAGTGTTTAGTTATATCCCATTCATTTAGTTATAGCCAATCCATTGACACTTGCCTCCCAAATTCCAAAGAAAGCATCAATATTTGTTAAAATATACACAGCAAGGTTTTATATCCCCAAGCTTTTGAAAGCATAGCAAAAAATTAGAATACAGTTTGGGTATTATTAGAAAGGTTTCAATTCAGCATCTGTGTAGAGTGGTGAGTAAACCTTTTAGACCTTGAGCTATTGCTTTAGAAAACATGAATGACAATGAAAAGTATTAGCTTAGGGATAACCCCCACCTCCCCCAAGGAAAGCATCAGAAACTCTTATCACTTGAGACATTCAAAATGGGCATAAAATGTACCAAGCAAATCATTTTCTCACTGGTGTAATTCTTAGTAAACATAATGAAAGGAATTTATTTTCTCAATGTGTTTCTCTCCTCTCAGTTTACCATTAAGTACATCACAAATCAGTTTTGAACCTCACGGTAAGCGTTTTTCAGTGCCCCCCCAAAGGCCCGTATAATCATAAATATATTGTTAAGGGCAATGTTAGGTTTGTCACTTACCCAGGGATTAAGTCTCAAGCTGTACCTCTCTTTAGGAATAAGATTAGCTTGTTTGCTTTTTCCCTTCATCACGGTACACTCCTGCAGGGTCCTGTGGGCCCCCTGGGCACAAAGCCTTCCTGCGTCCCTTGCTTTTTTTTGATTTTTGGAAAGAGTCTTCTTTCAGCCTCCACGACCTTCCCTGAATCCCAATGGGCATATTCAAGTAGTTGCTAATTCGGGAAAGGAGGGAGACCAGGGAGAAACAGTCAAGAGAAACAATAGTGCAACTAGGGCAAGGTCCTAGGTGTGTTTAGTTGCTAAGTCGCGTCCTATTCTCTGCAACCCTTTGGACTGTGGCCTGTCTGCCAGGCTCCTCTGTCCGTGGGATTTTCCAGGCAAGAATACTGGGGTGGGTTAGCCATTTCCTTCTCCAGGGGATCTTCCCAACCCAGGGATCAAACTTGCGTCTCCTGTGTCTCTTGCATCACAGGCAGATTCTTTACCCACTGAGCCATCAGGGAAGCCCTTCCCTGTCAGTGGATACACACAACAATATCTTTGAGCTGTTTTGCAGCTGAACTACAATATCTCTGAAACCCGCTACAGGTGGGAGAAGTTTACGGATTAAGGATGGTATTCCGCCCACAAGCGTTTAAGACCCCAGACCAGTAGGAACCTGGAGGTTGGTCATGCTGACTCCTACTTACCTCACCACCAATCCATCAGATGGACGTCCGCAAGCTGATCACAGCCTCTTTGCACCATTACTATAAAACTTCTTACTATCCTCTCCAAGTTGGGACACAGATTCTTCCAAGGAGTCGGCTGGGTCTCCCTTTGCCGACTTTTGACCAGCCAGTTAGCACCTGTAAGCCTTAGGTGCTTCATCGTCTTCTTCTTTTTTAATGTCTTCCCGCATTCAGGATTCTCTTTTGGAACTTTAAAAAATCTAACCACCAGGCATTATAGAATCCCAGAGATGAAAAAAGAAAAGGCGTGTACTGAGCAGTGCTGCCCCCTGGAGGTCTGAACTAGAGGACACAGTGGAAACCTTTTCCTTAAAGGGCCAGAGCGTAAATGTTTTAGACTTGGCAGGCTAAGAGGAAAACCTGGGAGCAATGTGTAGATATTTACGTAAAAAATGTAAAAACCGTTCTTGAGGGTGATGCAAACGCAGGTGATGGGCTAGATTGGTCCCTGTTCGCCCCTGGCCTAGAGAAATAACATAAACAGCCCGAAGTGTAAGCTGTGACGAGGGCTGTCTGCGGAACACTACTGATCTGATGGAGGACTTGCTTCCTTGAGCCGCGCACAGGTTTCAATTAAAACAGCCTTTCCCGCTTCTGTGAGAGCCCCGTGCCTCGCTGGGGAACAGGGAGGCCTCGCTGGGGAACAGGGAGGCCTCGCTGGGCTGTCTTTTCATCCCGCTCCCTCATCTTTCTCTTTGCTTCCTTCCACCTCAAACTACCTTTTCCTCCAAGAGCTCATTTACTGGGGACAAGACGAGGGGGCCTGGGGGGAGGGAGAAAGCGAAGGGAGAGGCCAGCCAGAATTTTAATTTCCCACGCGCCAACATGATTACAGAGTGGATACAAACCCCTCCAAAGCTTTTGTGCTGCTCGATATGCATGCATTATTTTCCTCGTCTTTTTGTCACCAGCCAACCATTTAACTAGTTTGCAGTCAGTTCCAAGGAAATCTATGTAGATTAGAAATCACCGACCTAAACTGAGGCCCCCAAGACATCTTACCTGTTACCACCTCCATAGATAATGTGTTTTAAAAAGTTCACTCTCGCTATTGGACACCGACTATCAGTGGCGCTGTCTGTCTTATCTCAAAGGCCTGTGAATTGGCCCAAATAGGAAGCATATGGGTGATCAGAAAGCCTCATCTCGGATTGTTCTGGACTTTTTCACCAACAAGGGCCCATCACTTTGGGAATTCAGTCAGAAAAGTAGAAGGAAAGTATTAACAGCATTAAAAAAATGCATGTAACTCAGCTGCATTTTCCTTTGCTATGATTAATTTCATTTCCCCTGGGAAATATTACCCTTTGACGCTGTAGATGAATTAGAATTTTTCTCTCAGAATTATTAAAACATACCATTCCTAACAAGTCATGTGTTCCCTATGGCGATCTTTGATTTGTCTCACAGTTAAACGCAGTTAATATTGAACAAACAATCTGTTGGCATTATTAGTGTTTATTGTTAAGGCGACATGAACACCAGTGATATTTTCTTTTTGGAGAAGGCTTTTTTTTTTCCTAACACATTCTGACCAGTGTTTTTTTCTATGTATCAAAAACGATATGCTTGTCAATTTGAAGCCCAGCTCTGTCAAAGCAAAAATAAGAAGTGATACGACTGGGCTGGTAATCTGTGGCTGGAGCCCAAATGATGACCATTATGAGGTATAGTACACACAGGTGTGGTGAGCTCATCTCTCAACTGGCGGGGTGCCACTTCGAGGAAGCCATTGTATGACTAGGTGAGTGATCATATTAAGAGAGAGGCAGGCTCATAATGGGTGACCCGCTATCGAAACCACTGACACAGCACATGTGTGTGTGAACACAGAGGGCAGATGTCTACCGCTTAACCTTGTACCTGGTCAGTTCCCCAGGGGCACAGGCGTGGGTCTCAGAAGGCAGAGACGCTTTCGACTGCACTGCCTGTGTGGGAGGCAGTGTGGTGGTATCAGAATCTGGCAGCCATTGTGGGTTGCCTCTCCACCGCCAAAAGCCATTTCCCTCCTTTTTGGTAAACGCAACTTTTTTGGGGCGGGGGCAGTGGCGCCAAGTTAGGGACTAAAATCATGATGGGTTTTAGTCAAGAATGGCAATATCATTCCTTTTTTTTAAAAGGAACTTCTCACCTGAGCTGTGGGGCATGCAGCACCTTAGCTCCTGGACTGGGGTTTGAACCTGTGCCCCCAGCATTGGAAGCCCAAAGTTCTAACCACTAGACTGCCGGGGAAGTTCCCTGGCAATCTCATTCCTTTCTACAGGGTTTTCCTTTTCCAGTGCTCCCTGGAGTCAGGGTGGCTATGTATGTAAGGCCGATGCTATGGTGGGAGATATCTGCAGTTGGGCTTCTGGGAAAAACGTCTCCTATTTTTTTACCCAACTGATGTTGTATGAGGGTATACTGCTTGGGCTGGTGGCCATTACCTTGTGATAACTAACAGTGAAAAGCTGGCAGAGGAGAAGGACCAAGTCAAGATAGAAAGAAATAAGGTGTTTGATGGTGTTGGGGAGCTGTGCACCCAATCTGGCGTTCGGCACGTTTGGACTTCTTGTCACATTGGGTAAGGAGATGCTTTTATTGCTTAAGCCACCATGAACTGGGTTTTCTCTGTCAGTTGCTTGGAGCCAAATGCGTTTGCCTTTGAAACAGAAAGAGACACTCTCACTTAAATTGTAGTTTGGTCACTAGGTCGTGCCCAGCTCTTTGCCACCTCGTGGACCGTGGCCTGCCAGGCTCTTCTGACCATGGGATTTCCAGCTGAGGAGACTGGAGTGGGTTGCCCCTTCCTTCTCCAGCGGATCTTTCAGACTCAGGGATTGAACCCATATCTCCTGCCTTGACAGGTGGGCTTGTTACGACTGAACCACCTGCGAAGCCCCTCTTGCTTATATTCCTCACAAAATGTGGAGGCATTTCAGTACTTTATGGGCCCCAGCTGGAGAGGCAGCGGCATGCAGACAGGGTGGTGGTGTCAGGTCAGAGCACACGCGGTACCCGGGCTATGCAGCAGTACCAGTGGAGGCGGAGGTGCTCAGCGACTGTGGCAGCCAGCCTGGAGGTGCCAACAGAAGCGGCAGATGTGCCCGACTGAGCTCATGAGGAGTGAAGCCCCGTAGATGCAGTGGTACCTAGTTGACAATGGGATGCCTCATGTTCAAGGAATAGAGCTGAAGATAGAAAGAAGCTACGGTACACGGTGGCTGACTGGGTAGTGATTTGAGTTGTCTATGAGCAGCACACACACGTCATATCTGGTATCTTACAGAGGATAACTTGCTGCAACATATACACCCAAAATGCATAATGGCTCAGACACAATAAGAATCTATATTTTGTTCACATACAGGCCAGTGGAGAGTGGATGGTTCTCCATGTGTTGATTCGGGGGCCCAGGAGACTTCCATCTGGAGATTCTGTAGTTCCCTTGGACCTAGTTGTTGTCATCTGCATAGAGCTGGTGGCGGAGGGAATAAGGAGAGTATGGAGCAGAGATGCCTGCCTTCTTAAAAGCCCAAGTCCAGAGGGGCACACTTCACAGTGAGAATGGGTTATGAGTTTCCACCCAGGTGCAAAAGGAGTGGGAACTGGGTTTTACAGCCTGGGCAGATGCTTTCCAGTTACAACTTTGTATTGAGAAATTGGAGACCATTCTGATAGGTAGTCTCTCCCACCCTAAATAGACACACTTGTTCAGGGGTGGAACTGGGGTGGGGTAGTTGATACTTTGCAGAGCCTTGGAGTTTCCTAAGTGGCTGGTAGGGTAAGCCAGTGACACATAGGTGACAAGACCAGTGATTTATCATAAGTGACTTTTCTCCTCTCCCCCTTCCTTGAAATCATCTGCTTGCCTATATAACATTACTGATTAATTAAAAAAAATCCTTTCTTTTGCCTAATTATTTTGATCTGGTATGACCATAGTACTGAATTTCATTTCTGATTTAACTTAAACCATTATCAACAGTCTAAACTGCTAATACTTGCACCTACTAAGTCCTTTTATTTAAGAACAAAGCCCTTAAAAGCACTAAAAGCATGCAGTGTTTTTTTTTTCTCTTTAAAGGATTTTGATGACTGCATGGCTTTTGACTACTAAGAAATGGAATTTCACTTCAAAATGAGTGTCAGACTTATTTTTCAAGTGCCTTGTCATAAATGCATTGCTATCCATGTAATAAAGTAATTTCCCCTTGTGTGACAAATATAGCACTAAAGAAGAATGAGCCTTGTCTGATAAAATGGCTTTTATTAATCCCCTAATGTTTTTATTTTGTTGTAGAATTATGATTAGTTTCAAGAGAGTAGCAAACGGGTTATGATCAGAGTTGGATATTATTACTATCCAGATATCTTTGGTTAATGCCTGCTGTTTATTTCAAAAACAAAATGCTCCCATTAAGAAAAAACAATGATAATGGCCTGACTTTATTATCAAGAAATTATACCTGTTATGTAAACCTTGCTAATTATAAGCGCTTGAATTCATTTGGGTGATAATAAGATGAAAAAGGCCATTTATTAGGAGGAATACTTGGCTTTTGTACCAGCATAATAAAACTGAAATAATAAAAAAACAATCTAAGGAAAGACGAAATGTTAATGAGGAGTGGAATTTGCCCAGGAATGAATTGTACAGGGAGACGACATAGAGTGTGGGATTTGCACGGAGTGCTTTGTCTTGGAAATGAGGGATTCCCCTCAGCCTCACTGAGCGGGTTGTCCTCATTTCCCCCTCTTCTCCTTCTCCCTAATTGCGGAGGACCTGATGCGTGCACCGGCTCCTGCTTCTCCTGGCTCCTAACTCCTCACAAACTCGGCTCTGTTCATGGCCCAGTGTCCTGTGACCATCGGCACCTGGATGTCCTGTGCAAACAGAATTGATCTCTTGTCCTCTTGCATTAACTTTTGAGCGGGGGTGGAGTCGCATTACAGTGCTGTGCTGGTTTCTGCTGCGCCAAGAAGCGGGCCAGCCACATGCACACATGCAGCCCGTCCCTCTTGGCGCCCCCCGCCCCTCTAGGCCCCCAGAGAGCAGGGGCTGAGCGCCCTCTTCTATACGGCAGGTTCCCACTAGCTGTGCGTTTTATGCACGACTCTGCAGGTACCTCAGTCCCGATCTGCCAGTGCCTCCCACCCGCGTCCTCTGCTCCGTGTCCACATGTGCTGTCCTCTTCTTGAACCATCCGTCCCAACCTGTGTATCATAGTGTCACCCTTGACTCCCCCCTCCGTCATACCACGTATCCAATAAATCACCTCCTCTTGTTTCCAGCCAGACACCTCTCTCTCAAATCCAGCTTCTGCGCTCCCTGTCACTGCCCTCGCCCAGGCCGTCACCATTTCTGGTTTTAATCATTATAAACCGTATGTGTGTGCCAGGTGCGCGCTCAGTTGCTAAGTTGTATCCGGCTCTTTGTGACCCCCATGGACTGTGGCCCAGCAGGCTCCTCTGTCTGTTGGATTCTGCAGGCAAGAATACTGGAGTGGGGAAGAGGTAGAGACGGCAGACACATGAAAAGACACTCAGCATCACTCAGGATTAGAGAAATGCAAATCAAAACTGCAATGAGATATCACCTCACTCTGGTCAGAATGGCCATCATCAAAGAGTCTACACACAATAAATGCTGGAGAGGGTGTGGAGGAAAGGGAATGCTCTTGCACTGTTGGTGGGAATGTAAACTATGCAAGATGTTATGGAGATTCCCTAAAAAGCTACGAATAAAACCACCATATGACCCAGCAATCCCACTCTTAGACATATACCCTAAGGAAACCAAAATCGAAACACGAATCCCATTATTCACTGCAGCACTATTTACAATAGCTAGAACATGGGAGCAACCTAGATGTCCACGAACAAATGAATGGATAAAGAAGTTGTGGTACATATACACAGTGGAATATTACTCAGCCATAAAAAGGAACACATTTGAGTCACTTTTAATGAGGTGGATGAACCTAGAACCTATTATGCAGAGTAAAGTAAGTCAGAAACTGAAAGATAAACATAGTATTCTAACACATATATCCGGAATCTAGAAAAATGGTACTGAAGAATTTATTTACAGGGCAGCAATGGAGAAACAGACATAGAAAATAGACTTATGGACATGGGGAGAGGGGAGGAGAGGGTGAGATATGTGGAAAGAGTAACATGGAAACTTCCATCACCATATGCAAAATAGACAGCCAACGGGAATCTGCTGTATGTCTCAGGAAACTCAAACAGGGTCTCTGTATCAACCCAGAGGGGTGGGGTGGGGAGGGAGATGGGAGGGAGGTTCAAAAGGGAGAGGATAAATGTATACCTATGGCTGCTTCATGCTGAGGTTTGACAGAAAACACAAAATTCTGTAAAGCAATTATCCTTCAATTAAAAAAAAGAATACTGGAGTGGTTGCCATTTCCTCCTCCAGGGGATCTTCCCGACCGTGGGACTGAACCCATGTCTCCTGCATATCCTGCATTGCAGCAGATTCTTTACCACTGAGCCACCTTGGAAGCCCTATATTGAACCATATTTAGGATGTAATCATTAAAGCAATATGATTTCTATCTTCTGTAGTCCTTTTATTTTTAAATTGTTCCTTCAACTTTTTATTTTGAAATATTTCAAATCTACGGAAAAATGGGAATCCTAGAACAATGAATAGATGTATAAGCTTTGTCTTCCAGGGTCATCCAGTGTTAGTACTTTACTGCATCCCTCCCTCTCAGTTTATTCCCCGTGTCTCTGCACAGAACCGAGCCCTGCTTGGGCTCTCGAGGGCTTTGTGGCTTGGGATGGGCATGGCCATCTGTTGCTGTTGGTCTGACTCTGAGAGTAAGTAAAAGGTATTTTAGGCAGCAGTGGAGGGAGACAGCAGAAGAGGAGGGATCACTTTGATGAAGGATGATGCGAGCCTTGGCGAACCAGCTGCTCGTGCTTGGGAATCTGGGTGTCATGAGGCCGTTCTCTCAGGGTGGGCCTCAGAGTCTGAGGCCATGGGCAGCTGTGGCAGGGTCAGGACACCTGCCTCAAGGGGCTCTTTGACAGTGGACATTGGAGCAGGGGGATAGGAGCAGACTTCTGTCTGCGCATAACAACACGTGGAGAGTATCAGAATGGGTGAGGCTTTGCAGAGGCAGCTGCACAGCCTAATAACACCAGGCTAGGAAACAGCAACATGTGGGTGGTGGTGTTACTGTGACCTCATAGGCTGGTGCGGTTTGCAGACATCCGGGTTACTCAGGGACAGAAATACAGATGTTTAAAGAAAGCTGCACATTTCCTTTTCCCTACAGTTCCCCACGCCCCTAATTGCGGAGAAACATTTTCTCAACTGCCTACCTTTCCAGTCTTTCCTGTTGATTGTGTCCGTGGGATATAGACACATGTGACAATCTGCCTCTTTGGCCAGTTGATTCTCAAAGCCATTGACGACTATTAGCTTTGATTCTATTTTGACAGAAGTAAAGTGTTTTAAAAAATACTTATTTATTTCTTTGGCTGTCGTGGGGTCTCCCTTGTGGCATGCAGGATCTTCAGGCTTCACTGTGGCATGCGATAGCATGCGAGATCTTCAGTTGCTCATGTGGGATCAAGTTCCTAGCTCTTTCATCATATGAGCTTCTCTTAAGGGTTTTCCTTTGGGCAAGCTCATTGATGAACCCTGTAATACTGGCTTGATTTAAATTTCAACCATAGGAAAAGGGAGATGGAAATTTAAAGCTATTTTCTACTCAGTCAATTAGGCACAGTTCTGAGGCTTGTATGAATAGTGACAAGTCTTATGATAGATGACACGAGATTATAATGTTAATGACTTAAAAAATAACAAACCTCTATTATGGTTTATAGTTCGTTTTCCCTGAAGTTATATCTATTAGTCCCTGACTGATGTGATTTGTGTGAAATAGTGCACATGAAAATAAAGATTGGAGTTATTTGCTTTTCCTTGTCATTATTATGCAGTGATACATAGAGGTATTATTTGGAAATGATTTAAAAAACCATGTTTTTTTAATTCCTATTTAAAATTTTTTTCTATAACAGTAAGATTGATAACTCACTGTTTTTTCAAAATTTGCATTTTAGGATTGTACATGACAATGTCTATCATTAAGTCCTACTGATTTCACTCTACGTCTCTTGAACCTGTCCACTTTTGTTCACCTCTACTGCCACATTTTCTAGCCTGCATTATTCTAAGTCCTCTATTTATTTGAGGTAAAAGCACAGTCATCTACAAGAGTGCCCTCAGCTTCAAGCACCAGCTGCAAATTCAGAGGTCCATGGCCATTTATCACCATGCTCTGGTGTTTTTATCAAGGTGTCATACATAGGTATGGTTGATTTCATCATTGACATGTGGCTAAATCTCCAGTCTCCCTTCCCTACCTAGAGATTGGGCTAACATCATGTGTTTTAAAGCTCAACCCTGTAATCACACCGTTGGTTCTTTCTGGTGTGGCCAGCCCCCATTCTCAGTCACCTTAAAGGTCCACCGGGAATCACTTTGTTAGCATAAACAGTCACGTGTGGTCTGATGGACCCACCATGAGTAACAAAGACCCTCCTATCATCAGGAAATTCTGAAGATTTAGGAGGCCACCTCCTACAAACTGGGGACAAAAGCCAGCAAAAGTCTTTTATTATTTACTACCTACTTCGGCCTCCTTCTAATCTATTAAGTGTTTATCTGGTACCCTGGAATGTGGCTCTAAAGGAAATGGAAAAAACAGACCACTAGGAACTGCAATCTTGAGAGCCCCAAGAGATCCGGTGCTCTTGACTGAACTTAGCACAAAGTATTCTTTGAAGAAGCTGCCTATGCAGAAATCTGGATTCACAAAAATCTGATTGCAGCAGTGGGCTAGCAACAGCTAGCAAAATATGTAGGACCTTTTTTTCAGTAAGACTACTGTATTACAGTGAGAAACAGTGGAAGTGGTGACTTGATTAGACCCAGTTCTCGTTCTGCTAGGGTGAGGGCGGTGGACTGAGCGCCAGTTCTCTTGGATGCCACAGGCCCGTGCAGTCCTGAGCAATTTGACTGGAATGAAGGAAAATCTGAAGAAGATTATGAATTTCTTACTAATAGGCAGGTGGGAAACTGGAGCAGAAAAGCAGAAGAGCTGTAACTAAATTTATACCCAAGTCTATGGACTAAACCATGTTAATTCTTTTTAAAAAATTTATTTGTATTTATTTGGTTTTATTTTTGGCCACACAGGGTCTTCGTTGCTTTGCACTGGCCTCTCATTGCCACGGCTTTTCTTATTGCGGAGCGTGGGGTCTACGTTTGTCAGCCTCGCTAGTTGTAGCAATGGGTTCAGGAGCTCTGACACGTGGCTCCATGGCATGTGGGATCTTCCCAGAACTGAGATCAAACCTGCGTCCCCTGAATTGGCAGGCAGGCTCTCAAACACTGGGCCACCAGGGAAGTCCCCACATTAACTTTTCAGATTTTTTTTCATAGTTTTCTTCTCTAAACTATGGATTTATCTTGAGTCTTAGGCCAGTGCCATCCTGTTTTAATAAATTTGGTTTTATTATAAATTGTGAAGCCTGCTTGGGATGAAATAGCCCTAGACATCTTTGCTGTAAGTCCCTTAGAAAATTTTGTAAAAGGGTTTGTTCTGGCTTGGAGTTGACCTGAGAATGCATGAACCTTGGTTTACTCTCCCTTGAGATTCCATATAAATTTTAGGATGGATTTTTCTACTTCTTAAAAATATATCTTTAGGATTTTGATAGGGACTGCACTGAGTCTGTGGATTGCTTTGGGTAATACTGACATTTTAACATTAAGTTTTCCAATCCATGAAATTATCACATCCAAAGGATGTTTTCATTTATTCATGTCTTCTTTAATTTCTTTCAGCAATATTATGTAGTTTTCATTGTACAAGTCTTTCACCTACTTGATCAATTCCTAAGTATTTTATTTTTTGATAATATTTTGAATGAAATTATTTTTATAATTCCCTTTTTAGATTGGTCACTGTTAGTGTACAGAAATGCAACTGATTTTTGTGTGTTAACTTTATATCCAGCTATTTGCTGAGTTTATCAGTTCTTTATAAGTTTACTTTATTATTTAAATTTTTTTAAAATTTTTTGGCTGCACCATGCAACATGTGGGATCTTAGTTCTTTGACCAGGCATTGAACCTGTGCCCTGTGCAGTGAAAGTGTGGAGTCTTAACCACTGGCTGCGAAGGAAGTCCCTGTTAATTAGTTCTAACAGCTTTTTTTTTTCCCCCCAATTTCCTTCTTTATTGAAGTCCTTTTTCAGATGAGAGAACAGTCGCAGAGTTAAGTGACTGGTCACCAAAGTCAATGTTCTCTGCTGACTCACAGTCTCTGTTGAACTCATGGGATGTTCAGCTCAGCCCTCTATCCTCTGCATTGGCAAGGACCTAATGGCAAAGAATTGGCCTGCAACGCAGGAGACCTGAGTTCAGTCCCTGGGTCAGGAAGAGCCCCTGAAGGAGGGCATGGCAACCCACTCCCGTGTTCTTGCCTGGGAAATCCCATGGACAGAGGAGCCTGGTGGGCTGCAGCCCGTGGGGTTGTGAAGAGTCGGACACGACTGGGGACTAACACACTTTCACTACTGAATGCTCTTGGGTGATGTGATGGTGAGTGTGACTGTGTGTAATCCATATAAGTAGAAAAATCTAGGCATATTCCATTCATTATAGAGACGTGTGTAAAATGGCAATTGATCTTGACATAAAATGTTTGGACAGTTATCTGTTTTTTCTTCAGCTTTTCTCATCCCGTCAAATCTTCTGGTTGCCTTGTGATGTGGATCTTTACAATTCTATCAACTCTGCCTGCTCATAAGGCAGCGTTTCTGTTTGACAAGGGGCGGAGGGGTTTCACTGAGCATCTCTAGCATCAGGGGAGGTCCTGGACCTGTTAGCTCTTGCTCTCCTGGTGGCAAATGAAAGCAACGGAGCTTGAACTGGGGAAAGCAGACCAGGGCAGGGCCAGAGGGGGCCCTGGGGGAGGCTGGCCCCAGGGACTCGGGCGTTGTAAGGGCTCCCCCTGTTCGGCCTTGCTTGGGCTTTTTGAGCATCACCTCGTCTGCTCAGACTGGCTTCTGTGCCTGGGGTTGTTGTGGCTGTAGTTCTGACCCGGCATATTTGCATTTCCAAGACTGGAGAGGAACGACTCTTTCCACCTCTCAGGTTTGAAAAAAATCCAGGATAAAATTCTGATAGGCTTGACTTGGGTCACACGTCTATTCCTGGGCCAGTCCCAGAGATACGATTGAGACGTTATGATTGGCCCATCTTGGGTCAGGCACCCTCCTCTTGGGACATGTTGGCAACATCTGCTAGAACCACATGGTTTGAAAAAGTATTAACCTGCAGATGCTGTTCTGGGCATCATTTTAGTACATTTCTTCTTTGAAGCTCTCTTCCCTCTGACTCCTTATATTTATAAAAATGACATCCCAGAGAGAGCCTCTGTTAGGTCCTAATCTCCCTTTAGCGCATGGTTGCTTCTGAACATTCTTAGCAAAAGTGAGTTGCCAATGTCTCTTCTGATAAGAAGAGAGGGTGTGCTCAGGGCAGGAACCCCAGGAGGATAAGGCAGGATGCAGGCTGTCTGTCCCCAGGGAGCAGGAGCCATTGAATGTGTGTTGACTGGCAGGACACAGTAAGTGGACTTTTGGGGTAGAGTAGAAATTCTGGGATCCTGGCATGTGGGGAGGAGGAGGGTTCTGTATTTCTGGCTGTTAGTAGATAAGAAAAAAGCTTCTATGTGCTGAAAACTACAGCACAGATACAGAGAGATTAGCGCTCTATTGGGTGGGGGAGGGGAGAGGGAGAGGAAGAGAGAGAGAGAAAGAGGGAGAACAGTGTCTATTTTGAACCCTTGTGCCCACAGACTTCCACTCTATTATGGCATGTCTCCCAACTCAGACGTTTGCCTTGGGGCTTCCCCAGCCAGTTTTCAACTCTACAAGGCAGGAGGAAAACACTTATTAATTTTTTGGTCTCGTTTTTAATTGGCTCAGAAATTTAATCAGAAAATTCCAGATACGTGCAATTGTAAAAAAAAAAAAAAATCTATTAATTAGCTACCCACAGGCTTGCCTTCTCAAGTTAGGTTTAAACCCTCAGGAGAAAATGACATCGAGCCCCGTTCTGTACCTGCAGGTATAGAAACCACCACCCAAGATGAAAGCATCAGTGCACATCCTTCTTTGGAAGGATTCGGATTTTAGAAAAAAAGAGAGGGGGTGAGAGCTCATTACTGCATCACTGAAGTGGTGAGAATTATAAAGAGCTCCCTTTTCTCTTTCATTTTCTGTGTGCGTTGAATGTATTTTTCTGGTGGGACCTCAGTGCTCACAAACATTCAATCTGCTAATGACACTTGACATTGCTTGTCACCTGGGAGACAAGGATGCCTAATCAGGAAATGGGCACAAAGGTGGAAACAGCCCGCAGTGGAGACTCTCAGGGTCGAAACACTCAAAATGTAGTCGGGCTCCGCTGAGCTCAGAAACGCATTTCAAACACGCAGGGAAGCCAGTTTGCCTGACATGCCTCTCTTTCCTGCTTGTTCATGGCCTTTGGTTTATATACCCTAAAGGTAATTCAAGCCTCAGGGATGGTCAGTCCACTGCCGAGGAGCCCGCCTATTATATCATTTCTCTCTCTCTATGTATCTCTCTCTCTCCTCACCCAAGGATCTTGCTAAAATGCAGATCCTGGTTCAGTAGGGCTGGGGTAGGGCCTGAGATTCTGCATTTTGACAAGTTCAGGTGATGCAATGATGTATGTCCCAGGGCCACACTTAGCAATTGAAGAGACTAGGTCACAGAGACAGACAGAAGTAAGAGCCCAGACATTGTTACTGTGGTTTTGGTGTAAAGATCAGGGAACTTGTGCTGCAGAGGGTCCCCAGCAAGCTCTGATTTTGTTCTCTGAGGTCTGTTTTTATTTTTTTCCTGATTTGCCTATTTTCCTATTTTTGTCCTTGGATGCCCCAAGAGATATACCTTTTGAACAGAGATGCTTTTCTTAAGCCAATTTGAGGGAGATTCTGTTCCTTCCTTTCAACCAGATGGGTCAAAAACTAGCATTTAGAGAAGAGCTCAATATGGGGTCCAAGTCACCGAGCATCACCTCCCCTTGGCCATGGCCTGACACCTTCTCCTTCTGCCCCATCTTCCCCTCAGAAGCACCAAGTCTGTGCCTTTGGGGACAAGACCTTCCTCTGGCCACGCTAACTTGTCCATTCTTTTAGTGGCAACTCCTCTGGCTAAGAGATGCAATTTCAAAACAGAAATATTTTTCCAATGCCCCAAACTGAAGAAGGCAGGTCATTTAGCTGTCTGATATAAAAACAACCAGGAAATATGATAAATTGGCTGAGGAGACAGCTCTCTCCAGAACCCAGTCATGCTGGCACCCTTGTCTTGGTCTTCCTGCCTCCGGAATTGTGAGAAAGTATCTGCCATTTAAGCCACGCAGCCTGTGGTGTTTTGTTATGACAGCCTGAGCAGACTAGTACAGCGGGTGATTCAGTGAACGGGAGGCAGGATGAGATGGGCAGGGACAACTTAGGTGACTGGGCAAGAGGATGGTGCTGAGGGCTGGTGATCGGGAAGTTTCCCAGTGGAGACGGACTTTATTCTTTTCTTCAAAGAGTGCAAAACCCACAGCCGCGAACCATGTCTTCACTTCTTATAGATGGGCAGCAAGAAAAACTGCCATTGACAAGAGGTGTATTTAATGTTAGGGCTTCCCAGGTGGTGCTACTAGTAAAGAACCTGCCTGCCAATGCAGGAGACATAAAGAGGAACAGGTTCGATCTCTGGGTCAGGAAGATTCCTGGAGGAGGGCATGGCAACCCACTCCATATTCTTGCCTGGAGAATCTCATAGACAGAGGAGCCTGGAGGGCTATAGTCCATAGGGTCGCAAAGTGTTGGACAAGACTGAAGAGACTTAGCATGCATGCATGCATATTTAATTTTGAGTGTATTGGCAACATTATTTTACTCTGAACTGCAAAGAAGATGTGCATCTAATGACACAGATAGAGAAGAAGTGATGTAAAAACAGACCTTTGACTGCAGAACTTAGGGAAGTTAAAGTTTGAATCCTACATATTTCTTAATTTTCAACGGCCCCAATAAACTGCATGTTAAAACTATGTCCTCCCAATCCACTTATCTGATCATTAGGGTTTCCATTTCTCAGGAGTTGTTAGGAGGAAAAACAGCTCTATCTCAATTACTAGGAGATGCACAGCCACCAATAATTAGAAAGGAATAAAATCGATGACTAAATGAATGTACAGTTTATGATCAAAGGTAACCTTTATTCTTTCCAATTAGGATGTTATTTCTCTGTAGACTTGGTAGATGTGGCTGTGTTATAAATAGAAGTGATATTATGTAGGGTTCTTCTAACTGAAATGTGCATGAGGTCAAATTATAATCAGGGTAATATATATAAATAATGAGCTGAGCCCACATTCCCAGGCATTTATCCATTTAAAGGTAATAAATGAACAAAGATGAAAAGAATACTTCTGGACAAACACAGCAAAATAGTTACTTGTGGTTGAGCACAGTAGCTTATCTCTTTGTAATGAATGCTTGCCAGTGATAATCAACTTCATTTGTTAATTGTATTCATGATATTAATGAGCCCATTAGCATAATAGTCACATTCTGTTCTCCTGTGGTCTGAGTCAGGGGATTCACAAGTTTTGCACACCTTGTTGCTATAGATATACTTATGCATCCCAATTATGTGCAAATTCAAATGCCATTTGTGTTGACTTTATACAAGGATACCCTCAAATCATTGCTTGCCTGATTTTAAGAGAGCTCTCTGAGAATTTGGTAGAGATCTTTTCTCCTCAGAATAATGAGGTTCATCTTTATGATAAAACTTCAAATTTGGTTTATGTTAGTTGGTAAAGATGATCTTTTCCTCTCTTGAATTCTATTCTCCAGGAAGGTTTAGCCATGAACCTGGAATCTGGGAGGAGGAGAAGAAAGTGATGATGGCAAGTCCTAGCAAGTGAGGAAGGGAGGTAAATAAAAATTCACCTCTTCTGGCTTCAGGGATTGTGGAAAGAAAAAAAGGAGGCAGGTGGGAGATGGGTGTGTTGGGTCATCACCTACCAGGATGCAGGGTGATGGTTCATTTTAGTCTTGGGACTCGGGAAGGTGACTGGATTATCTCCTCCTCCCAGGCATTTCCTGCATCAAGTTCTGTGGTATGGAGGAGACTGAGGAGGGGCCATGTGCCTCCCCTGACCAGATGGGGAAGGGGACCAAATCGAATGAGAATCATAGGGCCTGCCTTGGCATCTGGCTCGACAAGAGGAAGGCAACCCCGCTTTGGCCACATAGACAGGCAGTCAGAGGAAGGATGTGGCAGAGCTCGTGCGAGTCAGCCAGGGAGAGCCAGCAGGCGGTTGTGGAACTGCTCAGCTAGGGTCTTCTGCAGCAGACACCAGAACCCTCCAGCAGCTGTCTGCTTCCTGGAGGTTATCGGTTCAGAACAAGCCCAGGCCACCAAGTATTCCTCCCCTTCCTTGAACATCATTTTGGGGAAGAGAAGAAGCAAGGACATCTGAAAACCTGAATATTTATCCTGTGCATGCTAAGTCGCTCCAGTCTTGTCTGACTTTTTGTGACCCCATGGACCACAGCCTGCCAGACTCCTTTGTCCGTGGGATTCTCCAGGCAAGACTATTGAAGTGGGTTGCAATAGGGGATCTTCCCAACCCAGGGATTGAACCTGTGTCTCTTGCATCTCCTGCATTGGCAAACAGGTTCTTTACCACTAGTGCCACCTGGAAAGTGCATAACATTTATCCTAAAGACATCAAAGTATCTAAGGACTTTGTTCAGATCTGAGCATTGGACTGAGATTATAGGCTTGAACTAAAATATCTCGTTCCCTCTTTCTGCTTAGAAGGGAGATGGGAACTTGTAAGAGAGCTTAATTAAATACAATAGTGAAACTTCATTTTCTCAGGATTTATGAAGTTGATGTAAGTCTACTTGGAGCCCTTCTACAGATGAAAATACTATGAGGAGACAACCTGTTTTTGTTCTGCTTCCTCTCCCGGTCGTTTCCAGTTACTTATAATGACTGCTCAGTATAACTACAGAAAAGCTAGCAGCTTCAAACTACTACATATAAAATAGATACAACAACAAGATCCTACTGTGTGGCACAGTGAACTATATGCAATGTCCTGTAGTAGCCATACTGGAGAAGAAAAAGAATATACAACTGAATCACTTTGCTGTATGCCAGAAATTAACACAACAGTGTAACTCAACTACATGTCAATAAAAAAAAAGGGGAAAAAAGAGCGTGCGCTCTGAAATTAGATTTCAGCATGTAGGTTCCTGCTCTTCTGTGGGACCTAGAATAATTTAATCAACCTCTCTGTGTCCTCTGATAATTAACTGAGACACTACATGCAAAGGACTTAGTGCGTTGCCTGGCAGACAGTAAGTGCTTAAACACATGGAGTTGGTTAGCAGTGGGGCCAGAACTGGAACCCAGGCAATCTGCTCCTGGATGTACACTCTGTCCCTACACGATACTGCCTCTCTCTTATTATTGTGTTGTTATTATTCTTCCCATGGGAACTCAGACCGGTTGGGGTCTACTTCCTCCTTACTCCCCTCAGTTGCAGCAGTTCTATTTTAGCCTGCTTTTGGATTTCCCAAAATATTTAATTTAAATAAACCTTCTGTGGCTAAAACTATTTGAAAAATGCCAGTATAAAATATTATTCTCTTAGACAACATAGGTGCATTTTAAATTTTTACCAACTTTCCTAACTTTAGTTGCTTCTTCTGCAATCTATGAAATGTAAGGCTCAGTGAGGGAGATTAAGACTAATCAAGGCTAAACTTCCATGCTTGAAATTTAAGGGCATTGCTATGGACAAGCCCTTAACTTTGCAGGCACAGAGACCTTTTCTGTCCTTCGTTGTTGCTGTTCAGCCACTAAGTCATGCCCGACTCTTTTGCGACCCCATGGACTATAGTCCAGGGCCTGCCAGGTGGCTCAGTGGGCGGCGCCAGCAGTACAGGAGACTCAGTGGCTCAGCCCTGCAGTACAGGAGACTCGGGTTTGATCCCTGGGTGGGGAAGATCCCTGGATGAGGGTGTGGCGACCCATTCCAGTTGGACAGAGAGCCTGGTGGGTTACAGTCTGCTGCTGCTGCCGCTAAGTCACCTCAGTCGTGTCCGACTCTGTGCGACACATAGACGGCAGCCCACCAGGCTCCTCCGTCCCTGGGATTCTCCAGGAAAGAGCACTGGAGTGGGTTGCCATTGCCTTCTCCCAGTGCATGAAAGTGAAAAGTGAAAGTGACGTCGCTCAGTCGTGTCTGACTCTGTGAGACCCCACGGACTGCAGCCCACCAGGCTCCTCCGTCCATGGGATTCTCCAGGCAAGAGCACTGGAGTGGGGTGCCATCGCCTTCTCCGGGGCCACAGTCTATAGGGTCACAAAGAGTTAGGTAGGACTGAAGTGCCTGAGCATGCGTGCATGGATTATAGTTCACCAGTCTCGAACATGGGATTTCCTAGGCAAGAATCCTGGAGGGGTTGCCATCTCCTTCTCTAAGGGATCTTCTTTACTCAGGGACTGACCCTGAGCCTTCTGCCCTGGCAAGGGGATTCTTTATCACCTACCAGGGAAGCCCTTTCTGTCCTTACCCCAACCAAACAAATAAAAGGAATTTATTATTGTGTAACAATACATGTTCTTTGTAGGAAAACCTGAAACAGAACATTTGCAAAAACCTATCACTATCATTTTGGCATGTATCTTTCCAGATTTTTTAACTTAAAAAAATGAAATCATATTATATATGCTGTTTTGAGACTCACATTTTCATTTAATGTCTCATAACTATCTTCCAAAGTCAATAAACACAGGTCTTAATAATCTTTTTAATGTCTTCATGGATTTCATTTACACAGGTATTCCATTCTTGATTGAATATATGGCATTTTGTGACATTTAGATGGTTTCATTTTTATGCTATTAATTAGGACAATTTAATGATTTACTTTGGCTGTTACTTTTCCATCTTCTTTACTGGCCTTTCCATCTCTAACCAGCCTCTAAGTGCTGGTGACCCCCAAGGTTTTGCCTTGCTCTTCTTTCTTTTTTTCTACATCCTTCCCTTGGGAAGAGAGTGGGATAAGTTTTAGCATAAAACGATAATTATTTGGGGATCAATAAGACACAGGGAACGGAGGTTAGGTAATCTGTTTTCAGCCATAGCAGTAATAAACAGAAGTAGAAAGCCAGTATATTTTAGCAAGAATACATAATTTAAAATGTGGAATTTAAAATATGGACTGTAATACATAAAAGTATCCCAATCGCTGAAAGTTTGTGAGGAATCCATTGTACCTGGAAATGGACCAGGCTCCCTCTTCATTTAAAAGTAGAGAAAGCACTAAATAGGCTAAAAAAAATTCCCCTTCTACCCTGGCCCCCTGCCTTCTGTTAGTCTTATGTGAAGCTTTTAAGGCATAGTCGGCTGCACAGAGCAACATCTGCCTGACAGACTTTCTTTTGTCCTGCAGCCTGTTACCCTGTTCTCTCTCACTGAGCTTGTTTATCTGAAAGTATGAACAAATTCCAGAGGAAATACAGATGCATTTATTTAAGCAGAGGCTTGCTTCTTTTGAATTGCCTGTTCAGATGAAGGAAATGGTCCGGGGCTGGACAGGATGAGTGACGATGTCCACTTGGGAGACATGTTGAATGACGGATAAGGTAACAGCTGCAATGAGCATTTGGCAGAATGGGAAATGTTCTAGACTTAACTCCTCTGTGTGCATGGCCGATTATGGTTGGCACTTTGGCACGGTGAGGTCCGAAAGTCGTTTTTAGCAAAAATACGAAGGTCAGAAAATTAACTTTTGGTAGTTGCGTTTTTAAGGGCTAGTACAGATGTTTGGTTTTTCCTTTTGAAGGTCGCTTTCCGAATTCATGGATTTCTAGTCGTGCATATGGCCCGGGATGGGCTCCCCTGTGGCTCAGTGGAAAAGAGTCTGCTTACAATGAGGGAGACGCTGCTTCAATCCCTGCATCAGGGAGCTCCCCTGGAGGAGAACATGGCAGCCCACTCCAGCATCTTGCCTGGAGAATCCCATGGACAGAGGGGTCTGGCAGGTACAGTCCATAAGGTCGCAAAGAGTGGGACACGATAGAAGAGGCAGAGCATGCACACACGTGGCCCAGGATATGGATTTCAGTGAAAATCTAAAGTACCTTTTTAGAAAGACACTTATTGATTTGTTTTCGGTAACTCTATCAATTGTTTAAGGCTCCTTTCTTCTCCTAAAGAGACAGCATTTATTAGGTGAACATATATTATTGTCAATACTTGACCATTTTCACCTTAGAAAGGCGATTTTATGTAGTTCAATTGAATATATATTAGATTTCAATTCAATTCAACACCTTAACACATATTTATTAAGTTTCTGCTAAGGCACTATACCATGTGTTGAAGTTACCGTGGTGAACAAAATAGTAGTGTTTTGTCCTCACAAAGCTTACATTCTAGAGGGGGTGGCTGACAATTACACAGCCGGTTTAACAGGTGAAGAACAGTTTCAAATTTAGAGCAAGTGAACCTGATCCATTCTAGAGAGGGCAAAAAAAGTCCTCCCAGGGGAATGAAAGTTAAGGCGAAGGGTGAGTAAGAGCTAGGTGAGTGGGATGGGGCTGAAGAGATGTAAGGTGCAGGGGAAAATGGGACGTGAGGGAAGAGCAGGATACAGGGGCTGTGTGTGAGGTGACCAGACCTGAGTGGTGCTCACTGAGGCTGGAGCCGAGAGCGGAGGGGAGCTGTGTGGAGAGATGATGCTGGGGGGAAGAAGGGCAACCATGGTGGAGAGAGGAATCTGGTAACTCAGTAAAAGAGTAACCTCTTCAATAAGAAACTGCTGTGTAGGGAGGGACAGGATCGTAATGGTGCAGTGTAAACAAGATCACACAGAAAGGACAAGTTCCAGTGGAAAACAGACTGAGATCTGGGGAATCACTGAGGAGGTGGTTCCTGGATCCAGGGGGTAATTAACGGTGGCGGCTTGGACTGGGGTGGTGAGCATGGGGACCGGGTATGGGAGGTGGAAGACCCTGAGAGCTGTTTGGGCGGCAGACAGGCAGGCCTCGGTTATGGAGGGGTGATGGAGAGAAGCGTGGGAGGATTGCCCGCCGTGTGAATGTAGGACCACTTTTGGGACGAAGGATTTTCAGGGGCCTCACTGTTTCACTGAATGACCCAGGGCGCTGCAGTATCTCAGCTTGCCAGCAGGTGCCGTTCTCTACCATCTTCTGAATCCTGACTTAAAGCTGCCAAGGTTTCAGGCCATGTCATAGCTATTAGTGTTTTTAGCTTTATCAATTCAAAAACGTGAGTGTGGAGTTTATTTAGCATTGAGGAATACCAGCAGAGTCTTTTTATTTTTTAACTTAAAATTTGATGATTCAAATGTCAGCAATAGTTCAGTCCTGTGGGCCTGGCAAGACTTCATTGGATTTTTAACTCCGTGCTATTCTGCTTAGGCATAATCTGGACTTATTTCAGTAAAGACAGGCAAGGGGTGGAGCTGGTCCGATACCAGCCTTTTGAGATATATCCTTTTTTTTTTTTTTTTTCCTGTGTGGATGTGGGGTCTTAGTTCCCCAACCAGGGATCAAACCTGTGCCCCTACAGTGGAAGTATAGTCTTAACCGCTGGACCACCAGGGAAGTCCCGGGAGGTATATCTTTTTATCCTCATCTTACAGATGAAGAACTCTAGGAAAGGGAGATTACGTAACATGCCCAAGGTCACACAGCTGCCAAATCAGAGAACTGAGACTTTGTTCTGAAGCATACTTTCCCCTCCACTTTATTATGTCATCTCTGCTATGCCTTACACTCACTGCATGTCACCATGAAAGACACATGATTAGAAGAAAGCTTTTTGATATCCAAGGTGATTTAGATTTCAGTCAACTATCTTCTAACACATTCGTTTAATTGGGTATGGTAGCCATCTTATTCGGTAAGATTAGTAGATTTATGTTGATAATAATCTTGATAGATGAGTTAGTAAAAGGATACTATTTCAACTTCAGATATTTTGAAGAGGTTATTTGTATGCTTTAATTGATAAAAGAGACAACTGTAAGTATAGGACCCTTTTAGGGGCCTTGTTACTCAGAGCAGATGGAACCTCATCCAATGCAGCTTTCAGACAGTGATAATTTGGCCACCAGCGATAAAGGAGCAATGCCTACATTTGTAACATAGTGGATATAGGCATCTATATTGCTATAGGGCCGGCGAATGGAAGCGTGGAGGAGGGAAGTTGGCCTGTTGCCACGGGGGCAAAGGTGACTATTAGAAAGTACTTGCAAGGAGAAACCACCCATACTCATTTGGACGCTATCACGCTTTAGCAAGGAGAGAAAAAGGTGTGGAGTCATTTGGGCCTCTTGATCAAAGAAACTGGGATATGGTTACCATTTCAACTTCTTACATAGACTGATAAATATAATAAAGTTCACAGAATCAGGAAAAGAGGATGTACTATATCAAGTAAGACAAAAGAGACTTTAAGATAAAGAGTATTTATTATCAGAGATGGAGTGTTGCCACATAATGACAAAGGTTCAGTTCGCCATGGAGATATGAAAATTCTCAGCTGATATACACTAACAATATACTTTAAAATATATACAGCAGAATTGACAGAAAGGCAAAGAGACAAAGAGGTCGAGCTGCCAGGCGTATCTGGTAACTGAGTTGGAGATTATAACCTCTCTCTCCCAGTAATTAATAAATTAAGCAGATAAAAAAATCAAAATTGAAGATGTTAGCAATGTAATTGACAATCTTAGTCTAAAGGACATAGGTAGAATATCATACCCACAATCTTGTAAAATTTAAAAAACACATCTAAAAAAGGTTTATGGGTTAAAGAAGAAATTATGATAAAAACAAAATGCTAAACAATAACATAAAGCAAATAATTTGTAAGATGAAGCCAAAACAGTACTGTGAAAAAAATATAGTCTTGAATGTACACATGTTGTAAAAATATAGCAGATAGCATGTAGATATCTGCTATGAAAATATAGTAGATAGAAAACAAAGATATCATAGAAAGCATCAAAAGAGACAAAACTGTATTTTTGAAGGATTAATGAAAGGACAAACCTCTGAGAAGAATACTAAAAAAGGAGAGAAGGCACAAAAAGAAAATATTTGGAAGAAAAGAAGAGACTATCACCACAGATGATGTACAGGTTAAAAAGAAAATTTAAGACTATGATGAAAAACATTTTGCTTATAAATTTTTTAGCTGAAGTGAATACATTTCTTGAAAAACATAAATTCTCAAAAGAGTCTTTCTTTCTATGAAAAGATAGAAAACCTAAATGGTCTTATAACGACTTAAGGAGTTAAATCAGTAGTTCAACATTGTCCCTGAAAGAAAACACTATGCCAGATGGCTTCACTGGCAAGTTCTACTGAACATTCAAGGAAAATATTATTAATCGCATTTAGACTATTTTAGAAATAGAAAAAGAGGGAATGTTCTCAACTCGTTTAATACACTTGCACATCTTAATATCTCTAAGTCAGGCCACCTTCCGGCTCATAAGGGCCGATATAGTCAGTGACTGAGAGGTGGTGCTGCAGAGGTGGTGCTTTGCTCACTGAGGGGGCCTCCTGGGGTTTAGTGCTTGGGCTGCCAAAAGCCTTACTCGGTAGCTGCAGCTGTCACCTATAGGAGGAATGTCAACAGGAACTGGGAAACAGGAAGTCCTGTCTTCCAGTCTCTCGCCTTCCAATCTCTCATTGGCAGAATCTAACAAAACGTTGGTGTCTGGGAAATGTAGTATGTATTAATAGGCTCCTAGCCTTGGCATCACAGAGCAGACTGCGAAGGGGTGGATCTGGTGAAGAACTGACACAATATTTAATGATGATCAGTTAAACACATTCTGTTTAAAAGGGAAGAATTATGCTATTACACTTCTGTTCAACTTTGTACTAGATATCTTATCCAAATAACAGGCCAAGAAAAGAAGATACAGAATTTGAAAGGGTGTAGGGAAATTGTAATTATTTTCAAATGATAGGATTGTTTAGCCTCTAAGACCCTATAGAAAATTATTAGAGTTAATAAGAGAATTTTGTAAGATTGCTGGTTACAAAACTATTATACAAAAATCATATGTGTTTCTACATATCAACAGCAAATAGTTTAAAAAACAAAGTTTGAATGTTTAACATTTATATTAGCTAACAAAATAAAAGGTTCCTAGATATGAACCTCACCAAAGATATGTGGGAATTTTATGGAGAAAATAATAAAAATTTACTGGAAGACGTTTAAAAATGAGGAGTCATATTATTTTCAAGAATAGAAAGAATAACATTAAAAAGCAATAAAATTCCAGTGAAAAACCTAAAAGGAGTCTATGTTGACCTTGAAAAACTTACTCTAAAATTTAAATTGAGAAGCAAAGAATTAAAAATGGCTAATATATTGCTGAAGAATAATGAGATGGGAAACAGATTCTACTATAAATCTTGTGCAAATATTTCAATAATGTGGAATTGGCTCATGGAGAGATAAACAGGTTAATGAAACAGCAAAAAGAGTCCAGAAATAGGCCCATTTGTACATGGAAGGATATATGGCATATTTCAGACTGTAGTGAAAAATGGAGTATTCAATAGAAAGTGTTAGGAAATTGGTTGTCTCTATTGGAAAAAAATGGATTACTACTTGTATCATAGAAACCAATTCTAGAAGGATTAAAGACTTAATATGTTAAAGGTAAACATTTAAAATTTTAGGGGAAAATGTAAAAAGAAGTAAAAGGAATCCAGATAGGAAAAGAAGAAGTGAAACTCTCACTGTTTGCAGATGACATGATCCTCTACATAGAAAACCCTAAAGACTCTACCATAAAATTACTGGAGCTAATCAATGAATATAGTAAAGTTGCAGGATATAAAATTAACACACAGAAATCTCTTGCATTCTTATACACTAACAATGAGAAAACAGAAAGAGAAATTAAGGAAACAATACCATTCACCATTGCAACAAAAAGAATAAAATACTTAGGAATATATCTACCTAAAGAAACAAAAGACTTATACATAGAAAACTATAAATCACTGATGAAAGAAATCAAAGAGGACACAAACAGATGGAGAAATATACCGTGTTCATGGATTGGAAGAATCAACATTGTCAAAATGGCCATACTACCCAAAGCAATCTACAGATTCAATGCAATCCCTATCAAGCTACCAACGGTATTTTTCACAGAACTAGAACAAATAATTTCATAATTTGTATGGAAATACAAAAAACCTCGAATAGCCAAAGTAATCTTGAGAAAGAAGAATGGAACTGGAGGAATCAATCTGCCTGACTTCAGACTATACTACAAAGCTACAGTCATCAAGACAGTATGGTATTGGCACAAAGACAGATATATAGATCAATGGATCAGAATAGAAAGCCCAGAGATAAATCCACGAGCATATGGTCACCTTATCTTCGACAAAGGAGGCAAGGAGATACAATGGAAAAAAGATAGCCTCTTTAACAAGTGGTGCTGGGAAAATTGGTCAACCACTTGTAAAAGAATGAAACTAGAACACTTTCTAACACCATACGCAAAAATAAATTCAAAATGGATTAAAGATCTAAATGTAAGACCAGAAACTATAAAACTCCTAGAGGAGAACATAGGTAAAACACTCTCCGACATAAATCACAGCAGGATCCTCTATGACCCACATCCCAGAATATTAGAAACAAAAGCAAAAATAAACAAATGGGACCTAATGAAACTTAAAAGCTTTTGCACAGCAAAGGATACTATAAGCAAGGTGAAAAGACAGCCCTCAGAATGGGAGAAAATAATAGCAAACGAAGCAACAGACAAGGGCTTAATCTCAAAAATATACAAGCAACTCCTCCAGCTCAACTCCAGAAAAATAAATGACCCAATCAAAAAATGGGCCAAAGAACTAAACAGACACTTCTCCAAGGAAGACATACAGATGGCTAAGAAACACATGAAAAGATGCTCAACATCACTCATTATCAGAGAAATGCAAATCAAAACCACAATGAGGTACCATTACACGCCAGTCAGGATGGCTGCTATCCAAAAGTCTACAAGCAATAAATGCTGGAGAGGGTGTGGAGAAAAGGGAACCCTCTTACACTGTTGGTGGGAATGCAAACTAGTACAGCCGCTATGGAAAACAGTGTGGAGATTTCTGAAAAAACTGGAAATAGAACTGCCATATGATCCAGCAATCCCACTTCTGGGCATACACACCAAGGAAACCAGATCTGAAAGAGACACGTGCACCCCAATGTTCATCGCAGCACTGTTTATCATAGCCAGGACATGGAAGCAACCTAGATGCCCATCAGCAGACGAATGGATAAGGAAGCTGTGGTACACATACACCATGGAATATTACTCAGCCATTAAAAAGAATTCATTTGAATCAGTTCTAATGAGATGGACGAAACTGGAGCCCATTATACAGAGTGAAGTAAGCCAGAAAGATAAAGAACATTACAATATACTAACACATATATATGGAATTTAGAAAGATGTTAATGATAACCATATGCAGAACAGAAAAAAAAAAAAAGAAGACACAGATTTATAGAAGAGTCTTTTAGACTCTGTGGGAGAAGGCAACGGTGGGATGTTTCAAGAGAACAGCATTGAAACATGTGTATTATCTAGGGTGAAACAGATCACCAGCCCAGGTTGGATGCATGAGACAAGCGCTCGGACCTGGTGCACTGGGAAAACCTAGAGGGAATGGGTGGAGAGGGAGGTGGGAGGGGGGATTGGGATGGGGGACACATGTAAAGCCTTAGCTGTTTCATTTCAATGTATGACAAAATCCACCACAAATAAAAAAAAAATAAAAAAATAAAAAAAAAATAAAAAATAAAAGATACATGTGAAAAAAAACAAAATTTTAGGGGAAAATGTTAGAGAATATCTTTATGCACTCAGGTTTGGGAAGGATTTTAAAACAAGACACGAAGGGCAAGTCCTACAAAGGAAAAGACTGATAAATTGGATTACATTAAAAATGACTTCTGCCCATCAGAAAAGGATATAAATAACACGAAAAAAGATAAGCCACAACCTAGGAGAAGATAATTTCAATCCTCTGTAACTGACAATGGCTTAATGTCTTCCATATATATATATATATGGAAGTAGACTCTTGGAGGGCACAAAAGAACCTTGTGCACCAGGACCCAGGAGGAAGGGGCAGTGACCCCACAGGAGACTTGCCTGTGGGTGTCCAGGAGTCTCCGGTGAAGGCGAGGGTCGGTGGTGGCCTGCCGCAGTGTTGGGGGCACGGACTGTAGCAGGACATGCCTGGGGTCTTTGGAGGGAGGGCACCACTATCTTCATTACCTCCACATAGTTTGGCCCCAGGTAAGTAGCAGGGAGGTAACACAGCCCCACCCATCAACAGAAAATTGGACTAAAGATTTACTGAGCATGGCCTCTCCCATCAGAACAAGTCCCAGTATCCCCATCAGTCAGTCTCTCCCATCAGGAAGCTTTCATAAGCCTCTTATCCTTCTCTATCAGAGGGCAGACAGACTGAAAACCACCATCACAGAAAACCAACCAATCTGATCACATGGATCACAGCCTTGTCTAACTCAGTGAAACTATGAGCCATGCCGTGTAGGGCCACCCAAGATGGATGGGTCATGGTGGAGAATTCTGGCAAAATGTGGTCCACTGGAGAAGGGAATGGCAAACCATTTCAGTATTCCTGCCTTGAGAACCCCATGAACAGTATGAAAAGGCAAAAAGATAGGACATTGAAAGATGAACTCCCAAGGTCAGTAGGTGCCCAATATGCTACTGGAGATCAGTGGAGAAATAACTCCAGAAAGAATGAAGAGATGGAGCAAAAGCAAAAACAATGCCCAGTTGTGGATGTGACTGGTGATGGAAGCAAGGTCCAGTGGTGTAAAGAGCAATATTGCATAGGAACCTGGAATCTTAGGTCCATTAATCAAGTAAATTGGAAGTGATCAAACAGGAGATGGCAAGAGTGAACGTTGACATTTTAGGAATCAGCGAACTAAAATGGACTGGGATGGGTGAATTTAACTCAGATGATCATTATATCTACTACTGTGGGCAAGAACCCCTTAGAAGAAATGGAGTAGCCATCATAGTCAACAAAAGAGTCCAAAATGGAGTACTTGGATGCAATCTCACAAATGACAGAATGATCTCTGTCTCCAAGGCAAACCATTCAATATCATGGTAATCCAAGTCTATGCCCCAACTAGTAATGATGAAGAAGCTGAAGTTGAAGACCTACAAGAGTCTATGAAGTAGTCTTGAAGACAAGTAGTCTATGAAGACAAGACCTATAGTAGTCTATGAAGACCTACAAGACCTTCTAGAATTAACACCCAGAAAAGATGTCCTTTTCATTATAAGGTACTGGAATGCAAAAATAGGAAGTCAAGAAACACCTGGAGTAACACGCAAATTTGGCCTTGGAGTACAGAATGAAGAAGGGCAAAGGCTGATAGAGTTCTGCCAAGAGAATGCACTGGTCATAGCAAACACCCTCTTCCAACAACACAAGAGAAGACTCTACACATGGAAATCACCAGATGGTCAACACTGAAATCAGACTGATTATATTCTTTGCAGCCAAAGATGGAGAAGCTCTATACAGTCAGCAAAAACAAGACAAGGAGCTGACTGTGGCTCAGATCATGAACTCCTTATTGCCAAATTCAGACTTAAACTGAAGAAAGTAGGGAAAACCACTAGATCATTCAGGCATGACCTAAATCAAATCTATAACGATTATACAATGGAAGTGACAAATAGATTTAAGGGGCTAGATCTGATAGACAGAGTGCCTGATGAACTATGGACGGAGGTTCGTGACACTGTACAGGAGACAGGGAGCAAGACCATCTCAAAGAAAAAGAAATGCAAAAAAGCAACATGGCTGCTGGAGGAGGCCTTACAAATAGCTGTGAAAAGAAGAGAAGCAAAAAGCAAAGGAGAAAAGGAAAGATATTCCCATTTGAATACATAGTTCCAAAGAACAGCAAGGAGAGATAAGAAAGCCTTCCTCAGCGATCAGTGCAAAGAAATAGAGGAAAATAACAGAATGGGAAAGCCTAGAGATCTCGTCAAGAAAATTAGAGATACCAAGGGAACATTTCATACAAAGATGAGCTCAATAAAGGACAGAAATGATATGGACCTAACATAAGCGGAAGATATTAAGAAGAGGTGGCAAGAATACACAGAAGAACTGTACAAAAATGATCTCATGACCCAGATAATCACAATGGTGTGATCACTCACCTAGAATCAGACATCCTGGAATGTGAAGTCAAGTGGGCCTTAGGAAGCATCACTATGAACAAAGCTACTGGAGGTGATGGAATTCCAGTTGAGCTATTTCAAATCCTAAAAGTTGATGCTGTGAAAGTGCTGCACTCAATATGCCAGCAAATTTGAAAAACTCAGCAGTGGCCACAGGAATGGAAAAGGTCAGTTTTCATTCCAATCCCAAAGAAAGGCAATGCCAAAGAATGCTCAAACTACTGCACAATTACACTCATCTCACACACCAGCAAAGTAATGCTCAAAATTCTCCAAGCCAGGCTTTAGCAATATGTGAACTGTGAACTTCCAGATGTTCAAGCTGGATTTAGAAAAGGCAGAGGAACCAGAGATCAAATTGCCAACACCTGTTGGATCATCAAAAAAGCAAGAGTTCCAGAAAAACATCTATTTCTTCTTTATTGACTATGCCAAAGCCTTTGACTGTGTGGATCACAAAAAACTGTGGAAAATTCTTAGAGAGATGGGAATACCAGACCATCTGACATGCCTTTTGAGAAATCTGTATGCAGGTCAAGAAGCAACAGTGAGAACTGGACATGGAACGAAAGACTCGTTCCAAATTGGGAAAGGAGTACATCAAGGCTGTATATTGTCACCCTGCTTATTTAACTTATATGCAGAGTACATTATGAGAAATGCTGGGCTGGATGAAGCATAAGCTGGAATCAAGATTGCTGGGAGAAATATCAACAACCTCAGATATGCAGATGACACCACCCTTATGGCAGAAAGTTAAGAACTAAAAAGCCTCTTGATGAAAGTGAAAGAGGAGAGTGAAAAAGTTGGCTTAAAGCTCAACATTCAGAAAACTAAGATCATGGCATCTGGTCCCATCACTTCATGGCAAACA
>CM035294.1:51040333-51054198 GCA_020226075.1 Hydropotes inermis | reverse complement strand
TAAAAGATGCTTACTCCTTGGAAGGAAAGTTATGACCAACCTAGACAGCATATTAAAAAGCAGAGACAGTACTTTGTCAACAAAGGTCCGTCTAATCACGGCTATTGTTTTTCCAGTAGTCATGTATGGATGTGAGAGTTGGACTATAAAAAAAGCTGAGTGCTGAAGAATTGATGCTTTTGAGCTGTGGTGTTGGAGAAGACTCTTGAGAGTTCCTTGGACTGAAAGGAGATCCAACCAGTCCATCCTAAAGGAGATCAGTCCTGAATATTCATTGGAAGTACTGATGTTGAAGCTGAACCTCCAAAGCTTTGTCCACCTGATGTGAAGAGCTGGCTTATTTGAAAAGACCCTGATGCTGGGCAAGATTGAGGGCGGGAGGAGAAGGGGATGGCGGAGGATGAGATGGTTGGATGGCATCACGGACTCAATGGACATGAGTTTGAGTAAGCTCCAGGAGTTGGTTATGGACAGGGTGGTCTGACACGCTGCAGTCCATGGGGTCGCAAAGAGTTGGACACAAATGAGCGACTGAACTGAACTGATATATAAATACACACACACACACACACACACACACACACACACTTCCTAAAATCGATAAGACAAACATATGACCCAACATATTCAATGTTTCTGGAAGTGTCCTTGACAAACTCCATCATAAATACTTGAACAGTCTTTAGGTTTTTGAGCAAAGCTCTTCCATCCTCTCCGGATCAGTATTGCTTTGAGAAATACTTTCCAGCCTGCGATCCAACCTTATTAGAGATGGAACTCTGAAGGTGACCCTCGGTGCCAGCATGAACGCTGTGAGGAAGAGGTCACATTTTTGCCATTCCTATTATTTTCTTTCTCTGGCAGGCATGGTCGTGTGGGTGGAATTTGTTTCCCTCATGGTAACTGTAGTGGAGACTCTTCCCCAGCATCGTGCATGTTGAGTAGCAGGATGTGGTGACTTAGACAGGTGGTTCTTTGAACCTAGCTGTGTGGTCCGATTCCCTGGCTTCCTGATCATGTGTGGCCCTTTTGGTGGTCCAGTTTTGTTGCATTGTTTTGGGAGTTGTTCCTGGAGGCCCGGAGAGTCAGTTCAGGTGGGCTGGGGAGCAGGTATCAAGATGGAGTTAAATGTGCGAGAAATATACTGGGGGAAGTGCTTGTGAAGAACCAAGGGGGAGGCGGCTGCAGTGGGTGAGGAGAGTTTCAGACCATGTCAGTCCCGACACCTGGAGGGAAGGAAAGGGGACCCTCAGATTGTAGCATAGTTCTGAGAAAATCTCTGCCAGGATGATTGGAAGTCCCTGAGTAAAGACTGCTCAATAATTCAACTAGTGCATGAGGAACCTCATCCAGTACTCCCACTGGGCTCAGTCAGGGGCTGGGGGCAGCCTGGAGAACGTGTGGCCTTGTCTGTACCCTGCAGTGGTCGCTGCAGGTGGCAGCGGTCAGCTAACCATGCTCCTCAAAGCAAGTTTCTTCTCAAAAAAAGATCTGAGCACACATTCTCTTGGCTGCTTTGCTTAGCCTGGAGGCTTCTCTTGTCTTCCCAGTGACTTTTGGGGGAGCATCTAAATTCTTTTGAAAACTATTCTCTGTTTAAACTAGCTGGTATAATATCTGTTATCTGTAGTTTAACTCTGACCAATACAACCCTTAAGCTTATCAGAGTATCTGGCATATTGTACATGATCAATACAGATTTCTTTATGAATGAATTTAAGTGGAGTGGCGGATGGTCAGGATGTTTAATATTTAATTGCCAACTGTTTGTGTTGTTGCAAGCAATCCTTTTAGCAAGATGTGGCAGACTCGTAGAACCAGGTTTAGGGACGATGCGAGGGGATAAAGGGGGTGGGCAGCAAAGGAAGATGTGGCTGCCCGCCCCACTCCCCAACCTGCTGGTCCTGTCTCGAGCCCCAAGGTTGAGGTCCAAGGGAGCAGGCTGTGGCTGGCAATGCATAGCTGCTCCTGGGGTACAGAGAAGCTGCAGCTTAAATCCCATGCAGGAGCTGATGAAAGGAAAATTACACTGGAGGCAGGTTCCCTTTGAGCGGGGCAGGGGGGATGTGGGGGTGTGTGGGGTGGGTGGCAGAGACTGATATTTGGGTTTATATGCAAATACATGAATTCCATATAAATCTATATACCATTCTCGCTGAGATTTAAAAAGCCAACCGTAAGAGCCACCTCCTTTTCTCTCTCTTGCTGCCATCCCAAGGGATCTCCCATCCTTTATTACAGCTGAGCAGCCCCATTAAAAGGAAGGATTAGTGACATCACCCCAATTCAGTTTACCCTTGGGAAGTCTTGGTGTGTTTATAAAATCTCAGCTATTTCCTGAGAGCTAGGTTTAGTAAACTTTAATCTCTCCTCTCAAATTCCCAAAGGACATCAAGTAAATCACACAGAGAAATATTCTGAAGGAGGTAGTTGTCAACAAAGTCTTGCTGAAAAATTCCTGAACAAAACATACTTAACATATTGAGACTTCTAAAATTAAAGTTTAGTTAGCACTATCCTAAAACACTCCCTGTTTTGTTTTTTGCTGAGAACTGTAGGAGACTTAGGTGCAAGTGGTGATTTGTCCAGATAATAAACACTTAAGAACAGGAGTAGTAATCAAAGTTTCTTCTCAACCATATCTCAGGCTAATGGAGCAGAGTGCTTTCTATTTGGATAGTCTTCACTCCCACACACCTGGAACCACCCAGGCTGAGGAAAGAAACCTCTCCGGTATTTAGCTTTGCCAAGTGTTTAATATTTCAAATGCAGAGTTATGGAACCTCACTGGGAGAGGAAGACAAATCTAAGTCAGTGTCTAATTCTCAGCCTTCCTGCTTTCTTTTCCTCATGGTGACCAGATGCTCCCTGCAGGCCAGGGCTTCAGGTCTTTATTGGGTCTAGTTACCACAACTCAGGCACTGTACCCTCCATACAAAAACACTTAAACACTTAGGAAGATGCCATTAATACACGTCAATGAAAGTATTATACGTATAAAATGTGGACTTTTTAAAAAGTTAACATTAAAAAATTGTAAATTATTCAATGAGTGTTAAAATGCTGAATCATTTCTTAAATCCTATAGGATTTTTAGTCTTAACAGTTTGTTCAAAGCAGAATCTAAATAAGGCCCATGCATTGAGGCTGGTTGATGTGTCTTTAAGGCTCTTGTCCCCAGATTTTCCCCATCTCTCTCTCTGTTGTCTCTCTTTGCAACTTACTTGTTGAAGAAACAAGATCATTTGTTCTGTAGATTTTCCCATTATCTGGATCTTACTGATCGTACCCCCTTGTGATATCTCTCAGTCTATTTTTCTGCTCTTTATTTTCCTACAAGTTGGTCATTGGATGGAGATTGGATTACATCCATGGCTGCTTTTTGGTAAGACTCATTCAAGGATGAGTAAAGAATATGGTAAAGAATTCATCTGCAATGCAGGAGACCCCGGTTTGATTCCTGGGTTGGGAAGATCCACTAGAGAAGGGATAGGCTGCCCACTCCAGTATTCTTGGGCTTCCCTGGTGGCTCAGTTCTTGAAGAATCTGCCTGCAATGAAGGAGACCTGGGTTCCATTCCTGGGTTGGGAAGATCCCTTGGAGAAGGGAACAGCTACACACTCCAATATTCTGGCCTGGAGAATTCCATGGACTGTATATCCATGGGGTCACAAAGAGTTGGACATGACTGAGTGACTTTCACTCACTATTCATGGATGGACTTATGCTTCTACTAGGGGATGTATGATACCCAATTATCTCTCTTTTTGTGATGGTAACAACCATTCGTGATCCCTGATTAGATTCATTGATTCATTAGGTGGACCCTGGCTTTTATTTTGAAGTAATTATAAACTCATCCTATCCTATATAGTCGCTCAGTCATGTCTGACTCTTTGTGACCCTAGGGTCTGTCCATAGAATTCACCTGGCAAAAATACTGGAGTGGGCTGCCATTCCCTTCTCCAGTGGATCTTCCCGACCCAGGGATCAAACCCGGGTCTCCTGCACTGCAGGCAGATTCTTTACCATCTGAGCCACCGGGGAAGCCCCTATAAACTCATAGGGGAAGTTGCAAAAATTGCAAAGAGAGTCACATGTATCCTTCACCCAACTTCCCTTAGCTATTGAAGTAAACATCTTATATAACCCTAGTTCAATATCAAACTGGGAAATTGACACCAGCATAATAATAGTACATTTAAAAATGTATCTGATAACAATTTTCCCTTTAAAAGTCTAGTGAAAAAATCAGAATGAAAACTGTTCATGATTTGGTTAATTATATGTGTTTCACAGTTTTATTTCAGCTTGAAATATGGGTTTTTCTCTGAAAGTTAATTTATGAACCTAGGTTAAAAATACATCAAAGCTAGCTTTATTTTGAGTTGAAGACAGTTTGGCACTGTCTGACCCTATTCTAGGAGACTTATTTGTAATTCAATGGTATAAATTTGGATTTGAGGTGTCCAGCAAAAAAATGCCAAAGGCCCACTTTCCTTTTGTTAGACGCAAAAGAAACAGCTTTCCAGAGGTGAGGTCATCTTCCTTTCCCTTGAAATTCAGGGATTGAACTTATATAATGAGTTCATGGAAAAATAGCACAGCACACAGTTAAAAGAATGACAGTAGCATTTTCTTTAGTGCTTTCTAATTTACAAAGGGCGTTAATTAAATAAAGCTACACCTTAATTAGGTGTCGGAGCTTAAGAGTCAGTGGAGAACGTATCTTGCTTGAAATCTGGATCTCTTCTTTTATGGCAGTTTCAACATGTTCACAGTGCTGCTTACAAGAGTTTAAACATCACTATTTGTTGGGACATTTCTGAGGACTCTTTCTTCCCTAATTTGGAAATTTAGAAGTATTCTTTAGATTTATAACTTGCAAAAATTGGGTGAAATTTTAAAGATCATGTGGGCTACCTAGACATGTTATAGATGAAAGACTGAGGCCTGGAGGGGTTAAGTGATTCCCTCACCCAGTCAACCATTGGCTGGGCCAGCGCAGCTGTGCCTCTGACAAGCCAGGATGTGGGGCAGGTAAAAAGCAGGTGCAGAGGTACAGAGGGCAGGGAGAGGGTGCTTCCCTTGGGGTCCTGCAAGGGCACCCTAAATTCCAGAGGACTGGGCCCTGCTTTCTCGGCTCGCTGTTGTGTCTCTAGGGTTCACTATAGCGTTTGACTGAGCAAAAGTAGATGTGGCTCTCAGAGTCAGAACACATGTCAAGGATAGGATTTGCATGTAGGGAGTGATGGGAGATGAGACTGAAAAGCCTGGCTGAAAAAGATCATCACACACTTTGTTCACCATGTTAAAAAGTTTGAGCTTTCTGTAGGTGGATGATAGTGCTGAAGAACTGTAACATAACACAATCAAATGACCATTTTAGAAAGGTCGTTGGCAGCAATAGAAAGATGCACAGCTCGAGGCTGGTGAGCCTGGAGCAGAGACAGCGCTGAGAGCTGCTGCGGAAGGAAGGGGGTTGTGCAGAGGATCTGAATTAAGGCAGTGACGGGTGGAATTACAGAGTTGCATTTGAAAGATGCTCAGCAGGTAGCCTTGATCAGACATGGATTCACTGTAGACGAGTGAAGACTAACTTCCCTGTTTCTGGTGAAGGCAAAGGAGTTGATGTGTGTTTGATCTGCTAAGATAAGGAAGGCAGGTTTGCTGGGCAAAGATGAGGAGATTGACTCTGGTGATGAGGGATGTAGGACTGGAGCTCAGTAGAGAAGTGCCAGCCTCTCAGGGAAGAGAGAGTATAGTGGAAATCCACGAATTTAACTTAATGCTTTTTCTTTTTTTTTGAAGTATTTTGTCTACACATTATGGGTTTCAGTGTGTTTCTGGCCTTAACAAGCAACTCACTCAGTTTGCGGTTCCTTTGCAGCAATGATTAAAATAAAAGTGCTTCCCAGCAAAAGAGACCATAATCAAAATGAGAAGACAACCTGCAGAATGGGAGAAAATATTTACAAACTGTGTAACCAACAAGGGCTTAATTTCTAAAATATACAAACAGTTCATACAACTCAACAACAACAACAAATGAATGACCCAGTAGAAAAATGAGCAGAAGAGCTAAGTAAACATTTCTCCAAAGAAGGCATACAGATGGCTAACAGGCACATGTAAAAATTCTCAACATCACTAGTTATTGGAGAAATACAAATTGAAACTACAATGAGGTACCACTTCACTACATTGGTCAGAATGGCTATCATTAAAGTCTAAATAACAAATGCTGGAGAGGGTGTGAAGAAAAGAGAACTCTCCTATACTGTTGTTGGGAATGTAAATTGGTGCAGCCACTATGGAAAACAGTACAGAGATTCCTCAAAAAACTAAAAATAGAGTTGTCATGTGATCCAGCAATCCCACTCCTGGGTATATATCCAGACAAAACTGTAATTCAAAAAGATACATACACCCCTATGTTCATAGCAGGACTATTCACAATAGCCAAGTCATGGAAACAACCTACATGTTCATTGACTGATAGAGAAAATGTGGTACATATATACAATGGAATGCTACTCAGCCATAAAAAAGGATGAAGTAATGCTATTTGCAGCAACATGAAACTAGAGATTATTAAACTAAGTGAAGTAAGTCAGAAAAACACATATCCTATAATATCATTTATATGTGGAATGTAAAAATGACACAAATGAACTTACCTATGAAATTGAAAGAGACTTACAGATATAGAGAACAGATGTTTGGTTGCCTAGGAGGAGGGGATTGGGGGTGATGGAGTGGGAGTCTGGGGTCAGTAGACACAAACAATTATATATAAAATGGCTGAACAAGAAGGTCTTACTATATAGCAAGAAAAGTAAAGTCAAAGTGTTAGTCCCTTAGTCATGCCCAACTCTTTGTGAACTGTAGTGCCCCATGAACTGTAGTCCACCAGGCTCCTCTGTGCATGGAATTCTCCAGGCAAGAATACTTGAGTGGGTTGCCATTCCCTTCCTCAGGAGATCTTCCTTACCAGGGATTGAACCCAAATTGCAGGCAGATTCTTTACCATCTGAGCCACCAAGGAAGCCCATTCAATAGCCCACATAGTATAGGGAACTACATTCAATATCTGGTGATAAACCATAATGAAAAAGGATGCATAAAAAAAGAACATGTGTATGTATAACTGAATCACTTTGTTGTATAGCAGAAAGTAACACAACACTGTTAATCAACTATACTTCAAAAAAAAAAAAAAAAACCCAAACAAAAAACACCTGCATCTACAATATCTTTCTCTCCTAATGCTTTGTCCACACAGGTTTGGAAGAGAGGCTGAGGGCCCAGAGAGGAGAAGAAAAGGCAGGACCCCTGGGAGTTAACACCTCCAGCCACACACACCACTGAAGGAGACAGCAGTGTGGGTTGGGGGTGGTGAGTAATCCACCAGCTGTCTCCAATCAAGTTGCTCCCTCTGGTTCTCACCTCTTTCCTTCCCTGATCTCCTTTCTTCTTCCCAAGTCTGTCTTCCAACCTCACATGTTAACCTCGAGAGGAATTCCGGAAAAACACGATTTTCTCTGTCTCATTACATTTCTACCCTTTTAAAGTTGGTTACCCATTTGATTAAATTCACCTACTTTTACTTCTATGTTTCTGACCGTATGACAAGCTTTTTGTGGGGAGGAAGCAAAACTAACTCATCTTTTTGGAACCCAGACCCCAGTTTCATTCCTAGTTCGGCTCTTAATAAATGGAATTGAAATGACACTATTTTATAGTTTCAAGTGTTTATATATATAGTAAAATAAAGAAGTTTCCATAAGAATTATAAAATCTTTTATAAAACAAGTTCCCTACTCTCTTATTTAATACAGAAAAATTTCTTACATTATAAAGAGTGCTCAGAATATAGAAATACTTTCTATAAAAGCTATGTTTTGAACTATACTGTCTTTTTTTTTTTTCCCTCAGTGGTCTTTGGATTTGGTAACATCTTTGATTATATACTCACAGTTTTAAAAGTAAAGGATGATTTCATCTGAGGCAGATTGAACTTACATGAAAGCACTTACATGTGCTGGCAATGTGAATATAAGAGAATGCACTTACAATGAACATTTCACACAATAAATAAGCTAGTCTTTGAGTTGCCCAGTTAGGAAGGCTGGGGTATGCGGAGATTAATGCTGGGTAGTCTAACATTCTTAATGAAACTTGTTAACAAGCAAGATAGGACTTTACAAAGAATTTCAGTTTTAAAGACATGGCAAGTTCAGTTCAGTTGCTCAGCTTGTCCAACTCTTTGTGACCCCATGGACTGCAGCATATCTCCAATTCCCAGAGTTTACTCAATTTCATGTCCCTCAAGTTAGTGATGCCATCCAACCATCTCATCCTGTCAGCCCCTTCTCCTCCTGCCTTCAATCTTTCCCAGCATCAGGGTCTTTTCAATTGAGTCAGCTCTTCACATCAGGTGGCCAAAGTATTGGAGTTTCAGCTTCAACATCAGTCCTTCCAATGAGTATTCAGGACTGACTTCCTTTAGGATGGACTGGTTGGATCTCCTTGCAGTCCAAGGGGACTCTCAAGAGTCTTCTCCAACTCCATAGTTCAAAAGCATCAATTCTTTGGCGCTCAGCTTTTTTTATAGTCCAACTCTCACATCCGTACATGACTACTGGAAAAACTGTGGCTTTGACTAGACAGACATTTGTTGGCAAAGTAATGTCTCTGCTATTTAATATGCTATCTAGGTTGATCATAGCTTTCCTTCCAAGGAGCAAGCATCTTTTAATTTCATGGCTGTAGTCACCATCTGTAGTGATTTTGGAGCCCCCCAAAATAAAGTCTGTCACTGTTGCCACTGTTTCCCATTGTCTATTTGCCATGAAGTGATGGGATCAGATGCCATGATCTTTGTTTTCCGAATGTTGCATTTGAAGCCAACTTTTTCATTCTCCTCTTTCATTTTAATCAAGAGGCTCTTTAATTCTTCTTCACTTTCTGCCATGGGGTGGTGTCATCTGCATATCTGAGGTTATTGATATTTCTCCTGGCAATATTGATTCCAGCTTGTGCTTTCTCCGGCCCGGCATTTCACATGATGTACTCTGCATATAAGTTAAATAAGCAGGGTGACAATATACAGCTTTGACATACTCCTTTCCTGATTTGGAACCAGTCTGTTGTTCCATGTCCAGTTCTCACTGTTGCTTCTTGATGTGCACACAGATTTCTTAGGAGGCAGGTCAGGTGGTCTGGTATTCCCATATCTTTAAGAATTTTCCATTTTATTGTGATCCACACAACACAGTCAAAGGCTTTGGCATAGTCAATAAAGCAGAAGTAGATGTTTTTCTGGAACTCTCTTGCTTTTTCAATGATCCAACCGATGTTGGCAATTTGATCTCTGGTTCCTCTGCCTTTTCTAAATCCAGCTTGAACATCTGGAAGTTCACAGTTCACATATTGCTAAAGCCTGGCTTGGAGAATTTTGAGCATTACTTTGCTGGTGTGTGAGATGAGTGTAACTGTGTGGTAGTTTGAGCATTCTTTGGCATTGCCTTTCTTTGGGATTGGAATGAAAACTGACCTTTTCTATTCCTGTGGCCACTGCTGAGCTTTCCAAATAGGCTGGCATATCAAGTGCAGCACTTTCTCAGCATCATCTGTGATGTTGGATGGTATCTCTGACTCAATGGACATGAATTTGAGTAAACTCTGGGAGTTGGTGATGGACAGGGAGGCCTGTCTTGCTGCAGTCCATGGGGTTGCAGAGTTGGACACGACTGAGTGACTGAACTGACTGACTGTTAATTGCTTTACCATGTTGTGTTGATTTCTGCCGTACAATGATGTGAGACAGCTATAAGTATACGTATATTCTCAGATGGTAAAGAATCTGCCTGCAATGCAGGAGACATGGGTTCGATCCCTAGGTCAGGAAGATCCCCTGAAGAAGAGAATAGCAATCCATTCCAGTATTCTTGCCTGGAGAATCCTATGGACAGACCCTGGGGTTGCAGAGAATTGGACAGGACTGAGTGACTGACACCTACCATTCCCTCTTAAGCCTCACTCTCACTCCATCCCAAATCCCAGCCCTCTTGGTCATCACAGAGCACCCAGCTGACCTCCCTTTGCTGTACAGAGGCTTCCCAGGAACCATCTGTTTACCACGGTAGTGTATATATGTCAATGCTACTGATAGCTTGCAGTTAATGGTGTCCAATTCGTGATCTCCCAAGAAGATTTAGCTTTGGGACCAGGGACCAGCCTTGATCACTCAAGAGTTTTTGTGTAGCAGAGTTTTAGTAAAGTAAGAAAAGGAACAGAGAAAGCTTCTGAAAGAGACATCAGAAGGGAGATGGACAGTGACCCCCTCGCCAGACTTTAGCCAGGGAATTATATTCTTTTTAAATTGGTTATTACAATAAAAAGAATGTCTCAAGGTTGTAAGGATTTTACCAGACCCACTCCCATAATGTACATTTTAAGATAACAGGATGAGTCAGAAGGTTTTCAGGAAGGACAAATTGTCCTCACGCAGGATACACTGTTGTTATATAATCCTTAGTATAGAGTTTGAAGTGAGTTTTTTGTTGTGTAGTCATTAGTTTGGGGCTTAAAGAAAAAAAATGTTTTATGTGACTAAGACTAAGGAATGTAGAGAAAAAAGATGTTTGTCCTTTCCTCCTCCTTGAGAATTCCAGACCCCTCTCTCCTCAAGGACCCCAGTCCCCTCCCTCCTGGGGACCCGGGCTCCCCGGACTTCTTATCGACCTACCTAGGAATTGACTCACACTACTCTCTCAATTTGCCTCACTCTCTCCTTCCCATGCTATGTCCACAAGTCCATTCTCTATGTCTGCATCTCTATTCCTGACCTGCAAATAGGTTGATTCTTCTAGATTCCATATATATGTTAATACATGGTATTTGTTTTTCGGAAGGTTCTCAGGAAGGTTCTTTTAAAATGCATCCTTTTCCCAAACCACCTCTTCCTCAGCAGTGGTTGCTAGGACAGTTTGATGTGTATTTTTCAGACCCTTACCTGTGTATTTACATACATATGTATGCACTGTAACTTGAATTTCTTATTTTTTAACATGAGTGGAAATATTACATGTATTGTTTTGCAATTTGCTATTCTTTTTGAATGATCTTAAATTTTTTTCATATCGCTACATATAAACCTACTGTATTCTATCTGAGCTTTGCTCAGTGTTACAGAACGTGTGTGGAAGAAACCACAGTTATTCATACTTTGCCAGTAGCCCTTGATTTGGTCCAGGTAAAGAGTGGCGTCACCAACTCGGTGGACACGAGTTTGAGCAAGCTTCGGGAGTTGGTGATGGACAGGGAAGCCTGGCGTGCTGCCGTCCATGGGGTCACAAAGAGTCAGACAGGACTGAGTGGCTGAACTGACTGACTGAAAGGGCAAATATCTCTTGTTTTCAGAGAAGGTAGGCCCTTTCTCCAGCCAGTCGGCCCCCTCTGCAAGTATGTACTTCCCACCGTTTGTAATAGCTAGAGAGACTGAGTGACACAATCTGGACTATGAAATGTGAGGGACAGAGAGCTGTCCGGGAGATCTCTATTCCTTGAAAAAAAGCGAAAGCCTCACAAGGAGGTTTATCTCTTGCCCTGGCCATTCTTCTCACATCCTCCACTTCCTGCTTGAAGTCAGTTGCGATTTCTGGAGCTTGAAACTATCTTGAGGCCACAAGGCCATAGGCATAAGGCTTCAAAGTCAACATGCCAAGCTTATTATTTCATTTTTCTGTCTAACAAGCCACCTTGAAATCACAGTGGATTACACGTGTAAACTTTTGTTTCCATGTTCAGAGGTATGCAAGCTATCTCTGGCTCTGCTGGGCTCATTTGAGACTGGCTGGTTGTGGCTCCAAGTTGGGTGTTAGGTTCAGGTCTGTTCTATGTATTTCCTCATTTTCCTTGCATCAGTAGCTCTCTAATGTAGTTCTTTTTATGAAGGAACCCAGGAGTGCAAGGAGGTGAGTAGAAACACAAGATACTTATGATCTTGGCTTAGAACTGGCATATACACAGTTACTTCCACTCAGATTCAACTGGCTAATCAAGGTTGCAAGGCCAAGTCTAACATCAGCCTGTTCTAGCACACTGCAAGGTTACACTGCAAGGTTACACTGCAGACAGAATGAAGAGCCGAGAACATAATCCAGTCAGTGCTCAAAGATGGAGGAGTTGAGGGGTGAAAAGATGTTGGGTCCTTGATGACAAAGTGGAGCAGCTGAGCAAACAGTGGTATGAGTTTTATTCAGAGCTTGTTTTGTGATAAGAAAAAAAAGAGTCCCTATTTATTTAAGGCACAATTTCTGCTGGTAGTTGAAGACATTTCAAAATGATAAAATATAGTTGTATTCTAAATAAACTGTTTTTTATTGATGGGCATTTAAGTCATTTCCAATTTTCCTTTATGACAATGCTACAATGAGCATTTTATATACAACATGACAAAATGTATGTGTATTTCTATCAGATGGGTTCTTAGATACAGAATTGCTGAGCAGAAGAGTATTTACATTTAAAATTTGATAGATAACATCAGATTGTCCTCCATAAGACTTTGTCAGTTCATTTTTCATACCATTACTAATCCTGCTATTATCACATTAAAAAATGCTTCCAGTTTGATGGGTGAAATATAGCTCTGTTTCATTTGCATTGATTAGTGAAATTAAATGTCTTTTCATGTATTTGTTGGCCATTTGTATTTCTTATTGTGTGATTTGCACAAAACCCTTTGCTCATTTTTCTACTGTGTTTTCATTTTCTCTTAGTAATTGGTAGAAGATTATTTTATTTTGTGCTTTTCATTTTGTCTGTTTTTACACGTATGATAGATATTTTCTGTCACTTATTTGTCTTATCATCTTTAAAAATTTTTAAATTAAATATTGCAAATACAAAACAGTATATATGAAATGTGTTTAATCTCCAAAGAATGACAATACAATAAATTGCCAGGAATTCATGACCCAGTTTAAAAACTTGTACTTACTCATTACTCATGAAGTCCTGCATGTGTCCCTTTGGTCCCACCCTCTTTTCAGAACAATCACAACCCTGAATTTTGAGTTTATCATTCCCTTGTTTTTCTTTGTGGTTTTGCTACATAAATCTGTGTCCACAAATAATATAGTACTTAGCTTACATGTTCCTGACATACAAATGTGATCATATTGTAAGTTTTCTTTGATAACTGCTTACACTCAACATGTTTCTAAGGTTCATCCACTTTGTCTGCATGTAGCTGTAGCTCATGTCAGCCAAGAATTCCATTACATGAGATAGCATAATTTATCCATTCCCCTAGCAAACAGTGGTGCTCTGAACATCGTTAGTTGGCGCCCATGAACAAGAGCTTCTCAAGTTTATCTAGGAATGAAGTTGATAGATCCTACACTGTGCATGTTCAGACAAACTATATAAATGTCAAAGTGATTTTTACCAATTCACCCTCCCTACCAGCGGATATCACTGTTTCTGTTATCCCACATCCTTGCCAACACTTGATAACATTATCTTTAAATTTTTGCAAATCTGGCAGGAGTAAAGTCATAACTTATGGCTCTAAGTCATAACTTATTGCATTTTCCTAATTACTAAAGAACAACAGACTGGTTCCAAATCGGGACAGGAGTACTGCAAGGCTGTATATGGTCACCCTGCTTATTTAACTGATATGCAGAGTACAACATGCCAAATGCCAGGCTGAATGAGGCACAAGCTGGAATCAAGATTGCTGGGAGAAATATCAATAACCTCAGATATGCAGATGACACCACCCTTATGGCAGAAAGCGAAGAACTAAAGAGCCTCTTGATGAAAGTGAAAGAGGAGAGTGAAAAAGTTGG